>CP092883.1:37651431-37713632 GCA_030710605.1 Cordylochernes scorpioides
GATGAAAATGTGCAAAATATCACCGATTTGATAAAATAAAATCCTCGAACCACTTTGCTGGAGCTAGAGCAAGGCCCAGGCATCTCTAAAACAACGATTGGAAGGATCGTAACCTAAGATTTGAAGCTCAAAAAGACTCCTGCAAAATTAATTCCAAGATTCCTCACTAATGAGCAAAAACTGTGTCGGCTTGTAACCTGTGATAACATGTTGGAAATGAATAGAACGGATCCGGAATGGAAAGACAAGATAATCACAGGCGACGAGACATGCGTCTATGGCTATGACCCTGAAACCAAGCGTCAATCTGCCGAGTGGAGAGGTCAGGGTGAGCCTAGACCCAAAAAAATCCAGAAACAAGGTGTTGCTGGTCGCTTTTTTGGATAACAAGGGCATTGTTCATCACGAGTATCTTCCTGCAGGCCAAACAGTTATTAAGGAAATGTATTTGGGCATTCTTCCCCGTCTAAGGGAAGCGATTCGAAAAAAAAAAGGTCAGAAAAATGGCCGCCCTTACACAGCGCACTAGATGACGAGCTTTTTGGCGAAAAACGGGACGCAAATCCTAATTCAACCACCCTATTCCCCAGACATCGCACCAAATGACTTTTTCCTGTTCCCCAAACTTAAAGCAGTTCTAAAAGGAAGACATTTTGACACCAGGGATGACATAATAGAAAAATCGCCGTTAGCATTGAAGAGCATTCCAAAAGAGGCCTATAAAAACTGTTTCGACAATTGGGAGAAACGATGGCGCTGGTGCGTTGAAAAAAGGGGGGATTACTTTGAAAAGTTTTAATATATTTTTTTAAATATCTTACCTTTTTTTTTTATGAACCCAGTCCGGGAACTTATGGGACATAGCTTGTACATATGTAGATAGACATGTGGTGTTTCGATAGTAAAAGAAGTTATAAACTACTATAAAACCACAGGCCATGATAAGCATGGTAGGTAGAAGTTGGCGGCTGCTTTTTACTGTGAGTGCACCACATGTCTACACATCTGAAAAGCAGTTCGGCTTTGCACTTACAACAAATGTGCCAGAGCCCCGTTTGGTGCACTCGCTGGTGGGGTTGGACTTTTGCATGAATCGAGGGCCATTGGAGCATTTTTTAAATTAGAAATTAAATTAATTTTAATTAGACTTTCATACTTTTCAGCAATATCGTATGCTTGCATGTTGATGCATCGTGATTGATACAGTAGAACCTCCCTTTAGAGGACACCTCTCCACAAAGGAGAGTTTTCATTTGCAAAATTACCATTTTTACAATTTATCAACTCTCCGGTAAGAGGACACCTCTCCCTAAAGGACACTTTGGCTTTGCAATTAGGTGTCCTTTACAGGAGGTTCTACTGTACCTGTATTTTCTCTTATTATAAATCGGTTACATTTTCACCTAAAGTGTAAGGAACAAATGGCTCTTTTATTTGCAGGTCTAGAGCGACAGCTTCTCTCTTGTCTTATTGAAGTTCCACTTTAATAAAGATGAATATCATAAAATATTTTATCATTATAAAAAATCTTTAATAAGGCTTAGGACTAACTGTCACTCTAGACCTTTATAAAGAAGGGACATTTGTCTTGTAACCAATAAAAATGTAAATTGTCTTCGTAAATTCATGTGATAACACATTAGAATATTAAAGTAACATATAAACGTAAATATCTTACGAGGGCTGCTAACCAAAATGAATGATTTTTGAGCCCCGATGGACGCATAAAGCGGAATATATATAGAGCACAGTTGGAGGGGCCTGGGGATGGGTGGCCAGGTGATCATCGTCAGGTGAGGCCAGGAGAGCCGGGATGTAGAGGAGGATCAGGGGGGCAGGGTGGTGATCAGCGGAGATCAGGGAGAGGCAGAGACGGGTTCCAATAGTATTGAGCCCAGGGGTGACCGTGGAGAACAAACATACCGCGATGCTTAAAGTGTATGATTTTTAAGCCCAAAATAATGTAAAAGCAGACAAGCCGCAATGCACTATATCAAAGTACCAAGGTGCTGCACGCAACCAAGGTTGTTCAAAAAGGTTAGATTCCCCAGGCCAGGGAAGATAAAAGAAAGACAGCTGTTGTTTAAATAAGAATATTAGATAAAGCGGGAATGATTCAGCAACTGATGGGAAAAGATAGATTCTCTTTTTGTAAAATTAAAAAATAAAAAGTTTTAGATAAGATTACTAGTGAGGGTACCAGTACTAATACAACCAACCAGGAAAGTACACCATAGATTGCATAGCCCGTTCAAATGGGTCGCTGCGTAAGTCGATTTCTCGAGCAGCCCGCGCCGTCGAATCGCCAAACCATTTTCCCTCTGTCCTTGTTAACATATAAAGAGAACACTACAAAACATATAATTAATACACAGCAATAACGAGGCACCTATATAACAAACGAAAACATTAAGACGTGAATGTTTCTTTTCACAAATAATTCAAACTTCAAAATATTTGTATATACATAATTTATTAAAACATCTATTTAGTGCATATGTTGGAAAATTGTTGCTTACCGAAAAAGGCTTTTCGAACACCGTGCGTGTACCCGTGGCATCTCACGATATGCAATCGGGAGAGAGAAAATACACTTTTTGCCACCATATGCAGTAAATAAAAGTAATTACAAATACACTCTAGATAGTTATTTTATCCCCAATAAGTATAAATTCCGTATCATTATCTTCCTTCGATTAAAATCCTATGATTGAGGAAGTGGGAAGAGTGACAACCAGAAGTCTGAAAATTTGTCAACTTACATTGTCATCGGATTCTGAAAAGTGTACCAAATTTCAGATTCCTACGTGCTCTAGAAGTATATTAAAAATCGATTACAAGATTTGTGGACAGACAGACGGACAGACAGGGAAGCAAGTTAAATAAAAGCTTTTAAAAAAGGAAGATTTGAAATCGTTCAGGCAGATCTCAGTGGTATTTCTAAAGAACCTAACTTTGAAGATTTTAAAGCTGAGCAGACTTTATTTATATCTGCTTAAACTTATTTATATAAAATCTTAAGAAGTATTCATTATTTTGACACAGGTGAACATCACAATACGTTTTGACTGTTAGTTTATTAAATCCTCCGTTTTCTTAAATATTTTACACATATAATTCATCCCACAAAGAGGTAAAATAAGAAGAAAGATAGCAATGCTATATTTTCTCAGCCGTTTCCCTCTCCTCTATCTTCAAAATCAAAAAGCAGATCTGAGTACAAAAGGTCAAAGAAAAATGACACCTAGGCGTATTTTCCGGAAATTAGGTTTCCTGAAACGTTACTGAAAAATCGAAATTATTGTCCTTAATTGCATTTCAGGGCAACTTAATACTCCTCATTAAAAACTCCGTCGGTTTTAATTAAAGTCCCCATTGTGTGTTGCAATTTGTGCGGGGTGCAAATGGTTGAACAAATCTGCCCCAGTCAGGCTGAATCACACCTTCCGGATGCCATCCAACAGATTGGGAGATTGAAACGGGAGAGGAAAAAGTAACTGGGGATTTTTTTAGAAATCTTTTCCTTTCTTGATTTACAGAAAAAAATATATTTTTCCTTCCGAGTTTTTTTCATAGATTTTTTGTCTCTTTCTTCTCCTCTCGTTCAAATGTTCAGTTGTTGCTTATCTATTACTGGAGTGCCCTTGTGAAAGCTTTGTTCATTGATTATTGCACAGTACCTCATTTAAATATACACACAAAGAATCATTACACAACTAATCGTATAACTACTGTATATAATTCTTAGTTAAATATTTTAATGATAAAATATTTGTTTAAACATGATATTATTAATTATCAACTACATTTTATTTCCATAAATATTGTCTAACGGTAAAAATTATTAGTTTTCCTTGAAAATATAGTTGGTGTTTCTTATCCCCTTGTATAAAGATTACACGAATTCCAATGGAATGAGGTGTAGAGGTGCAGCTTTCATTGATCATGGCACCATAATCCAGGCACACTTTGGTGAAAGTCTGACTTTGCCTATAATTTGAGGCCGCTTCTAACATTTAAAATAGTGACAGCGAGACGCTAAAAGGTCTGAAATAGTAATAAAAAAGATTTTGCAGTGATTAGTGATATTATAATTGTAAATCAAATCTACGTAGATATATTTTTGATATATTTTAGATTATAACAAGTATATATATATATATAGGAACAACAAGAATCTCTTAAGCTAACTAACAAGCGAGCTTTTGAGCTGAAAAAGGATTTTCAAATACCTTTCACCACTAACATGAGACTACAGGAACTATATTTACATAGTTACAGCTGAAACTTTACTCTCTATTTTATTTTTTTTTCTACAATCCATTTAGCGTACGTTGAATAAAAATGTATACAAGTGTATACAAGATAATTACAATTTTGAAAAAATACAAGAATCACGTGTATAAATAAATATTCAATCAATTTCTAAAAATTAATCCTTATCCTTATCCTTCCTTATATCTATAAAAATGAAATGCGAAATCGATGTTTGTTATCGCTTCACGCAAAATCTACTGACTCAATCATTATGGAATTTCGCATGTAGGTAGCTGAAGATTTCGTTTAACATATAGGCTATTTAGAAAAATAGTAGAATAATTCTTCCTGGAGTGAACTTATACGATAATAACAAGGCGAAGGAAGACGAGTATCTTTATTGGTGCATAAGAGCAAGCTTTCGGGCAAAAGCCCTTCGACTGGCAAGATATAACGACACTGTGGACAGCACAGTGTCGTTATATCTTGCCAGTCGAAGGGCTTTTGCCCGAAAGCTTGCTCTTATGCACCAATAAAGATACTCGTCTTCCTTCGCCTTGTTATTATCGTATAAATATAGGCTATTCAAAAAACTAAAAAAGTTAATGTGCTTTTTTTAAAAAATAAAAAAACAAAAAGCGTTAGTTCCAGCCTTTTACCGCTTGGGCGCAGCACTGGTCGCGACGATAAATGAATTTGATTGGTTAATAATTAACACGTGGTTTGTTTACACGATGAATGTTAGTTTGTTCACACGATGAATGTTTTTAAAAGGTAAGATTATCCAATCGCCGTGAAACTTTAGGAAGTTATTTACTATACTACTGGGAAGATTTCTGGTTTGAATTTGATTTGAAATAAATATTCTTTGCAATTTTATTTGCAAATTTTCTACATTCACTCGCAAGCAGCGCCTCTAGCGGCGTCTGGTGAAATTATATTCATAAATTGTAACAATGCTAAAAATGTTTTCCAAGTATAATAAATTTAATTTGAGAATTTAGTAATATAATATTCCAATGACGTAAAAAATACTTGGCATTTCAATATTAATATATATTTAAAGAAAAAATTGTAACGTTTTTGTGTTAAATGTTAAAATATATTTTTACATTGTTAATTTAATTAGCTGTTGTTTTATAAAAATGATGATGCAACTTTAATTGTTGTTGTGAAAATATCTTTATTTACGGAGCTGCTAACCATAATAAATGATTTTTGAGCCCCTAATTGTTGTTGTTTATTATCGTTTGTTTATATAAAAAAATACATTGTATGTGATGATGATAACAAAAATGAATTTTTAAATTAATATATATAAGTCATTGAGAAAAAAAGAAATAATTAATTATCAAATTCACAAAAGTGACAATATCTTATTTAAAATATAATAAATATTTTCAAAATATTATGTGTTTCAAAAATATATTTAAACGCATATAACAATATTTATATTTATATACGTTTATAAATCAATATATAGGTGGATTAGATGTTTTCTAGAATCTTTTTAACAAATGTTCGTTAGGCAAACTTTTACTGGGATAAAAACTGTGCGAAGCCGGGTACATTCGCTAAATACAGTTATTTACAAATTTTCGTTTGTGGCAAGATACTATTCCTTCAACTTCATATTACCGAGTGGACCAATTAAGACTGATTTTTTTCAACTTATCGAGTATTTTTCAAGGGACTGGGAAAAATTATCGAGAGTGTAGACAAGTATAGATTCAGTAGGGATTGGATGTTTGCTAGAATGGTTTTAACAAATGTTTGTTAAGCAAACTTTTACTCGGGTAAAAATCGGGCGAAGCCGGGAACATGTTTGTCGGCAATGCAAGCCCTCAATATGTAACTAATCTCGCTGAAATTTGAACAGGACAGAGAGTTAAATCTGGAAGAGTTTTTTTGTCGCACTTTAACCAAGAAAAATTATATTTAACCAAGTACTGAGCAACAATATTTTTTTAGTCAGAAATGATGATGACAATATTGCCGTATCATGCTTGATTGCATTAAAAAAATCTTTTGGAGAATATTCACTAATGCAGACCACGGGCGAAGCCAGATAATGATTAATAGTAGGCAGGAACAAAATTATACCAGCGAAACATTCACTCGAGCAGAAGACACACGAAGCCAGGTCATCTCTATATATAAAATATCGTTTATCGGCCTTTTGGCTAAGATCATGTAGTATATCTCTAGATATTTTAATTTATATATATCTTTTTAAAAATCTATTCAGTAGAGAGTGGATATGTTTGCTCGAAAAATAAATTTCATATATTATATAAATATATGACGTAACGAATATAATTATCATTATTATCATAATATTCTGTGTGTTCCAGTTTCTGTGTGATATATTATCAATAATATTCGTTAGGCAAACTTTCACTCGGATAAAACCCGGGCGAAGCCGGGTACACATCCGCTAGTATATATATATATATATATATATTATATAATCTAAAACCTAAAATATTTCTATATTTAAAAATATATATATTTTATTTTATTTATTGATAATTTTACTTTTGTTATCATCGTTTTTAGAAAGACTTTCAGTTTTTGTTGTAAAGTTTTGTTGTAAATATGCGTAGTTAACATATCTATCCTTTTAAATCACTAATATAGGATTAACTTTATAAATTCTATATAATGTGAAAATAACTAATGTGTAATATTTCCTCAAGTAATTGAAAATAAAGCTACTTGACGGTAAATAATTATCTTTTTCTTATCACGACTGCACCTCAACCCTTTATCTTATCGATCCTTTGTCTTATCAACCCTTTATCTAACAACAACAACAAAATATTCATAACATATATATACAATAGATATAAATATCTGATATTAATTTAAAATATTGCAACAGTTTCTGGAGATGTTTGTTTCAAATTTATCATTGCATTATCAAGCTTTCGGAAATCTTAAGCCCTTCTACAGGAGTAAAAAATTAGCAGTTTTCATTATTAGTCATTTTCTAATCCTTTTTAGAAGGACCAAACGCCCGAAAGCTTGAGAATGCATTAATAAAATAAAAAGAAACTAATATCTAGAAACCTGTTGCATTATTTAATAAACAATATATATGTTATGTTGATCCTAGAGACTTTTGGAAGATTGTCGAGGATATAAATGACGGCTTATTATATGCCTGTTTTTGTTCTTTCATACCTACTGAATCTATCTTTAAAATTGCACAAATAGAGATAGCTGAAGATAAAACTTATTGGAGGTCGAAGTAAATTATCCCAATAACAAATAGTACTGGGAAGTATAGTATAGTATAGTACTGGGAAGGTTTCTAGCAAATAAATTTTTGAAATAACTTTTCGCCTAAAAATCTTCAAGATAAATATTCTAATTTATCTGTTATAATTCAACAATTTGCTCTAAATATTATAATGATGATACGATGATTTTGTAATGTAGAAAATTAGGAAAGACAAAATTCAGGATGACACGGCAATTTATTTGAGACAAGAATAATGATACAATTCCAAGGCAAGATACTATTCCTTTAACTTCCAATTACCGAGGGAACCAATTAATATTGATTTTATTCAACTTATCGAGTATTTTTCAAGGGACCGGGAAAAAAGGTTCACTTTATCGAGAGATTCGTTAGACAAACCTTTACTCGGGTAAAACCCGGGCGAAGCCGGGTACATCCGCTAGTAAATATATATAATAATGTGAATACTACTACTAATATAAATAATACTCAAAATAATTAGCATTAGTTAATTTGATGAGCAAACATTTCCTTGGTCACTGGCATAACTAGCATTTTTATTTGCATAATAAAAGACTCAATTTGATGTTTGCGGAAAAGCGATTGCTCGAAGAACATTATATATTTATAATTGTATGTATTTCTACTGTCCTCAAAGCTTATGCCCATAGTTCATCTAAAATACCCATTTCAAGAGTCTAGAATCTCAGTATCATTATAGAAGGAAAATCTAAAAATGCAATATAACAGCGGTATGGTAGATTAAACTGGCGAAACCGCTGGGAGGGTTCACCACTGATGAGCCAGGCCATCCCATTAAATTTTCTCCTTGCAATAAGGGTATTAGAAATTGTTTAATTTTTTTAAAGAATCATACGCGTCTATAATAGTTTCAAATTTTCATAATAAATAAAATATCCCAGTCAAATTAAAAAGCTATATAATCTCACACTTACCAGTACAAAAATAAAAAAATTAGGAATAACAATTGAAAATCACAGAAGAAGAAGAAAAAAACAAAAAACAAATTAAATTTTGATTTTCACATAGGGGAGGAAAAAACTTAGGGATTTAAAAAAATATTTTCTATTCTCACTCTTTCCATTAAACCTTGGGGTTTGAGCTCCGAAAAAGAATTACATTTTATAAATATTTGTTCAGACCAATTTTAACAAATGGATAAGAAATTTGGCTTAAATTATTATATATATATAAATAAAAAAATCTATGCAAAAATTAAAAATTCAACACAATATGTTGTTGTCATGTCCAATGAAGAGCCTCAAATATCCCCTTGCATCTCTATCATAGCAATCGCAAAGCACAACATCATATATTACTTTAGAGTATAAAGGCGTACAAGACGACATCATGTACAATTGTGTACATGGTTAGCTAGAACTTCTTTGATCACAGATTATATTGAATCAAAAATAATGAAATACGACCTGAATATTTTATCGTTCGAGGATAAGAAAAATGTAATTTTGATTTGCCTCTTTTATAATAAAATCTGGGGTCGGTGGAAGGATGGTCTAAACCGTTGGTTTTCGACCGCTACGACTCGAGATCGAATCCCGCATTAGGCACCTTTGTCTGATTAAAAAAACAAATGCTCCAATGGGGCCCCCGATTCTTGTAAAAGCTCAACCCCACCAGCGAGTGCAAGTAACCAAACAGGCTCTGGCACATTTGTAAGTGCAAAGTCCAACTGCTTTTCACATGTATAGACATGAGGTGCACTTACAGTAAAATCAGTCGCCAACCTCTACCCACCATGATTATCATGGCCTGTACCACGTGTACTAGGGATAATAATTATTTTAAAATCTTATATAGAATCAGGAGAATGTGTCATTCCTATTGAATAATACAAACAAGACATTTAAAAGTTTCTTCAACCACGGTATATCCGAATGATCTCCGCCCTGATTTCAACAAAACACAATTTGTAACCAACCATGGCAATTTAAAGACTTTTCTGGAAATAATTCTTTCAGTGGAGGATCCAAGCTGTTTTTGTGGATGTAACTTTCAGGACTCATATTTTACTCAACTCACCTTTTACTCAGGTGCTCAGCATTTCAAGACTATAAACATAGTAACGGTATTATATATGTACTGAACCAAAAGGACTAATGTCTAACAAAGTATCTTACAAAATTTATCAATAGATTTTTGTAACTATGTATCTGACTGTTCAAATAAACTTAATTGTTATGAGTATAATTTATTGTAAAATATATATACAGTGGTACCTCGACATACGAGCGCCCCAACATACGAGTTTTTCGAGATACGAGCCGACGAGCAAGTGATTTTTTGCTTTTAGTTACGAGCGAAATTCGAGATACGAGTTCGGTTCGGTAGTAACACGCAGTCGCGCCATCACGATAGTTCTTTATTTAGTCTGATTTATATACATGTATGATGATGATTATAAATAATAAGTCAATGACAATAATACACTGTTGTCAACACAATAAATTTAGTAATGAATTCCTATCTTAACTTCTTGTACTACTATATCTATTTATCCTCAACTCATAAGTTGATAGACAATAGTCCTGTTTTTTAAGGACTTCATTTCTGTGGCTAGTCTTGGATCTTCGCCTAAAAATGTCCATAAATTCCATTCTCGGCTTTCCTCTATCTGAACTACCATCCATACATCTCTCCAGAGTCCTTCATCCACTCCGAGTGTCGGACAAGATGTCCATGCATACAAATTCTCCTCTCCCCTTACAACAACAGTTTCCAGTAGGCCATTCCCCGCTTCGATGATTTCAGGTCATTTTCATCAATTATTCTGTTAATCTATGGTAATCTCATCAATCGACGCCTGTGCCACGTCATAAAAGTCTGTCGTTTGATCACATTTCTTCTGTCTTTTTTAAGGATCCAACTTACAGAGGCAAATACACATACTCCAAATGAGAATTTTAATAAAGTGATGAGTAGGTTTGTTTTAAAGCGACAATAGTTATGATGTTTAAATAGTATTTTATTGTTCACAACACACAACTAGTATGATGGAAATATCTTTATTTACGGGGCTGCTAACCAAAATGAATGATTTTGAGCCCCGATGGACGCATAAAGCGGAATATAAATAAAGCACAGTTGGAGGGGCCTGGGGATGGGTGGCCAGGGGATCATCGCCAGGTGAGGCCAGGAGAGCCGGGATGTAGAGGAGGGGGGCAGGGTGGTGATCCGCGGAGATCAGGGGGAGGCAGAGACGGGTCCAATAGTGTTGAGCCCAGGGGTGACCGTGGAGATCAGACAGACCGTATGATTTTTAAGCCCAAAATAATGTAGCAGGCAGACAAGCCGCAATGCACTATATCAAAGTACCAAGGTGAACAACTAGAATGATGGGGCAAACGTACCCTTTGGCATTACTTGGGGGGGGGAACCGGGTCATTCATCTGGTCAAAAATAAAAGAGGAACTCGGATGAATATCAAATTGCCAACTTTTTATGCGAAGAATTAGCCAAATGGTAGTTGCCATTTTTGCAAGTTTTTATTAATACAATTGTTTCAAAATCACTTTATTAGGTGCCGCTCAAAAAGAGCAACTTAGTTTATGATATTTGCGACAATGATGTGAGTGGCAAGAACGAAGCATATCTTAATTGGATCCTGTGCTAAACGATGACTTTATCTTAGTCTTTCTGTATAAACTTTCCCATAAGAATATATAGGAGGATTGCGGATTCTAACTATAACAAAAGAATAAAAGGTGACCCCCGTAACTATTTTTAATTAAAATGTATTACCGAAGCTTTCGGACATTCTCTTCTTAGAAATTCCTATTTAGTTAGAAAAGGGTATGCCAGAAATATCCTACAATTCCCTTTAATAAAAAGCGTCATACATGTCATCATTAACTTTTTGTTGAAGAAAAGAATGTTTGAAGCAAAGCTATTTTTATTGGCAATTTATTTGTAAATGAATAGAAACATTACCTCGAAGGTATATAAGACATGCATAAATAAAATATCTTATTGCAGTGACAGGTTGGCAGGTAAGCGGCACCTGGTACTAGCGGCTGTAATGGTGAATCAATAGGTCAGTGGGACCTCAATTAAACTCCTCCGCGTCGAAGATATTTGCATAGTGCCCAGCTTATTGGGAATCCCTCAGCGGAAATTGATGAGCGACCGCTGGATCTTGTGGGATGGGACATCCTCCTAACGCCCTTAAATGGGGCTGAACTCGTTAAAGGACGTTTTACCTCCAGGCCATTTAAGTCCACAACCATCAGCACCCATTCTGGCTGCTGACACCGTTTAAGAATCCCACAGCAGAGCTGATGGTATACACTGGCGGCAACTAAGACCTGAGATCGAATCTCCTACTAAGCAGTTTTTATATATATATATTGTAACGTAGAAAATTAGGGAAGACAAACTTCAGGATGACAAGGCAATTTATTTAATGTAAGCACAAGTTGAAACTAATAAAATAGCAGAGAGGCAAAAAAAGAGAAATTTTCACAGTATATCAAAATACTAATATAGAAATTTAAAATATTTTCATAGAATAAATAAATTATTTGCTACAATATAATAAACTGATATAATGGTTTCTCAACTTGCACGAATCCAAACCCATCAATCGATGCAAATATCCTAACAGAACTCTGGAATCTTGTAAGTATAAAGTCGAACTGCTTTCTAAATGTCTAAACATTTGACGCACAGTAAAAAGCAGTCACAAACTCTATATCTATCTTGACTCTTATAACATGTGTGTATCTTAAATAATTAATATATATATAATATTAATAGCCGAATGACCCGAGCAACGCCCGGGTTTTACCCGATTAAATGTTTTTATTCAAATACTATTCGTTACAATTATAAATTGGCGCCGTGGATGTCACTCTTGTAAAACGTCCCGCTCCAAACTTTGTGTCTGAGAAGCGATATTTTCATAGAAAGATGATCTGGCTTTTGTTTTCTGCTCGAATGAATGTTTTTTCTGTTAGAATTTTGTTCCTGCGTACAAAATAATGAACTGGTTTCACCCGTGGTCTCGGCTTTTTGGAATTTTTCCCGATATAATTTTGTATCTGATAATCAAACATGATACAGCAATATCGTCATCATCATTTTCTGAATAAAAATATATAGTTTTAATAATTGATTTATATATTTTTTAAAATAGCCTATCGTCTTCCCCGTATTTTTTTACCTATGTATGGAAATTTTGGTTTGAATTAGTGAACTACTGCGAATTTGTATACCGGACATACAGACAGACATACAAACATTCATTTTTATATATATAGAGATATTGAAATGCCAAGTATTTTTTACGTCATTGGAATTCTATATTACTAAATTCTCAAATTAAATTTATTATACTTGGAAAACATTTTTAAAATTGTTGCAATTTATAAATATAATTTCACCAGACACCGCTAGAGGCGCTGCTTGCGAGTGAAAGTAGAAAATTTGCAAATAAAATTGCAAAGAATATTTATTTCAAATCAAATTCAAACCAGAAATTTTCCCAGTAGTATAGTAAATAACTTCCTAAAGTTTCACGGCGATTGGATAATCTTACCTTTTAAAAACCTTCATCGTGTGAACAAACTAACATTCATCGTGTAAACAAACCACGTGTTAATTATTAACCAATCAAATTCATTTATCGTCGCGACCAGTGCTGCGCCCAAGCGGTAAAAGGCTGGAACTAACGCTTTTTGTTTTTTTTTATTTTTTAAAAAAAGCACATCAACTTTTTTCGTTTTTTTGAATAGCCTATATGTTAAACGAAATCTTCAGCTACCTACATGCGAAATTCCATAATGATTGAGTCAGTAGATTTTGCGTGAAGCGATAACAAACATCGATTTCGCATTTCATTTTTATAGATATAAGGAAGGATTTAATTAAAAAGGCATATATTGGATCAAAAAAATAATTTATTTTACCAATATTTCAGCTGGCTGAACGCCAACCTTTATCAAGGTGTTATAACATTTTAAAGTGTGTCAACAACAAACTCAGCGCCACATAACGTCAACAGCATTAAGTTTTTTAAAAATATTTTGTTATATTCAATGGGGAGAAAAATTTAATAAATATATTTATATTATGAACAAAATAAATTTTGTAAAATAATAAGTATAATATAATATTATATATGTATCCGCATAGTATATTGTAATTTAGTGTGAAACCTTTTAAGGTACATAAGAAAATACGGATTCATACGGTGGTTCAGACAGATTACGTTGTTAATTTTTCAATCGAGTAAAATAAAGGACTGCTTATGTTAGCACCAGACTGGTGCCAAGATTGAGGCATCCAACCAATCACCAGCGAGTAAATGTGTATTTGAGAACTCTTGGATCCTTTATTTACTATTTGTATATTGTATTTAGATCCTAGTACGATCCTAGTACTCGTATTTTTATTGGTCCGTCTCCTGCGGTGGTTGTCAACAGGATGTAGCTTGCTGAGATCTCCTTTGGTGTAAATTTCACCCTCTCCGCCCACACGGCATTCTCCTGATACTACAGGCAGATGCATCCGATATAATTGCTGATTTCACTTGATCAACTCACATCATCATATATGTAGGCATACTCAGTGCTTTGCGTAGTGTTTTATGCGCATATTTTTTCAAATTATTTTCGAATATAGCTTTTAATATAAATAAGATGCCTATTAGAGCGCCATCTGTCGACGCGGGGGAGGGGAGAGTGATATTTTATCATAATGATAAGAAAACTATAATTTGAAACTATAATTATTTACTGATTGAGTGTTATACCAAAACGTGGCTAAAATGCATTTGTATAATACACAGGCGAAATGTCAGGTTATTCGGCTTACACATTTAATAAATGGCCTAAATATTCCTATAACTAGAGATGTTCTACTTTGCCGTTAATGGGAAGTGGGTCTTGAGGAGGTAATTTGATCTATGGATTGTTGATATCTCATTCTCACAGCATCTGTGTGAAGACATCCCTCGTTTAAGAAATATCCAATATCACGTCTGCTGGAGACTAATTCGCCTCAAATAATAGGCTTGCAGGGTATCAGATACGAAGTAACCAAACGGGGCTCTGGCATATTTGTAAGTGCAAAGTCGAACTGATTTTCACATGTGTGGACATGTGGTGCGCTTACAGTAAAAGCAGTCGCCTACTTCTACCCACTATGATTATTTTGACTTGTACCACGTGTATTAGGGATAAGAAAAAAAAGTATATATTGGTTGATGGAGTGATGAACATTTGAACCGACGCTTTTCATTTTTTGCTGCACATTTTTGCAATGTGTTTATTTTCTAATATGCCATCAAATAATATTTCTACAGACTTACTGCAATGATAAAATTTGTTGAATGAGAGCCAGGCCCTCTCGTTCAAAAATTAGTTTCATTGCAGTAAGGTCTGTAGAGATATTATTTGATGATATATTAGAAAAGAAACACATTGCCAAAAATTAATGTTACAAATTTTACCGATAGATGTCATTATATTTCTAAAAATAGAACATCTAATTCGATGACGTCGATGAGATGACACGCGATACTCTATCATTCTAGCAGTAGCTTCAACTGAAGCTGCTAGATATGGAAGAGGAAGCACTCTATAATTTTCTAAAAGATGACTGCGGAGTAGCTACAAGCTCTTACTCATCCCTTATAAAAAATGGATATGTAATAAAATATGCAAATGGTGACAAACATTAATTCTACTGACAACGACGTCCGTATATATGTAAAATTGATTGGGGACTCTATCCCTTGCCATCGGGCCGCGGGCGCTCGAGGGGAAATTAAATCGGCACCCCGCCGGCCGATATCGCCACAATCCATATTCAACCGAACTCCTCCATTTAATGGAAGCGGCGATTACATACGAGAGCAGTTTGAAATTTTAAAAATAATTTTGTTTCCCCTCCACTCCATCATCTTGGCTGGATTGAGATACCGCCGCCTTGATGGACTGGTGATACAAATGGAGGGAGTCTGGACGGCGCCGCTTTATAGTCTCTAAGGACCGATGTGTAGGCTTATCATGGGCTTATGATGTCATCTTCGGACTTCTATTTGCTCTCACTTTGATAATATCTTGTGGCTTCTGGAGATCAATTTTTCTCGTATATTAGCGCCTTATTTTTCCTATTTAAAATCAATTTTCTTAAAGTTTATAGCTTCTTTGATCTATTTGAGAAAAAATTGTTTCTGAGGTTGTGCAAGCTTGTGGCTTTTAGGAATATAACTTCTTGGGAGTACTGCTTTTTGTGACTGCTAAAACACTCTGCCCTGAAGTTAAAGCTTCCTTGTGGCTTCTTAAAACCTATCCGCTCTGCAGTAGTGAGGTCTTTTTGGAACTTTTAAGGACCTATGTGTCCTGCAATTGAGGATATCTTAGGGTTTCAAAGAACCTATAAGCTCCATAGTTGAAGCTTTCTTGTAGCTTCTAAGGACCTATATGTCATGCATTTGTGGCCTTCTTGAGGCTTCTAAAGATCTACGTGCCCCGCATTTGAGGTCTGTTTGAGGCTTCTAAGAACATATATTGTCTACTGTTGAGGCTTTCTTGTGGCTTCTAAAGATCTATATGCTCTGCAGTTGAAGTCTTACTGGGACTTCTGAGGATCTATATGCTCTATAGTTGAAGTATTATTGGGGCTTCTGAGGATCTATATGCTTTATAGTTGAAGTATTATTGGGACTTCTAAGGATCTATATGCTCTATAGTTGAAGTTTTATTGGGACTTCTAAGGATCTGTATGCTCTTCAGTTGAAGTCTTATTGGGACTCCTAAGAATATATATGCTCTGTAGTTGAGATATTATTGAAGTTTCTAAGGATTAATATACCCCAAAGTTGAGGCCTACTTGTGGCTCTGAGGACTTATTAGCCTTGAAGACATACTTTCTTGTGAATCTTCCAAGGAATTATCTCTATCCTGAAATGTAAATATTTTTGCGTCTAAGGAACTATCTATACTGAAATTTATGTATTTTAAGCTTCTAAGAAACTATCTCTCCTGATATTTATGTAATTTTAGCTATTAAGGAACTATCTTTCCTGAAAATTATGTAATTTTCTCTACTAACGAACTATCTTTCCTGAAATTTAGGCAATTTTATCATAATTTTTTTTTTATTATCCCTAGTACACCTGGTACAGGCCATGATAATCATGGTGGGTAAAAGTTGGCGACTGCTAATTTTAGCTTAAAAGAAATTACTCCATCTTCAGAATTGGATTCCTCTTGTTGTTTCTAAGGCTACATTATAGGGGGTCGGTGGAAGGAGAGTCTAAGCCGTTGGTTTTCGACCGCTACGACCCAGGTTAGATTCCCGCATTGGGCACTTTTTTTCTGATTCAAATAAATCCTCTACTGGCCCCCGATTCTTGCAAAAGTCCAACCTCATTCTTTTCGCCCCGAAAAGGACTGATTTCACCAGCGGCGCTGATCGGTGGCACTTCGATCTTATTGACGTATCTGGCCGCATGAGGCTCGTCAGCCTCTCGGAAGCGCAACGGAAGGATTAGCTAGCTACCACCCTTCTTTGCAGAACCACATCCCAACTCAGGCTTTCTTCCCACTCTCAATCAGTGCTGACGCCATTGTTTGGTTTCGCTGTCTAGCACAGAGCGGTGGTTCTCCAAATGATAGCGGTCGTACCTCACTTCCTTCGATGCTGCTGCCTGAGGTTTAGATTTTTCCTTGGAAGCACTTTGTAGCCGTGTTGTTTATGTCCGTTTCGTTGTGATCTTCTGTTTAGGGCTTTAGTCGTTTCCTCCCAGGCCGGGTATGTAGATCGTCGTTCTCTACAGTGGATTCGTCCACCTGATTCAGGCTGACTATATCGTGGCCTTCCAGCACGTATTCGTCCTTGTAAGACTTCCAGTAGTAGTCTGGAAAGTTCCTTTCTTCTGTCGGTTTCCCATGTTCTTTCTTTAAAAGCTCTCTTTCCAAACCCTCCAGACCTGGGCCTCTTCATGCCTACCCTGCTCTGGGCTGTGAACTTCTTAAACCTTCTGTTGTACCCCGTGGTAGTGCCAACGTCGGTGGAACTCTTCCTATGCGATGGCTGTTGAATCTGCACCTTGTATGACGAACGAACGAAGATGATGGGTACACATTCGTGGCACATATTTTCAGCTTATATTGCAAACGGATGTGCATTGCGGGCGACTTCCGCGTCACATACATTGTCTTCGGACTTCCACAGAGCACCCAATAGTCTATCCCGTTCAGTCGGGTCACTGGCGCCAACTTCGGTGTGCTTCGGCCATCTAGCCATGTCGCACTTCCACGGAGCACCTGGCTTCGCCCCGTCCAGTTGGTTCGCCGCTGTAGTCCCTGGCACTGTCGCAGAAATCGGCCACGTTGTCGCATTGTATCTCTCCAAGATAGTTTGTGTCTTCACAGAAGTATTCAGAAGGGTTCCAGAGAAATGAAAGTTCGCACGACACATCATCTGGAGGGCACTCTACCTTCGTCTGCTCGCCTTGATTCAAAGCATCCGTGACGCAACCGCTATTGGAGTCTAAAGTCCGTCTTCCTCTCCTATAATACTTGTCTGGATGATTCCTTTCTCCATGCCACTATTTTCAGTATAGTCCATACAGCCATTTTTAGCCTTCGCTGACAAATCTGAGATCTTAGTAACTGTAGTCTTGCGGGAGAGGATTCGTTTCCTAAATCCATCTTGTTTTCAATTATTCGGTCGGGACAAATTATCAGACAAATTATTGTGTAAAATTGCGCTTAAATCAGCTCCAACTTCAGATATCAACTGATCTATTTTATGGGTTATTTTTGCCTAGAGAAGTCTCCGATCAACTTCTTTAATTCTACAATCTCGAGGCCGATTAGTTCTTCCTTCTTGCTTTTAAGTTAGCGCAAAATAAAATCTTCAATTAAAATTAACTAAGCTACCTCCCACTTCCTGGCACCAAATGTTATGTCGTACCCAGATGATGTTCGTGTTATTTGTCTAATCAGGATTGCACAAAGATACACATGTGAGTTCGTATATACGTGGCACTGAACAGAAGGAATACAATAAGTGGGGCTTGCCTTCAACTTCTCCGTCAGAATCCTTGGCGCCGTGGAAGTCACTCTTGGGAATCGTTCCGGTCCATGGCTGTAGGCCGCTCCGATGTAAGGCTGTCCCGGCATCGTCTTTCAGGATCATCCACACGCCCCGGAGGCAACTCGCCGCGCCTACCCCCACAGGTGTCGATGTCACCAGACTGTCCCACACTGGAATTGCCGTTTCAGACGCCTGTTCCCTTCACACATGGTCTTCCCCGCAGCTGGAGTCCACCCATCTTTTCCAAATTTTTGTGTGTGCGTGTGAATTATCCAAAGCTGGCGTTGTGGCATATCCGTTTACATGAATTAGTACGTTCTTCTCAACGATTTTCAACAAAATGCATTAGTTAGATATTTTTATTTTTCCTAAAAAGGAGAGGTGCATTTATCATCCTACTACTTATTCTACAAAATACGTATAATCGAATTTATGTTCGAAATTTTATATTTTCTCCTATACACAAGAGAGTATAATTTTTAAAAACGAACTTTCCGGCCTATTTTTTGTTTTTCGAATAATGATATCTCAGAATTAAGCAAAGTATAGCATACTTTGTAGAATACATTCAAATATGTGCATGTGCTTCAAAGGTTTTATCTTGCAAAAGGTTAATAATATTTTAAAACCTACACGTACCACTCTCATCGATTTGTAAAATATCATTTATTTCAAAACCCCTTTTTCTATAAATTTTTTATTGGACCTAAAAAGAAAAATGAGCCAAGTGGAGTGTTTTAAACCATGTTTCTGACTTTTATTCTCCAGCTTGTTGTCTAGAGACGCTGGGAATTGAAAGAGAATAAAAATTTAAGTGCTCGCCTCGCTTATCTTGGAGTAATAAAATTGAAGGAGAGCTGGGGTTGTAATTGTGTAGGCGGACGGCAGGTGACTGTCCTACAGTTGGCTCAAGTCGTTGCCTCGTTCTTCATCTTATCTCCACTCCCCGCACCCTTCCCTTGTAGCTGACGTCGTCGCCTCGTTCTTCATCTTACCTCCACTCCCTGCACCTACTCCCTTGTAGCTGACGTAGTCGCCTCGTTCTTCTTCTTACCTCCACTTCCTACACCTACTCCCTTGTAGCTGACGTAGTCGCCTCGTTCTTCATCTTACCTCCACTTCCCGCACTACCTCCATTGAACCTGACGTTGTGGCCTCGTTCTTCATCTTACCTCTACTCCCCGCACTACCTCCCTTGTACCAGACCTCGTCGCCTTGTTCTTCATCTTATTTGCATTCTTCGAGATACCTCCTCGTGAAGCTGATAAATATCCTATCTTTCTATAGTAGTTTATTGCTAGCCACGTGCTCGTCGCTCACGTCTTACCAACCAGCCTTTTGTGTTGAAGTGGAGACACCAAAATTCTCATCATCTGATAAAATATATTCAAAAGCCATATAATGTCGCTCCGTAGCAGCTTGCCGATGTCGCCGCTGGTAACCAGTTGATTCAGGGGAAATCCATTGATACTTGACTTTCTTCAACTTCAGTCGCGTTCTGAAGATGTTCCGAGGAATCCTTTTGTTACGGCGCATTCCGAATCGATTTTCGGATGCCGATTCTTCGGTTATTTTAGGTAATAACCTGACCTTTAAAACAGTGACCTCATAAACTGCGGCCACTGGTGCATCACACCTCGGTTGGTCGTCCAACTCGGACGATCATAAGTGAAACGTTCACCCAGTCAGTAGATTTACCTGCGACGTAGTTGCTTTAAACCGCCTTCAGCAGACTCTAAATGGTCGGTAGTTCTCATGCCATTAAAAAAATATCTAAATTTATTTGATTCCTTTCTTGGACAGAATAATGATGTCTTCAACAACAAATTTTCTACCTAAAAGTAATGTTTCTGCCATTTATCATTAAATAAATCGACTAGACGCGATCACAAAAAGCATATGCAAATATAAGACATGATGTCACTAGAACACACAGTTAGGGGTACGCATTTCATTTATTTAGAAATATGTTTTGTTCAAGAATAGATTAAATATATATTATTTTTTCAATTATATATATATATATTAATTGAATAGCATATTTTGGATCAAAAATAAAATAAACATTTTATTTAATATAAATGCCAATATTTCAATAGGCTATACGCCTAACTTCGTCAGGGCTTTTCTTGTTTTTGAACTGCTTTGGTTCATCACGTGATGCCTTCACGCGACGATATATAAATATTTGCAACTCTGTGGGGATAAAATTTAAAATATATACACACAAAAAATATTAATAAGAATAGACTATATATGTACATTTATAAAAATTAAAAAATAATATATGATTCCTAATAAGTATAATAAAATAATTTTAAATCGATTTGAACTGTAGATATAATGGAGGTATGTCAATTTTTCTATTAATACTGTTGGTATCTTTCATTGAGGTCCAACTTTCTAAAAATAGTCTTGAATGTTTATCTTGAATGTTGTTATATATAATTTCTGTTTTTTCAAAATTTGGTATATGGTCCTGTTTGAGTGCGTGATCTACTAGAAGTGATAATGGGCTATGGTTTTTAAAAGCTGTTTTGTGTTGATTTACTCTTTCTTCAAGAGTTTTACCGGTTTCTCCTATGTATGTTGCAGGGCATGATTTGCATGGAATGCGATATACTATGTTTGATTTAAATTGATGAATGCTATTATGTTTAGCGTTTGGATGGCGTAGAATTTCTTTCAGATTTGCTGTGGTTTTGTATCGGGTTTTGATATTGTAATTTTTAAGTATTCTTGTTATTCTTTCAATGCCATAATTGTATGGCAGTGCACAATATTTATTCGGTTCTTCACTATTGTTTGTAGGACTGTTGGTGGGCTTATATATATGTTTCTTGATGAAATTTGAAGGATATTCATTATTTTTCATCTCATTGTAAAATATGTTTTGTTCAGCTTTATTATTTTTAATATTTGAGGAGCAATGGGTGTAAATTCTTTTTGATAGTGTTTTTATAACGGATATTTTATGATTAATGGGGCCAAATGAATTAAAATTGAGATATTTGCCTGTATGCGT
This sequence comes from Cordylochernes scorpioides, assembly GCA_030710605.1. NCBI lineage: Eukaryota > Metazoa > Arthropoda > Arachnida > Pseudoscorpiones > Chernetidae > Cordylochernes > Cordylochernes scorpioides. Next base: position 37,673,049 of record CP092883.1, read on the forward strand.
TGGTTTTCTATATATACTGGTTTCTATTTTGCTGTTTATTCTGGTGAGCTTGATGTCTAAGAATGCCAAAGTGCTGTTATTTTCTATTTCGTATGTAAAGGTTAAAAATGGCTTTAAACTGTTGAGGAAGGTTAGAATATTGTCGAGGTTGCTATTTTGACTGATGCAAATGATGTCATCAATATATCGTTTCCAGGCTATTATTTTGAGATGTTTGGTTGAAATGATAATATTGTCAATATGATTCATATAAATATTGGCGAGGGCAGAAGAAATTGGGTTGCCCATTGGAAGGCCTTTAATCTGTTTATAATGCTGGTTTTTGTAACTGAAATAACTGAAGGATAAACATAAGTCGAGTAATTCTTTAAGTGCTTCTTTAGGAATTGTTAAATTAAGTTGTGGATTGGTGTCTATAAATTTTGAAAATTCACTGATGGCTTCCTTATGTGGGATCGACGTGTATAAAGATTCAACATCAAATGAAACCATGTGGTAATTTTGGGGTATCGCTATTCCTTGCATAATCTCTACCACTGATGTGGCGTTCTGAACGGTGTGGGGGAGAAATTTCTGAAACGGCGATATTATTGTTGAGAGATATTTAGCTAACGGATAGATTGGTGAACCGGTGTATGAGACTATGGGACGAAGTGGGTTATTGGGTTTATGAATTTTCGGTAAACCATAGAATATTGGTAGATCACATTTTGATGCTTTGATTTTTTCAACAACTTTGTTGTCTAATTTGTGCGTGCGTTTTATTCTATTCAAATTTCTGTTGAAATCTTTTATCATATTCTGTAGAGGATTAATAGTTAACAGTTCGTATATTTCTTTGTCTTGAAGTAATTGCTGGATTTTGCTCTCATAGTCTGCTATGTCCATTATCACTGTGTTTTTACCTTTGTCTGAAGGAGAAATTATAATATTATTATTTTCTTTTAAGAAACTGATGGCTTTTCTTTCATCATGATTTATATTGGTCTTGTTCTGGCGATTCAGATTTTTCAGAATAGGAATGACTTCTGTTCGGATCTTTTCCTTGTTTGATTCTGCAAGGTTTTTGATTGAGGTCTCTATTGATGCAATTGTTCTAGGGATATCGAGTTTCTGGGAAGGAACAAAGTTGTAAAAAAACTTGGCATTTCAATATTAATATATATATTTAAAAATATCTCATTTAAAATTTAATAAATGTTTTCTAAAAAATTTTGTGTTTCAAAAATATATTTAAACGCATATAACAATATTTATATACGTTCATAAATCTATATTGTTGTATATATATCAATTAATTGTTCCACAGAGTGTGCGTAAGCTCACAGGTAAATAGACTCTAACCAAAAAAAAAGTTCCTTTGTTTAATATTAGTTTCCCTTTTATATTTTGTTCTCTCTCTTGTAAATCAATAAATATAATATTCAATTAATAATTTTGGAATCAGTTTCATTAAAAATATTATAAGCAAAGTCAACAATTGGTAGCAGAGCGTGGTTGTTTGATATAAAGCTCAAAATCGAAAATATTTAATCTGAAGATTAAGGGAAAAGTTTATTCTGATCGATAAACTGAAGCACTTCTGAGAAGATTAAAGGTATTTATTTGAATGTGTAATTTCCGATCCAGAACCTGATATGGAAGACAAAAGTTCTTGGGAGATTTGGATTGTTAAAAATGATGTAGCTTTTGGGATAATCATCACTACGTTGACAAATGAACAAGCTGGAATGTTCATAGGAGAAACAAATGCTAAGAAAGTATGGGACTCACTGAGAAAAACATACACAGGAAATTTGGAAGATAAAATTATTGATATATAGGCTTAGAATTAAAGAACGTTAAAATGAAAGATAATGAAACTGTAGATGAATATATAACGAGGGCAAAAAATATTGCTGAGAGAAGTTCATTATTAGGGCATCAATTTCCCCCAAGAGAACTTTCATTTCATATTGTCTGAGGCATACATCCAAGGTATGAAAATGTTGCTATTGTCTTACGATCTAAGAGAGAGGCAACACTTGAAGAGATTCAACAAACTCTGAGAGAAGAGGAGTCAAAAAGAAATATGAGATTAAATCAATCGATTGAGAATGGGCATGAACAAGCATACAGAATTAAAGATAGAAAATTTAAACAATTTCAGCCAAAAAGATGTTTTGTTTGTAATAAAAAGGGGCATCTAGCTAATGATTACTGGTTTCGAGATAAACAGAAACAAGGATATCAAATGAAATGGACTCCTGATTATAGAAATCACAAATACAGTAGAGAACATTCAAATAACCTAGTGGATACCATGAAAAGTGGATTTAATGAGCAAGCATTTGAAACATATGTAAAAGAATTTGAAGATTCATCAGATGGGAGAATTGATAAGCAAATGTGGTGTATAGATTCAGGATGCACCGTACATTTAACCCCAAACCTAACTTTGATGGAAAATGTAACTTTCCCAAATTACCTTGAAAAGTGACAGTCAGGCTGCAATAAACTGGATACAATCTGACAAAATTACTTCACGAACAAAACACATAAACCGAAAGTATTATTTTGTAAAAGAGGAAATTCAAAAAGGAATCAAGCTGGCATACACTAAAAGTGAAGACATGGAGGCTGGTATACTAACGAAGAGTCTACCTAAGGACAAACTACGCAAATGTGCAGATAGCCTTGGACTTTCTGATTAGGGCTTACACACAGGGGAGCGTGTGTTGTACACATATTAATTAATTGTTCCACAGAGTGTGTGTAAGCTCACAGGTAAATAGGCGCTAATCGAAAAAAAAAGTTCATTTGTTTAATATTAGTTTCCCTTTTATATTTTGTTCTCTCTCTTGTAAATTAATAAATATAATGTTTAATTAATAATTTTGGAATCAGTTTCATTAAAAATATGCTAAGCAATGTCGAAATATATATATACTAGACGAAAGGCCCGGGCAACGCCCGGGGTTTACCCGAGTGCGAATATATTTTAAAAACGTTGTCTTGGGTGGTCGCTATTGACAGGGTGGTCTGTATAGACAGGTGGATGTATCACACAGCTGATAACAGGGTTGTCTAGAGTGGTCGCTATAGACAGGGTGGTCTGTATAGACAGGTGGATGTATCACACTGCTGATAACAGGGTTGCCTAAGGTGACCGCTATAGACAGGGTGGTCTGTATAGACAGGTGAATGTAACACACTGGTGATAACAGGGTTGCCTAAGGTGACCGCTATAGACAGGGTGGTCTGTATAGACAGGCAGCTGATAACAGGGTTGTCTAGAGTGGTCGCTATAGTCAGGGTGGTCTGTATAGACAGGTGTATGTATCACACTGATGTTAACAGGGTTGCCTAGAGTGACCGCTATAGACAGGGTGGTCTGTATAGACAGGTGAATTTAACACACTGATGATAACAGGGTTGTCTAGAGTGGCCGCTATAGACAGGTGTATGTATCACACAGCAGATAACAGGGTTGTCTAGAATGGCCGCCATATACAGGGTGGTCTGTATAGACAGGTGGATGTATCACACAGCTGATAACAGGGTTGCCTAGAGTGACCGCTATGACAGGGTGGTCTGTATAGACAGGTGGATGTATCACACAGCTGATAACAGGGTTGTCTAGAGTGGCCGCTATAGACAGAGTGGTCTGTTTAGACAGGTGGATGTAGCACACTGCTGATAACAGGGTTGTCTAGAGTGGCCGCTATAGACAGGTGTATGTATCGCACAGCTGATAACAGGGTTGTCTAGAGGGGGGCAGGGAGGCCACGTGTTCGCTGGCAGCCAATGGGCGCGCATTCTATCCGTGAGCTTCAGACATACAGACAAACAGACAGAATAAGGCAAATATATAAGTAGATAGGTGGATTGGATGTTTTCTAGAATCGTTTTAACAAATGTTCGTTAGGCAAACTTTTACTCGGGTAAAAACCGGGCGAACCGGGTACATTCGCTAAATACAGTTATTTACAAATGTTCGTTTGTGGCAAGATACTATTCCTTCAACTTAAAATTACCGAGTGGACCAATTAATATTGATTATATTCAACATATCGAGTATTTTTCAAGGGACCGGGAAAAATTTTCAAATCATCGAGAGTATAGACAAGTATAGATTCAGTAGGGATTAGATGTTTGCTAGAATCGTTTTAACAAAAGTTCGTTAGGCAAACTTTTACTCAGGTAAAAACTCCCTGCCAAACATGTCAAGCTACATACATTGGAGAAACAGGTAAATCACTTAAAGATCGTATTAATCAACATAAGGAGCTTAAAAAAACTACAAACCATTATCCCTCCTAGTTGACCACTCCCTAAATAATAGCCATATACCAAATATCAAACAAGCATCAATTATACACAAAATATTACAGAAAAATTGATTTTCCAGAAATTTATAAAGAATTCATATCCTAATTGTTTGTAAATGACTATGTATATACTTTTAATTTACTCATTTATTTTGCTCTCAAAATTTTATCATTAATTTAGAATTAATTGGAAAACACACAATTATTTACAACTGTTGTATATAAATCTCTCTCTTCCACGCACAATTTGTGGACAAAATAATAATGGTATTGATCTGTAATCTATATATATAATTGAATATCTGTCTGTCTGTATGTTTGTACTCTATAGATTCAAAAACCATACATCCAATCGGCGTAAAATTTTGGGATATTATTAGGTATATCCCCGGGAGGGTTTTTGGAAAATAATTTCTTGAATATCTTGAATTTCCTTAGAGTTATTTGCATATTTGTAGATTTAACTCGCAAGCAGCGCCCCCATTGCGACGGAGATAGGCTTAGGTTTTGGCAGGAAGTCTGCTCCACGCCTGATGACCTTGGGTCTTTCAGGGCTAATATATTAACCCGTAAGCGGTCGCAATAGGTTTATTACACCCAGTAAGAAACTAAACTGTGAAAATATATTGTAAATAATAAATATAGCAGCTTGAGTGTCTCTGTAGCTTATTTTTTGTGGCGAAGCATAGATTGGCCTAATGAATTTCAAAAATATACATTTAACTTTTTCGTAATCAGATAAGCTGGGTGGTTTACACCCAGCGCGAGTGTTTACGTTACACTTTTGGCAGGCCGTGAGTGACAGCTCGCCTATATTTTTTAGGTTTCAGATTCATATATATGTATTTCCTTTGGCTTTGTTCACATATTCTTTGTTTGCTCTTTATTCCAAGCTCTCCAAAAACTATCGTTTGCTATTAATTTAAAAATATATTTCATGGATACATCAACTCTTTCTAATTCTGAATCCCAAATGAAGTTGTTTGTGGCACATCGAATATATCTTCTGATGAAAATACCGAAATATATAGCTACCATGATTCTGAATCCGAGTTGGAATCTGAAAACGAAAAATTTTGTTCATCTTCAACTTCTAGTTTCTATGTGGGGAGAGACCAGACAACGCGGTGGAAGACCAGTGAATGGCAAAGTACAAAGGTAAGAATTCGCTCTTGCAACATAATTTCTCACCTTCCTGGACCGAAAAGAGATGGAAAGAACATCACAACATCTGTTGGAGCTTACAGAAAATTTATCACAAAATAGTTGAAAAAATAGTATGTAACACCAATCAATATATCTCAAGGATTCGAGGAAATTTTCTCGAGAAAGGGATGCAAAAGATAGTAATGATGTAGAGATTTAGGCTCTTATTGGACTTTAGTTACTTCCTGGGACAAGAAAGGCCTGCCATCTTTCCTTTCAAGAAATATGGGAAAATGATGGAACTCGATTCGAAATTTTCCAGTCCGTAATGAATCGCGAGTGATTTTTCTTTTAACTCAGGTGTTTATGTTTCGATGATTTGCCCACACGTGAAATAAGGGGAAAATTGACAAATTAGCACCAATTAGAGAAATATTTGAATAATTCGTTACAAACTGCAAAACTATGTATATTCCCGGAGAATATTTGACAGTAGATGGAAAGATCATTCCATTCAAAGGCCGATGTAGTTTCAAGCAGTACCTTCTCAATAAACCCGCAAAATATGGCATAAAGACTTATGTGTTTTGTTGTTCCCGCACAAGCTATGTGGTGAATATTGAAATATACGCTGGCAAGCAACCTGAAGGCCCTTATCAAATAAGTAACTCTCCCAACAATGTAGTTGAAGGACTCTCTTGTACTTCCAATCTCAGGCTCAAAACGCAACATAACAACTGAAAATTGTTATACCAGCTATCCTCTTGCAGTAGTTCTTTTGATTGAGCATAAATTGACCTTAGTAGGAACACTCAAAAAGAACAAAAAAGAAATACCACCTGAATTTATCACAAATCGCGCACGGAAAGTGTTCAGCTCAATTTTTAGTTTAAAAAAAAAATGTCTCCCTCGTATCATATGCTCCTAAAAGGAGCAAAAGTGTTTTCTTTTATCTACAATGCCCTCAGAAGCAACAATTGATGAAGAGACAAATGAAAAGAAGAAGCCAGGTATGATTACTTTTTATAACATGACAAAAGGAGGGGAGGGCCTATTGGATCAAAAAAGGACGTCACTCTATTCCGTGGGACGAAGTACCAAAAGATGGCCCCTGTGTATCCTTTTTGAACTTTTAAATATTTCTGGAGTTAATTCCAAACTTCCTTTTGATTGGAATCAACCCCAAAACATTTACAAAAGAAGAAAGGATTTCCTAAAAGCTCTATCACTTGAATTGGTAACAGAGTATCATCATATCAGGTTTACTACACCAAATCCTTCTCGAAACCACTTCGAAGTATTGTCCGGAAACATGCTGGTCAGTCACCATAAACTATGTTGAGTTTTATGTCAGAATATAATTTAATTTTATCTCTAATCGTTTATATTTTAGGAAGAATACATTCCAGAACCTCTTTCAAAGGCCCAGAAAATATGCCATCTTTGTTCTTATAAAAAAGATCGTAAGACCAAAACACTATGCCAGAAGTGTCAAAAGAATGTTTGTGAAGACCATTCTATTATAATGAGTAGGCATTGTATGTAAATATTTCGAAAATTGTATCCCAAATTAAAAATATATATATATTTGGTGCGTAAATTAACATTTTAGTTTTAAAAATAGTTTAAAATATAAATATTACTCTATTTTCGATTAAAATATCTTAAGTGTTAAATAAAATAATGGTGCCATACAAATATGTTTAAAAAATATTTTGTTTTAAGTGATATTTCACCAGGTTAAAACACCGGGTGTATTACACCCAGCGCGAGTAGTTACGTCTCAAAAGTGAGCGCGAGTAACTAAGGCAGTGATTCTCAACCAATGTGCCGCGGTAATTTTGTGTGCCGCGAAATTCTAAAAATGTGCCGCCGAATTTTAGTCATATGATTATGTTCACGTTTGTATTGGTTTTTCTTTTTTTCTTTTTCATTTTTTTACTTTTTAAAATAACGAAATTAGCAAATTGAATGTTAGAGATGTATATTACTTATATTTTGCATAGAAATATTGATACATAATTTGAATTTTCTTGCATTCAAGTTAGCAAAAGTGTGCCGCGAAATTCTAAAATTGTGCCGCCAAATTTTCAAATCTTTAAAATAATGCCGCAACAAAAAAAAGGTTGAGAATCACTGAACTAAGGGTTAAGGGTTGAAGCATTTTTCATTTGAAAGAGACTGCTCTCCTAACCCCCTTTAGACAACACCATTGTGGAAATTCCGGACGCCGTCCAGACGGCTTGGGTGACAGTAAACAAACAAGCCCCGGCGGCGCCAGCCGCCAACAAAGGACTAGAACACGGCTTGGTCTGCTACCGACCAGTTAGGTGTTTTCCTCTGTCCTCTTAAGTTGTATTAAATAAAGTTAGTTTGAAGGAGATTTTTACCCTCTCCTTTCTGCTATTTAGTGATCTTATTTAAATCCTTGCAACAGCCCTCAAAAGAATCACCACTGCGAATTCTTCTACCGAACTCGCACAGTGTTTTGTGAAACGACTACCCGACATTTCTTCACAAAGTGGCGTCCCCGCGGGTGGGCTTCTGACAAGGCAAGATCAAGTGGATTAAAGGCGGAGTACAAGTCAAGACTCAAGATAAGTACCTTTTGTTTTACCTTCTGTTTATAGTGTTTTTTGAAAAATGGAAATTTTAAAAAGACATAGAAATTTACTTAGAAAGCGACTAACTCGCAGCTTGAAGACGACAGAAGAGTTTCTGTCAAGTACTCCACCGATACCTGTAGAGGACATTGAATATAATAGAGAGATCATTGAAGAAACTCACAGTGAGCTTCTTGTGATCCAAAGCAAGATAAGAGACTTCATGCTAACTTCAGACGTTAGCGAAGAGGAACTAGAGAAAGACTATGAGGAAGCCTTGCAATATACCCAGAGATATAAGAGGATATATAAAAAATGTCTCGCTCTTTTTGAACCCAGGATCACTGCATCCACTCCCACGACCAGTGAGTGAGCTTCTCTTCTAGCTCACACCATAGAACTGTAAAACTACCCAAGATAGAATTAAATAAGTTTACAGGAGAAATAAAAGAGTTGGTGACTCATTTGAGAGCATTGGAATCCTTAAAGATTGAGACCAGACAGATGTCTGTATTTATATTTCCAATGATTGAGGCATGTCTCTCAGAGGAACTCATGAAGGCTTGGCAAAGAAGCCCCCTCCATGATGTCAAGATTGATGCTAATGATTCGACTCAAACTAGAGTTGACCTAATTATAGAGTTTCTCCAAAAGGAAGCTGCAGCAGAACAAGACAGAGCCTTAGCTGGATCCAAGTTTGGACTTAGATCTCTGAAACAGAATGGAAATATGGGCAGACAATCACATCCTGCTAAGATGCCTACGGCCTCTGGACTCTTTGCTGGACGTGCCCAGAATTGCATATTTTGTAATAAAGATCATAAAAACACAGAATGTCTTGCTGCGCGCAGAATGAGCATTAAAGAAAGAAGAGAGCGTATTAAAAGCGCTAAATGTTGTTTCCCCTGCCTCCAACCAGGTCATATCTCTTCTAATTGTAGAAGGCGCATAACTGAATGTATTCGATGTAAGAAGAAGCACCTTGATATTTTATGCCCTCTTAATGCTCCTGGACGAGAGTCAGCGGATGAAGACAAGGAACAGGTGGAAGACTGTGACGTTTCTCCTACATTTGAAAACGGAGTTTCATTCTCCGGTCTTAGCGCTTCGTCTCTGATTTTGCTACAGACTCTGAAGATTAAGGTCGAAGGTGCGACTTCGGCGAAAGTAGTGCGTGCCCTCCTTGACATGGGTTACCAACGATCCTATATTTTGTCTAAAACTGCCCAGGATCTCGGACTATCTCCCATTGGCCAGGAATCACTTAAACATGTGGTGTTTGGAGGTCATACTAGAGAAAGTGTCCACCAAGAATACAGAGTCAATTTGGGTCATGCATCGGGGAATTTTAAGATGGTAGCGAAGCTCCTTGACCAACAAAAAATCTGTGGTAACCTACCAAGATTGAGCCGCGGGCCATGATTGAAAAAACTCAAAGCCCGCAGAATCTGGGTTCCTGATATTGGAAAGGATGACATGGAAATTGAAATACTTCTAGGATGCGATGTGTTGGGATCTATTTTCATGATGAAATCTTGTGTGTTGTCAAATGGCTTGACTGCGTCGCAGACGCGTTTTGGATGGACTTTAATGGGAGAATGTCATCAAGGTAGTGACGTTTCACTCGCTCATCATGTTACAACGATGACAATTTCGGAGAGCAGTATAACCAATCTGCGGAATCTCGATGTTCTTGGCATTATGGATCCTATTGAGGTTAAACAGAGAGATCAGAAAGACGCACTGGCGCGTCGACATTTTCTAAAAACAGTCCATCATTCTGTTTCTGGAAGATATGTTTTTTCCCTCCCGTGGACTGTAGAGAAAGCTAAAATCGCGGACAGCAGGGAGGTTGCTATGAAGAGATTATATAGAACAGACGACTAAGAAATTAATCTCTTTGAATCTTTATGGGGACTATGATGATATTTTCCGAGGCTGGTTGGATGATGGGATAATTGAGAAAGTCCCAGCTGAACAACACAACGCTGAGGCCTTCTACCTGCCTCATCGTCCGGTGGTGAAACTCTCCAGTGGGACTACGCCTATCAGGCCTGGCTTTGATGCTTCTAGCAAGGTCTATAGATCCCCATCTTTAAATGACTGTCTTGAAAAAGGACCTAACCTCATAGAGATGATTCCCAACCTTATGCTGAGGTTTAGAAATGGCAAGTTTGGAGTCGTGGCAGACATTAAGAAGGCGTTTCTGCAGATTGAGGTGAATGAAAGGGACAGAGATTACCTGCGTTTTCTGTGGTATTCCCAAAATGGAGAAAAGACAGAAGTATTCCGACATAGACGTGTCGTTTTCGGTGTTAACTGTAGTCCTTTCATTTTGGGGGCAGTAATCGAATACCACCTGTCTAATGTTCGACCTGAACATAAACCGTTAGATCAGAGGTTGCAGAAATCCTTTTATGTGGACAATTTAGTCACAAGCGTGAACTCTTTTGAAGAGTTACAAGATCTCAAATTGACCGCAACGTCCATAATGGATAATGCTCGGATGGAGCTAAGCCGTTGGTAGCATAGCCTGGACGTTGCCTCCGATACTTACCCCTTTGAAAGAGCAGAGATATCTAAAGTGCTGGTATATATTTGGATAAAAGGGAAGATTGTTTGTCATGTGAAATTTCCGTAGCCATTCCCCCCAAGATAACCAAAAGGAGTATCCTGTCCTGCTTAGCTCAGATATATGACCCTTTTGGATTTCTGAACCCAATATTAATAAAGCCTAAAATCCTATGGCAAAAAGTTTGGATAAACGCGATAACCAGTTGGGTACCTTTGTCGGGAATCGCGTGAAAGAGATATGCAGACTTAGTGATTCTAGAGATTGGAGATATGTGTGTTCCTAGCGAGTGCAATCCAGCTGAATTACCCTCCAGAGGATGCAGCCTCTCCCGACTGATACAGTCTAAATGGTGGGAGGGCCCTTCCTGGTTAAAACTCACCGAAGAATATTGGCCTTCCAGGTATAAAGACCTGAATGAAGAAGAAATCTGTGCGGAAAGAAAGAAACCTGCAAAAATACAGACTAGATCGGGAAGAACCGTTTGTATAACCAACCGATTGGACGATTATTATTGTTTTTCTGTGTGCCTAGAGAAAAACAGGTGGGAGTATGTGGAAATTCCGGACGCCGTCCAGACGGCTTGGGTGACAGTAAACAAACAAGCCCCGGCGGCGCCAGCCGCCAACAAAGGACTAGAACACGGCCTGGTCTGCTACCGGCCAGTTGGATGTTTTCCTCCGTTCTCTTAAGATGTATTAAATAAAGTTAGTTAGAAGGAGACTTTTACCCTCTCCTTTCTGCTATTTAGTGATCTTATTTAAATCCTTGCAACAGCCCACAAAGAATCATCACTGCGAATTCTTCTACCGAATTTCGCATCAGTGTTTTGTGAAACGATTACCGGACAATTTCTTCACAACCATGTTCAACGGCAGTTTTGTTCGTTGACAGGTGGTTTCAAGAAATTTCATTTGTTTACAACAACGCTAAAACGAATTCAGACGAAGAAATTAATAGACACATTTTAATTCAGTTTATTATTATAGATGTTATTCATTATAGATAGTTATTATAATACAAGTTATTTTTATAAATATAAATATTTTATTTTTATTTAAACCTATTCCACATTCCAAATTCGGCCAAGTATCTCCCCGTCTCCCGTGTTTCCATTTAGATTTCAACAAATTAACTTACGTGAATAAATAAAAATATTATTGATTACTAGCTGAAGAAAATAATTGGAATAACGTTTTATTTAACCCCACAATTATGCCACCAAAGCTAAGTGTCATTGGTCGATCTACAAATCAAGCAAAAAGGAGAAGAGAATACCGAGCTTCGTAAACAAGTGAGCAGAGACAAGCTAGGCAAGAAAGAGTTCAAGTTCACACTGCTCTTGCTCGATCATTAGAAACGATTGAACAGAATCAAGCAAGACAAGAAAGAGATCGATTTCACACTGCTCTTGCTCGATCATTAGAAAGAGTGAACAGAGTCAAGCAAGGCAAGGAAGAGATCGAGTTCACACTGCTCGTGCTCGATCATTAGAAACGAGTGAACAGAGTCAAGCAAGGCAAGGAAGAGATCGAGTTCACACTGCTCTAGCTCGATCATTAGAAACGAGTGAACAGAGTCAAGCAAGGCAAGAAAGAGATCGAATTCGCAGGACACAGACAAGGCGAACGATGCATACTGATTTGAATTTATGTGGCTTCATTTACAATCCCTATTACAATTACAGTCTTCATCCAAGAGTAATTATCGGAAAATGGATAAAAAGTGTACGTATTGTGGTGCTCAAAAATTAAAAAATGAAACACCAGGTATGTGCTGTGCAGGTGGAAAAGTAAAGTTACCAGACTTGCGTTCACCACCTGAACCTTTATTAACTTTAGTATCAAGTGGAACAAATCAATCAAAACATTTTTAAAAAATATACGCAAGTACAATTCATGCTTCCAAATGACATCGTTCGGAGCAACGAATATCGTTAGCGCAAATTATATGCCAACATTTAAAGTACAAGGGCAAATTTATCACCATGCTGGATCACTACTACCCTTGCCAAATGCTGAACACAAATATCTTCAGATATATTTCATGGGAAATACTGACGAACAAATCAACAGACGGTGTCAACTGAATGTGAGTACTAAACGAGAGATTGTCGCTGAATTACAAAATTTGTTTGAACAACATAATGAATTAATTAAATTATTTAAAACCGCCATTGAACAAATGCCATCTGACGATTACAAAGTAATAATAAAGGCAGATAAAACACCTATTGGTCAACATCGGAGACAATTCAACGCACCAACGATCGATGAAGTGGCAATTGTCATAGTTGGTGAAGAATTTAATTCTCGCGATATCATTCTTCATCGTAGAAATGGTGGCGTCCAGAAAGTATCAGAAACGCATCGTTCATATGATGCATTACAATATTCCATTCTATTTTGGCAAGGAGAGGATGGATATCATTTTAATATTAATATGAGAAATCCTACAACTAATGTGGACATTAACAAAAAGGTCAGTGCTATGAATTATTATGCATATCGTATTATGATTCGTGAGAATGCTGATAATCATATATTGAAATGTAGACAATTATTTCATCAATACATTGTTGACATGTATGCAAAAATAGAAAGTGAAAGGCTCCTCTACATACGACTAAATCAAGTCAAATTGCGTTCTGAAGAGTACATCCATTTACGTGATGCAGTTGTAAATGATGGCAATCTCAGGGAATTGGGAAAAATGGTCATTTTACCATCCACATTTACAGGCAGTCCAAGACATGCATGAATATGCACAAGTTGTAAATGATGGCAATCTCAGGGAATTGGGAAAAATGGTCATTTTACCATCCACATTTACAGGCAGTCCAAGACATGCATGAATATGCACAAGATGCAATGACGTATGTTCGTGCATATGGTCGTCCAGATTTTTTCATCACATTTACATGCAACCCAGCATGGGATGAAATAAAGGAGCTTTTATTAACTGGACAATCTCCATCAGATCGTCATGATATTTCCGCGCGTGTATTTAAACAAAAAATAAATTATTTACTAGATTTTATTGTCAAACACCATGTATTTGGAGAGACGCGCTGTTGGATGTATTCCATTGAATGGTAAAAAAGAGATTTACCACATGCGCATATTTTAATATGGATGATGGAAAAGATAACACCAAGCAGAATTGATGAAATTATCTCTGTAGAAATATCAGACATTGAAATTGATAAAGACTTGCACGATATTGTCTCAAAAATATGATTCATGGTCCATGTGGCTCACTAAATAATAATTCACCATGCATGTCAGATGGAAAGTGCACAAAGCGGTATCCTAGAGACTTACTTGCTGAAACTATTACAGGCAATGATGGATATCCACTCTATCGACGACGATCTACCGAAGATGGTGGAAAATCCTTTAAACTAAAAGTACTCTACCATACTATTGATGTTGATAATCGTTGGGTTGTACCATATTCTCCATTACTACTAAAAACGTATAACGCACACATAAATGTTGAGTTCTGCAACTCAGTGAAAGGGCGGTATCCTAGAGACTTACTTGCTGAAACTATTACAGGCAATGATGGATATCCACTCTATCGACGACGATCTACCGAAGATGAGAGGGCCTCGTGGCCGCCGTTTTGGCTCCTCTCTGCCTCCGAGGCTTCATGCAGGACGCCGAGCTTTCCTCAGTTAATCCTCAACTTTCCCCTGGTCCTGGTGCCACGTAAGACGTACTAAGAGAGCGTCTTTTGATCCCAAACTTTGTCCTTACTGTCCCGTGCGGACATCCCACTCTGCACGCCTTGCCACTCAACCCTGAATGCTTCCAACTCACTTGTTGGCTTACCCGGGTTTACGACAGTAGACCCGTATAAGTCGACAGGAATATGATGGCGGACAGTGGACAAAGGACTATGGACGAAGACGCGGAACGCTACATGGACGTTTCTGAGGCGCCCGCCACTTTCATCTGACTGAGCGTGGACACCTTGATAGACCGACTCACCGTGGCCCTCCAAGAAGTGACGGCGCCATGTGCCTATGCCCCCCTATGACACCTTACGACTGGACCTCTATTCGGCGGAAAACTTCTTCCGGCAACTGTAAGCCGTGCAGGACGACATCGGGTACGCTTCTGCCAGGCTCCACGAGCTCCTCAAAGGTGAGCTCCTTTCGTTCTTCGATGATCTCAACTCGGCCTCCTGATCCTATTACCAGAACAAAGCATCATCGGCAATGCCATCCATTTTTAAAATCAATCAAGCTATCACCTTTTTTATATTTGTATGCTATATGTCTTTGTTTATTTTTCTATACCTCAACCACTCAGCCATTATAAACCAACCAAGCCCACATTATTATATAGATATTATTGTCATTGATCATTATATCGTAGGATATTCAACCATCAGCAATCATTTGAAATATTACTATTTGACTAATTTTTCATCTGTCAGCATATATAGATTCTAAAACTTTACAAATTCAAGCTTTTTAAACATCATTTGAGTTTTTTTTATATAACATTTATATATTTTTTAAACACCTTACGATCGTCTTATTTCTGATATCATTGTTTTTATTAGATTATTTTTTTCCTATTGACGCCTCTCTCTGTCTCTCTCTCTCTCAATCCTATCTTCCCATCCTATATCACTTGCTCACACCTCCTTAACCCATTTCCTCTCAACCTCATACAGTCTCCCATAGGGTTCCTGTTGCCACCCATCTTATTTATTTTTTATTAATTCATCTATTGGACCATCCTTCTTCGGTATACAATTCCCGATAACGAGTTCAGGAAATCCAAAGATTCTTTCTTTTTTTTCATCCATCACCCGACAACATCATTCATTACATTCAACAATGTCGGTTTGTTCAATCATCAATGGCAACAGTACCCTTTACCTTCCACAATCCTCACCTTTCATATTTCCCGCAGTCAAGAGTCTCCTGCTCGCCAACCAAACTTTTATTATAATTTTTTAAAATTTTGATTCAACCAGCTGGCTCAACCTTCCTCGCTGTACATTTCCCAACAGTGAGCTCAGGCGACCAGTTCGAGTTTTTTTTTTCTCAATGCTTGGATCATCATTACAACCATCATTTTTACCATTTTATTACTTTTTTTTTTTATTATTTTCATCCGAGCTCAATCATCATTGGCAAAAGAGCAACTCTTGACTCTACCCTTCCCATTCCCCCACTTTCAACTTATTTACTTCCCCTGTCTGATCTAATGTTGATTATGGAAAGTCTTGGGAGTCTCCGGTCAATGAAAACAATACCTCACTTACACAGGCACATATTGCATTGCCGAACGCCATTGCAAGAATCGACTCAGACTTTCTCTCTTTTCACCACTGCGTCACTCTAAACCTTCAGATATCCATTATAAGTTTACTTGTAACATTTTACTACTTTTAATAAGTTCGTTTTCCTTTTTCTCTCTCTCACCATGTGAGACGTCTCTGAAATTATAATTATGAAAAAATAAAAAACAAACCATAATGGCATTTCAATTTATTTACCACTTTTGACTTTTCCAAACATCGTCTAATTTGCGTTTATAAGCATTGCATCACGTGGGGAACACACTAACCTAAATACTTACTATATTTTTTAATCTTATTGATTTATATTTTTATGATCCTTGATGTTTTTTAATTTTATATTTTAGAATCAATCCAGATATTTTTGAATATTTCTTTTACATTATGATACTTCTTTTCCTTCCATCCCTAAACAGATAAAAACCATTATAGCCAACCTATATAATAATCATCTGAAACCTGATATTCTTTGACATCATTTGTTTTAATTTTCCATAGCCTACCTAAGATAATTTAACTTTAAAAAATTTGTTTCAACCGTGACGCCTTTCTACCAACTGTCCCTGCTCATATCTTGATCCTTCCAACTCTGCCTTCCATACTTCTCTCGTCTCTTGATCCTTTTCCTTAGGCCTTCTATGTCTTCGTTCTAACCACCCCTCGTCCATCGCAGAGTTCCTGTTAGCCGACTTTTTTTTTATTATTGATTTGCCCCAGTGGACTACTCCTTCCTCCTATCCCATCCTGATGGTGTGTTCAGGAAAATCCATGGTTTATTTTTATTTATTTTTTATTTACACCCGGGTCACCATCCCAGCATTCTTTATTTTATTCTTTTTTCCTCAAACCCGGGTTCAATCAATCAATGGCAACAGTCGAACCCTGTTTTCACAATCTACCTCCATCCTTTAACCTCTTCAACGGTTCCTGAGACTCCTGCTCGTCAACATTTTTTTTTGAATGACTAGCCGAATGACCCGGGCAACGCCCAGGTTTTACCCGATTAAATGTTTTTATTCAAATACTATTCGTTACAATTATAAATTGGCGCCGTGGATTTCACTCTAATAAAACGTCCGGCTCCAAACTTTGTGTCTTAGAAGCGATATTTTTATGAAGAGATGATCTGGCTTTGTGTCTTCTGCTCGAATGAATGTTTTTCTGTTAGAATTTTGTTCCTGCACACTAAAAATGAACTGGCTACACCCGTGGTCTCAGCTTTTGTATAATATTATTTATTATATTTTATTTTATCAAATTATCATTAATTATTGAATCTATTATATTTTGTATCTGATAATCAAACATGATACAGCATTATTGTCATCATCATTTCTGACTAAAAAAACAACTATTTTTCCCCAGAACCTGTCAATTTTATTTTTTATTGGCTAAAAATCCGATAAATATATTTTCCAGATTTTTCTCTATGTCCTGTCAAAACACGTTTTACATGTACATTAGGTCAGCTGATATTACCCCCCATCTTCCCCGCTAGAGGCGCTGCTTGCGAGCGAAAAGGCAAATTTGCAACGCAATTTGCAAATAACTCGAAGAATATTCGGGATAGAGACCTGAAATTTTCACTATAAGTTTTTCCAGATTCTACTCTATATACTGTTAAAATTTCAGTCAGATTAGTTACGTATTGTGGACGTGTATAGCCGACATAGATACCCACATACATACATACATACACTGACTTTTATATATATAGGGATTCATTGACCTGGTACACTCTTCCTCCTCATGTTAACTCCACATGGAGAACTTGGGTAACCAGCGAGATATTTTTTTTCCCTCACGCTCGACCCATCGCCATCATCAGCATGATGCGCCCACTCATTTTTATATTACTTTAATTTTTCATCTGGTCGACTCAATCACCGACAGCAGCGCAGCTCTTGAGCCTCCATCTCTTTTTAACCTCTCTCAGCAAGCTTTTCTTTCCCATATTCTCCCATTACCTACCTCTCCTTCGATCTTCACGCCTTTTGCCCATCTGATCTAATGCTACTTACAGGGCATCTTGAGATATCTGATCCCTGCAAACAATATTTCGCCTCTAAGCTCGTATTGCAGGGCAGGACTCCTGAGATGTCCTTTGCAGAAACCAATTCAGACCCTCTTCCTTTATTCTTCACTGCGTCACTGCCTATCCCAAACCTTTTGCTTAAGTCAATTTTCTTATATATTTTTTATTATCTCTACTTCTCCTCGTTCCTTTATTACATCCCTGAAACTATGTTGTAAATACTCATGGCACCTTAAGTAACAAAAAAACTGTAAATAGTATACCTAACTTTACCAAATATTTACCCTCGCTATTGTGTGTGTTTACTTTAAATTTATCCTTCCTATGTACTCCTTATATATATCTTTTTTTTTGTAGTTTTATAATATTATATCAGTGTGTAACCACTACTCTCTCTCTCCCCATTATCTTTATTTTTATTCTAGTAACTAATTTGTGCCCCAAATTATTTCCCTTTCAATATGTTTGCTAGCTTTTCGCTCCATTTTATTTCACTCCCCTAATCAAACCTTTCTCACCGGGGGCACATTCTATCGTAATTTAAACAATGTGGTATGTAAGTAATAAAGTATGACGTCTTTTCTAGTCGTCTCAAAGTGATACCAGCTTGCCACCGGACACCCGGGGGATCCAGAGAGGGACAAAAAGGGCGTTGGTCCGAATGTTGACAGTTAGTTAGGTTACACTGGATATTTTCGGACAGGCCGCTCAGTGCTAGGTCTCACGGCGGCCCTCGTGGCCGCCGTTTTGGCTCCTCTCTGCCTCCGCGGCTTAATGCAGGACGCCGAGCTTTCCTCAGTTAATCCTCAACTTTCCCCTGGTCCTGGTGCCACGTAAGACGTACTAGGAGAGCGTCTTTTGATCCCAAACTTTGTCCTTACTGTCCCGTGCGGACTTCCCACTCTGCACGCCTTGCCACTCAATCCGACTGCTTCCAACTCACTTGTTGGCTTACCCGGGTTTCCGACATATATATATATATATATATATATATAAGAGGAAATTTTAAACTATTCATTCACATTGTTTTAGAAACAACTGTAATAATAATTTAAGATATATATTTTTTGCTACACGATTTTCAAAAAGTCTATATAAATATTCGAATTCATTGAAAATCAAATATGCTCAGAGGATTATATAAAGGTTGTAACTATTATGAAGCGTGATAAATAAAAAAAAGTTAATTAAAAACACATATGACATTGCTTATGAACAAATAAAAAAACTGATTTATTTAATCAACTTTATGAAAATTTTGAAAGTCCTAATGGAAAGCAGTGCAGGTTACTTCTGAGAAATTATGCGTCAAGATTTATTCTCTATTTTAATTTATTGATAAATATATCGCTTTTTATTATGAATATTGAAGACGCCAATTGATAATTCAATATTTTTAAAATTCCTTCATTTATTCAGTACATACATAAAGTTACCAGACTTTCAGACTACTCTAGGAATGTCTGGCTAGAACGGATAATTCTAACTTATAAAAAAAGAAAGTCATTGCTTTCAAATCAAGAATTCAATAAAACCAATCAGAAAAATCACTGATGATTCAAGACGCAAAAATAATATTGATCTTAATTTTGAATATAAAAGCTATCAAAGAAAGCCAAATGCTAGTGTAATTCAGGACAAACCAATCATTAAAGATGTCAAATCTCCCTTGAGCTCTACTCATCCCCAGCAGACGCCATTTCAAACTCTACAATCTTGATACCCTGATATGATTGAGTGGAGATAAGAAGAAAAAGAAGAAGAGGACAAACCAAAAAGTAAATTTTGATTATTTAAGAAGCAAGGAAAGAAAATGTATCTCGAGTTATGTGTGAGCCATGAAGAGAAGTTGTTGGTGAAGCGAAATTTTCAACAAAATTTGTGAATATGCAAAAACGCATGAAATAAAGTTGACGTCGAATTCTGAAGATTGAATTAGCGTAAAAGAACACTCCTGATCTTATAGGAAGCAAGGAAGATTTTTAAAGTAATTTTAAAGATACCTCTGACTCAAAATTGATTAATCGAAATGCTGAAGCCGAGAAAAATATTTTCTGGGCCTACGCTGGCGTGTCGACGCTGGCTAGGCTACCTTGGAGTGGCCAGGCTGACTGGGCAACACTAATGTGGTCTGGCTGGGCTCGCTGGCGTGTCCAGGCTAGCTGGGCTTTGCTGGGGTGTCCTGGCTACGGGGAACGATAGGGTGTCCTGGCTGGCTGAGCTACGCTGGGATGGTCTGGCTAGCTGAGCCACGCTGGGGTGCCCTAGCTGGCTATGTTACGCTGGGGTGTCCTGACTGGCTGAGCTACGCTGAGATGTCCTGGCTGGCTGAGCTACGCTGGGGTGGTCTGGCTGGTTGAGCTACGCTGGGATATCCTGGCTGGCTGAGCTACTCTGCGATGTCCTGGTTGGCTGAGCTACGCTGGGATGGTCTGGCTGGCTGAGCTACGTTGGGGTGATCTGGCTGGCTGAGCTACGCGGGGGGAGGGGGGGGGGGGGTGGGGTCTGGCTGGCTGAGCTACGATGGGGTGGTCTCTGGTGTACTTTTGTGGTTGGTTGTCCTTAATACTGGTACCGTCACTAGTAATCCTTGATATAAGACCTCAATTTCAAAATTTTTATAAATATTACCAATGTTTTTTTTTTTAATTAACATTTTTTTGCCTAAAACTTTTTCATTTTCATTTTTACAAAAATAAAATCTATCTTTTCCCAACACTTTCTGAATCATTACCGCTTCATCTAATCTTCTTATCTAATCACCTGTCTTTTTTTTTATCTTCCCTGGCCTGGGGAATCTAACCTTTTTGAACAACCTTGGTTGCGTGCAGCACCTTGGTACTTTGATATAGAGCATTGCGGCTTGTCTGCTTGCTACATTATTTTTGGCTCGAATATCATACACTTTGGTTAGTAGCCCGTAAAACCATATTCTCTCTTTCCCGTTGACCGGCTCAAAATATTTCTATTACGTAATCTTTCATTTTATTTATTCTTCGCGCCTTAATTCAGGTAGTATTTTCTCAAATTATATATGTTATAATCTGTATATAGCAATATGTAACCCCACCACAATCTATGCAATGTATCGTCAAAAGATTTGATAAAGTTAGGCTTCGCGAAAAGGGAATAACAATTAACAGGATTGCATCAACCAGGAAGTAAAGGTCACTGCCCAGGACCCATAAAACTTAAGTTCGAAGACCTTCTTCTTCCTGGAAGATTGAAATCATGGCTACGATGGAGGTACTAAGCCAATCACAGTTAAGCATGACAAATCAACAACCAATCACCTTTAAGCATAACCAACTGATAGCGAATCATCAGAGAGCACGTGGAAGGATCTCCACCAATGAGAAGTCGAGAGAGTTAATGACGATGATCTCGGACGAGAAGTAAAAAAGGAAGGTAGGTGACCGTGCTAGAAGCAAGGTGTATTCAACTTAGGCTCCAACCAAGGTAGTGTCCGCTCCATCATGTGAAAGGCAAAGTACCTCCTCCAGTCTCATCACTCTCCCTTTCGCAAGGTCTATTTTCTATCCCATCCAGGTGTGCTCGTTCTTCCCCTGTGGAAAGCCACCATTTGACCAAGACTGCGCCATCAGTCACCAATTCAACATAATCAGACATATGATTCAACAATTCACCAGGACTCACCAGGATTCAAACGGGTTATTAAAGTGGGTCGACAGGATCCAACACGATCTGACAGAGAGTCAAACGGATAATTATAGTGAGTCGACAGGATATGATGGAAAACGAGCGAGAACAAGACGCGAAAGAGGAGAGCGGAGGGGCCACTTCCGTGCCCGAAATAGAACCGCCACGCACCCTGGCGGAGATTCTCCTGCAGCTGACCACGGTTCTGACGCAGGTGCGGTCGACCCAACATGCGGAAGCGGACATCCCTCCCTTCGATGGAACCTACGCCGCCCATCAATTCTACCAGGCCTACGACCGGAAGATGGACGAAGCCCTCATGACCACCCCCGAAAAGTTGCTCAGGTTGCCTCGCTACCTGACGCGCCAACCCCTGGAGCTCTTCAGGAAACTCCGATTGGCCACCCAGACCTACTTCCAGGTGAGGCAAACCTTCCTGGATCTCTACCCGGAATCCAACGAGGCGTCCTTCGCCAAGTACTTCGCCCTGAAGCTTGCTGGGCAGGAAAGCCTGGTGGAGTACTACCGAGGGAAGACAGCACTGGGCATGCAACTCGGTCTCCCACAGGAGGTAATCCTCGAGACGCTGACGGAGGGATTGCCGCTCTCCGACCAGCGCCTTGTCCGCGTGGTACCTCCTGAGAGCCTGGGAGAGTGGTACCAACTGGTGCAACGGATCCGCGGAACCAGCACACCAACTTCGTGTCACCACGAGGAACAACCGCCCAACATGTAGGGCCCATACACCAGCACACTAAGAATAACATGTGCGTGGACTGCACCTGCACCGCCGTCGAACTGCAAATTCTGCGGCGCCCATCACTGGCACTCTGAGTGCCGCCACAAACCAGCTCCACACGCGAGCGCGCGGGCAGTGCGCTCCGCCCAACATCCACAACAAGCCCAAGCCGTACAAGCCGCCCGAGACGCCCCAGCCTTTCGTCAGCCAGGTAGGAAGGCCCCGACTTTTCGTCAGCCAGCTGACGATAAAATTGTCCATCACCCATGAACTCTCACCCCCTTTCCTTATTGACACAGGCTCAAGTTTGAACATAGTGCCCTATAACCTCTATAAAAAGTTAAAAAATAACCTCCCTCAATTACAACTTAAAAAGCAACCCATATACCTACAGGCCATAAACGGCCCTGTACCGACCTTAGGACAAATAACCCTCCCCCTGACAATAGGTAAAATAACCAAAAACGAAAATTTCCATGTGGTGGAAGCACCTCTACCATTTGGAATTCTCGGTATAAATACCCTCCGAAACTTTAAAATTACAATAGACTTTAACCAAGGCACTATGTTCCAACTCGCCGCCCCATTGCACCCTACCACCTACCATTTTCCCCATATACCAAATGAATGCGCCTATTGGGAATGCCAAGCGGAGTCACAAAGGGCTCACATGGCACACAAGCCTTCCGCACACGGCACCCAATACGCGCATCCATTGGTCAAAAACCATTTGCCACTATGCCAATCTAGATCATGTCACGCGCACGCACACCATTTTTTCACCAGGGCCAATTGTCCTTATTATACGCCCTCTATACACAAGGCCACTATGGCCCAAAATAACCACACAAATTGTGAAACATTGCCAGTCCACCTGGAAAACCTTCACGTTAGGTACACACGTGACCACACACCACCACAATCCCGTCACACGCGTAAACATCACAGCAAGCACGACACTCACACTAAAACAGAAACACTTCTCAGACACATGCACAATAACTGCTGGTACCATCACACCACTCACACGAAACATAGAAACCATCCACGCCATCCAACCACCACACAACCACAAAACATTGCGATCCTTCTTAATCGCGGTGAACGCTTATAACAAGTTCATTCCGGATTACGCCCGCTTGCGGACGCCACTTAACAACCTTCTCAAAAAAGATGTCACGTGGGTCTGGGATGACAAATGCCAGAAAGCGTTCACTAGCCTGAATGAAATCCTCACCACACACCCCATTTTACACCTTTATCAGGAAGGTCTGCCATGCCAGGTGTACTGTGACGCCTCAACACTCGGCATAGCAGGCGTCCTCAAACAGGTCACCCTGATGGGAAGACCTACCCAGTCCAATACTTCAGCCGCGCCCTACGTTCACACGAACGGAACTACTTCATCTCTGAATTAGAATGCCTCGCAATCGGTGAGAGTGGGGACAAATTCAGCGTCTATTTGATGGGCAGAAAATTTACCATATTTTCTGACCATCACGCATTGCAATGGCTCAAGACGATCGAAAACCCGTCAGGCAGATTATTACGATGGAGCTCACGGCTGTCGAGCTACGAATATGAGATTAGTTACATAAAAGGAGCACAACAATATGAAGCGGACCTCCTATCCCGTAACCCGTTCTGTGGCTTTTTAGACGCCCCCCTCATTAAGAGCCATCAGCCTTCCCCATCTGGAGATTCTAAACTGACCATTGATCACAACGGACTTCATACCATTTCCCGCAAAGGTGTAACCAAAATAATAATCCAAAAAACACTAACCAACGAATTACTTCAATCAGTACACACACAATTAAACCACCCAGGCATCTCACAGATGACGAGACTCATCTCCGCTCAATATTATTGGCAGGGCATGTCACAAGACATTGCAAAAAAGGTCAAAACCTGTCCAACCTGCCAATTGACGAAGCGTATCGATAGATCCAACCAACCTCTCCAAAGAGACACCGATTAAGTCCAAGTAAACAAATTAAACCCATACACAGAAAACATCCAATACATAACACCACCCACAACAAAAACACACAATCTACGACATAAGAGCGATTACACATTCCCATTCAAATATCTTACACCCGACATTTTTCCAACAGAACCACTGACAATCAAACCGACAAACAGCCACCATTTCAGTCATTTAGATCCCATCATTTTCATCATAACCCGATTTACGACTTCATAAATAACAAAATACACGAGATCACCCCTCCACAAATAGATGCAACCATAACTAATCCTCCACCCAGTCCGCCACAACAAATAGAATTACAACACGACCCACAGAGAACTCCACTCATGGAGAAAATATTGGAAAACATGTGCAGATTCCCCATATTCCAATTAATACTTGTTATCTGTCTTCTGACTATGCCATACTCACTCGCCCCATTAACCATAGTAATCTACCTGGGACTATATGCCCAACAGCCCCAAAGGCTTTAACAATTACAGGAATCCATCTTCTATATAGGTAGTGCCTTCCATACGTTTCTAATTCTCGTCCTGGACACCCTGGGAGAAAACTTCCAGCGGACATTTAGATCGCCCCAGATCAGCCGAGAGAGGGAGTCAGGACTAATTTAGAAAGTTCCCCCGCACGGGCCCCTCCATCCCCTCTCTTCCGGTCAGTTCAATTGAGGTCACCTCTTGGCCTCCCGACTTACAAAACGCTCACCATCTTGGCTGTCACTGAATGTTATCCATACCATCCCCACAGCTTGGGAATCCCAAGTTCCACAATAAATTCACATATCGATTTTTTTTACAAAACCACTCGCAATTTCAAAATTTAATTCTCAAAACACCGCCATCCAAATGAATTACAAAATTATCGATTATTTCCCAACACTCCCAAACAACTCATTACATTTACCCAGATAAGACACGTATCCAACACTCACACCCAACACAACAGACCTTAGGATCTTTGACAACACATAAAAATTATTTTACACATTCCTCACAAACAACTTATAACATTTACCCACAAATTCGCACAAAAGACAAAAAAAATCTAAAGGGGCATCAAACGCGGAAGTGCCTTCGCGTGACCTAGATACACCCTGCCATGCAACTTTTACCATTAAGATATACTTTTGTGAATCTCTCTACATACATTTTTTTTCCTTTCTTTTTCTCACACCATTAATTCAATTTTTTTTTATTTTTGAATTTATCAATGCTCAATCAAAATATTTACCATTTATATAATAACTTTCTTTTTTTTTTTTTATTAACCAATTTTATTTTTCAACCCCTCAACCAAATTTTTTTTTTTATTAACGAAAACTCACTTTTATTTCTTTCAATTATTATTTACTTTGATTTCCCAAAGCCCTAACAGAAAATTCCCTTAATGTAGTTTTCCATACCTCAAGTTTGAATAATTGTATAGGCATCATTTTTTTGAAAACCACTGAATCTGCTGCATAAAGGCACAAAATTATGCTTTTTTCGCAAGCGTCAAGATGAAATTCAAGACTTCTTTTTACAAGATAATGATTTAGTATATTGCATTGATGTTGTTAGTCTAATGGAAGCGCTTGGTCGTGACCATGATACAGAAAAGAGTGGCGTTTATTCGTTGATTCTTCAAAAATTAGTTTGAAAGATGTTCTCCTTCACAACGGAAATAAGTTCCCATCAGTGCCAATAGCACATGCATCCAACATAAAAGAGACTTACGAAAACATGAAACTGCTTTTGAAAAAGATATAATATGAAAGATACGGTTGGAAAATATGCAGAGATTTGAAAGTCATTGCTCTCTTGCGTGGATTACAGCTTGGATATACAAAATTTTGTTGTTTTCTGTGTGAGTGGGATAGCAGAGATAGAGAAAGGCATTACATTAAAAAAAAAAGTGTTCAAACTGTGAAATCTCACTCCAGAACATAAAAATATTGTAAATTCTCCCCTGATCGATTTAGAAAATATTTACTTACCACCATTACATATTAAACTGGGTTTAATGAAGAACTTTGTCAAGGCAATGGATCGAAATGCCAGTGGATTTGCCTACCTAAAACAAAAATATTTTCCAGCATAAGTGATGCGAAAATTAAAGAAGGCATTTTCGTTGGACCTCAGATTCGAGAATTGCTGCAGGATGGAAATTTTCAAAATAGTTTGAATGAAGTTGAAGCAGCAGCATGGAATTCCTTTAGAAACGTTTGCAAGAACTCCTTAGGAAGTGTCAAGGTTGAAAATTACTGAGACATAGTTAATGATCTGTTGCTTTCCTACAAGGCACTGGGATGTAACATGTCTCTTAAGATCCATTTTCTGCATTCACATCCGGATTTCTTTCCAGACAATCTTGGTGCAGTTAGCGATGAGCATGGTGAGAGGTTTCATCAAGATATACCAAGTATGGAGAAGCGGTACCAAGGTAAATGGAGTCCCGGTATGCTTGCTGACTACTGCTGGACACTCAAGAGGAATGTACCACAAGCAAAGTATAGATTAAAATACACTGTCACTATTTTTCAACAAAATAAATATATTTCGTTCATTTAGGCCTATTTATTAAAAACATTTCCAAATTTCAAGTATGTGTATCTCAAAAATCTTGCGTGATAGAAAAAAACCTAATGGTATATTTGTAATCAGCACAAAGAGTTAAATTTAGATAAGATGCTGTTTCTTTTGGGACAAAGAAAAATAATTTTTGATAAACCAGTGTAAAGTAATAAGGTTTATGCAAAAATGCTTTCGTAATATTCTTTGCATTTTTTGCTGTATTTATCCCTATACCAAAAAAAGGCTGTCACGCAAAACCCATGGGTGATGGAAAATTTCTGATTAGAATTTTGAGTTCAGCATGAAACGTTACACTAGAAACACCATCAGGTTCTTTTGGTCAAAAATGTTGTTGACCAGTGTAATTATCATAATTATAATAATTATAGGCGATTTCTATAAATTTTATTTCTGGAGTTTCAATCAAAACGGCAAGTCCTCCTCCAAATTTTCCTGGTCTGTCCTTTCGTAGTGATGTATAACCTTTGATATTGAATCACAGATTCTGATTCAATTTTGTCTCCTGAAGACAAGCAATATGCACATTTTTGTCACGGAGAAGACAAATCAGCTCTTCAGGTTTCCTCTGGGTGCCATTTATATTGAGCTGTAGTAGATTGAATTGTGTCCTCGTAGTAGATTTCTCATCAGGAGCCCGTAAAAATTGTTTATTGCGATTCAGAATCTGCCACTGAAGCTTAAAAACCTTTCGTTCCTTTAAAGGTATTCGAAGCGGTAAAGGACCCATGAGTTGCTACTCCCTAAGGCAAATGATTAAAAATTTTGAAGAAACTGGATCTCTGGAAGCAAAACCTCTGAGTGGAAGACCATCGACATGCAGGTTACGGTTTTTCAGAATATTAAAGCTATTGAAACGTTATCCACGTATGGAGAAGTAAGTGCTCGACAAGTTTATTGACAAACGAGGATTTCGTATGGAACAGTTTTGAGAGAACACACATTAGGAATTTTTCTTTATAAATACCCATACAATATTTCACAGATTTCACGAGCTAAAAGTCGGCGATTGTGAGAAGTGTCAAGAATGAGCTGCATGGGTTTTCCGGCAAATTGATATTGATGAAAACTGGCTGTCAAATGTTCTAAGAACAGATGATGCTCACTTTTATCTAAAGGTAAAATTTAACATTCAAAACAGCCTCATTTGGGCAATAGAAAACCCTAGCATTTGTACAGAAATGCCACTTTATCAGCCCAGAGTTACAGTTTTGTGTGGATTCACTTCTTCTTTTATTATTGGGCCATTTTTCTTTGAAAAACAATGGAAGAACTTTTAAAACCGTTTTTGTAACTGGTGAACGTTATGTTCAACTTTTGGGAGAAAAGGGTATTCCCATATTAAAGGAATGATAACAACTTAGCGAAATAACATTCATGCAAGATGGAGAACCTCCTCATATCTCTCGCGGTGCCAAACAATTGCTGAAGGATACGTTCGGTGAAAATCGTGTGATAAGTCGCCATTTTATATACCAGTGGCCTCCAAGATCACCAGACTCATGTGTTATATAAGCTGCCATGTATTATATTATCTACCAATATTTTGCAGCTCTTTGTGTTGGGTTATGGGAATAATAAATGCTGTCCTCACATCTTGACTCTTTTTTTTTTGTGAACAGTAATTTTATTTGTTTGTAATTTGCTCACATCTTATATTATGTCGTGCAGGCCAAAGTGTTATAACTTCTCGAATACCACTGGTACACACAATTTTACCCCTTATGTTTAGTTTATCGCTTTTCGCTCAGAAGAAATAACATAAGGAATATTCTCTGTACACCAACTTTAACTTTAGAAATTTTGTGCAAAAAAAAAAAAAAATTTAAAAAGTGATTTTACTACCACGTTTTTCAACGCAAAAGGTCGATCTAAAAATGATTTTTATTTGAGGGTACACATTTTTAAAATTGTGTACAGTATATTAAGCAATGATAACATTTGACAAGCCCATAGGATATTTGGAATAAAGTACGACAAATATATTTTGTCACTCCCCCCTATATTTCATTTGTTTGATCATGACAAATATCCAGTTAAATAGTCAAGTGTCGCCAATTAGTCAAGAAACTACACATTCCTTATAGCAAGAAATCCTATTAGTAGTGCCATCATAATTTTTGGTAATATATTAACATTTCAAAATATCGTGTTTTGATATCAGCAGTGTTTTTCAAACATTCAATCTATTTCACAAAACCCTATCTAAAATAAAAATATTTTTGCTACATGTTTTAATTTGCATTTACCTATTTTACATATCTCGGATTGCATTTTAAAATTGTCATCCAATTCTTCTAATTTTGGCAAATTTGTGTTTTATTAATTCATGATTTGATATTATTAGGGTTCTTTCCTGGTTTTCAAAAAGGAAAACTACGTGTCGATCAGTTATATTTTTCAAATTATCGAACAATTTGGCCGCTGAATCTCTGATTCTGGTTGAACGCCATCTAGCGAATAAAATTGTAACTAAAATAAATTTCAAATTTTTCATTATTTGCCATAAAAAAATCCCATTGCATCCTGAACACAATGGTGTTTACCGCATTGCTCAAGCGCAGATATTCCCGGAGTTATTATTTTTTAAAGTTGTGCAAGACTTTTGGATCACCCTATATATGTGGTAATTCAAACCAACAACCCAATATTGTATAATACTTATAGCAAGATTGTCATGTTGTATAATAGAAACACATCTATAAATAATTATACGCATGATTGACATGTGTCATTGCATCACCATATGTAATATATTTTGTACAAACCGAGGATTAATAAATAAAATTATGTAATAGATTAAGAGCTCTGAGCTAAATCAAGAGATTGAGATAGAAGTCCAAAAACGTCTAAAATCGATATAGAAGTTCAACAACCCTAAAGATGAATTTGGCATGTCGTTGCCATCAGGTCATTGGGTGTAGAATATCGCTGACGCACCACGCTCTTTGCACCCGCTGAAAGTCAATACTCCCACATACCTCCTCTCACGGAAAAGATATATAAGACTTCTGCCCTAGCCGAAAGCATAATCACTTCACCATCAGCGTGAGCCCTCGTCGGTTGTACCCCAGGTCCACCTCATCGACCATGTAGAACAGTAAGAACTCTTTTATATCCATCTTGCTCTTAGCTCGACCTTTATTTGTTCCCGGAACTTTCCTACTGCAACTGTGTCTCTTCGTTTTTTGTGTGTGGACCTTCCCAAACTTTCCACTCTGTCTCGACCACGACTGCCTGTACTCTGTGAGAACTGTTAAAGGTCTTCCAATGGGGCAGAGAGGTACTGGAAAACTCTCCACGCCCTGACTGTCCCTCTCGGTTACCACACCACAGCGAGAGAACCTCGGTTATCACACATATATATTGTCATATAGACAAAATTCGGAATGACAAACTTCAAGAGGACAAAGAATTTTTTTATTATTTCAAAAACCAAATCTTATTTGCATAAAGAAGTGGTGCAAAAAAGAAAAATGTGCCGAATAAAAAATATCAAAATTAATATTTCGTGAATAAAATGATAAATATTCATTTTCAATATAAATCTTGGGAATGAAGCATTGTATTTCCACAAATAATTCAAACTGAATAGCGAGAACGATCAGCGATTAGTGTCGTTATCAAAGCGTCCAACTGGCAAGCTTTCAATCAAAGAGATTTCCATGAAGCTCTAAGGGTCAGCCTCTTATGTAGCATCGTTTAACGTGGCGAGACGCCAGTTATACGTTTTAATAAATAAAACTCTTGATAATCTTTCTCAGTATTTGTATTTTAATCTCATTTCAACATGGTGTTTTATATTTATTTAACAAATAATTTTCAAATATTGCTTGCT
Source organism: Cordylochernes scorpioides (assembly GCA_030710605.1). Classification (NCBI taxonomy): domain Eukaryota; kingdom Metazoa; phylum Arthropoda; class Arachnida; order Pseudoscorpiones; family Chernetidae; genus Cordylochernes; species Cordylochernes scorpioides. The sequence continues at coordinate 37,703,840 of CP092883.1, forward strand.
GATCATTAATTAAAATGTTATAATTTATATATATATATAGCTTGGATTTTGTCTATAGATAAAATCATTGAGTGTTTTATAGCGAGAGACATATATTTCCTTCTTTTCTGTAACCTCTCCTGAGACATTTAAACAAATAAACTAGGAGATGTCATCTTGCTTGTCAAGATAAAATTACCTTTCTGAAGTTAGGGCCGTCGATATCATAGAGAAATATTCTTTTCTGCTAAATTCCATATTGTATTTTTCAATATTTCATTTAATACAATATTTTGACAGACAAGAGACAGTCCGATTCTTTATAGTTTAAATCATTTATCTATACACACTTTGATCTTATCCAAGGGCGAGAAACGATAAGCCTTTTATCTCTACATAATGCAAAATTGCGGAAGAATTGTAGATAGGTACTAAAAGGTATCACACATACTTTTAAAATGTATTAAAAGTGTATCTTTCGATCCTCTCTGTGAAAAGCGCGTAGATTTTGATCGGCAAATATGTCACAGTGAAAAAATGGTACAAATGTGATATTGCACCACCCGAAACGCGTACGTGGTTAGATTTTCTTGATTAATCAAGAATGGATATTAGGCCAATTATGGAATAACTAAAAATCAACAAATAGTTTATATTTATTCCAATAGATGGCGCAGGCCATCAGCAACTTTCAGTTACCCGATAAGGAGATGCTTTTTTTCTTTTTTAAAAATATGTCACAGTTTCGACGAAGTCTACAAATCTGTATGTCATGTTTTCGGGCTAATTTTACTCATCATTAAGACATTTTCAAAGTTAGAAGTGACTTCCTTTGGAACATCATAATGCAAAATTTGGATTATAGATTTATAAACACAAGGTAATAAGACCAAATCCAAATAAATAGTATTACGGAAACGTCACACACTATTTATTTGAAGTTGGTCTTATTACCTTGTGCCTTTTGGGATATAATTATTGCATCGCAAAATTGAGGGAGGATAGTTTTCATGTATCAGAATGGGTCGCCTCTCCCATTAGAATTGCATTAAAACAATGCACTTGTTTATCAGCCCTGAGGTAGTGCTTATCACTAATAATACTCGTCACTACAATATTAGCCTTAATTGATTTATTTATTCACCCGTTCATTGTGTGGCTCTCTGAAAATTTCCAGCGTTATTTAGTGACGCATTAACTGTTCATTTTACTCTCTGATACAGTGTGTTGCGAATTATAATTATATAACTATTAATTGCCAAAGACAACCTCCAATTTAAAAAAAAATGCTGTTTTGGTCAGTAAAGCGGTTATTAATAAGGAGATATGTTCTTGAAAATGGTCCAAATCCATAGAAAATGCTTTATAGAATCGAGGTCTATCTTCTTTTATATATATGTCGTAGCTGTCGTGGTTGAATGGAAGGGCGCGACCGTTGTGTATGTATGCGTCAAAAAAGAACTTGTTCGACACTCGTGAGCCGCGCGCGCACGCGGCGGAGGCGTGGCCTGCCCCCCGCGCGCTGGCTCCCAGATTTATTTTTGTACAGATTTATACATGGATAAATTTGTATTTACAATTTAACATAATACTTATGGTGAAAAAATTATACATTTTGGGTATTATACAAATTATGACAGATGGAACCTTTAAAAATGATTTTAAAATTATTTAGTTGAGATTGGTAGGCAAATTTTATAAATTGAATTCTGATTCTATGGTACAAAAATTTAAAAATTTGTGTGATATTATACTAAAAATATATACAATTATAGATGAAAACAACAATAAATATGATATATAATACATAAGATAGTAAAGTTTTAAATGTAGCAGGATACGAACCTGTGTGATATGGCTACGACTGTTTATCTGTTTGTGTGAGTGTTCTGTGCGTGAGAGGATCTCCTGCGCTGGAGTGTTGGTGGGTTGGTGATGGGCTGAGCATCCTTCTCTGTGCCGTACTCTCCATAAGAAATGTAAGAAAAGGGGTGTTAAAAAGGTGCTCAGGTATGTAAATGAATGAAGACTTGGGTCGTGGCGAACAATTCGGCAGGATGATCCAAATTGGGCCACTGGAGTCCTCGGGTGGGTTTATCGTTTGGGATGGAGAGAAAAGGAGACGGTTGTCATGTCAATGAAGTAGCGCAAGGAGAATATCTCTTGATGTTGGTGTGTGAACATAATGGTTTATTGCAAATTGTCAGAGGGCAACGTACTGAAATCTGTGACGTACATCCTGAATGGATCGTTTCAAGACGGGTCTGTGACTACCAGTAATCCTGCTGACACCTTAAAAGGAAATGAATTTGGGAAAACCTATCAGTTCGGGGTGGTCAATGGGCAACACAGGTGGTGTTATTCTAATTAAAAATAGATTTCCGCCATGCTATATAGGAATTCTCTGACGATAGAATCTAATGGGGAGTCATCAATCCTAATGTCGTGGTCACCATCCTTTTCTGAGTGCTCAATGTAGTCCTTGAAGGTTTTCCAAAGGACCATCGAAAGCTCTTCAAGACAATGAATCAAGATTGATTGAATTTGTCTTAATCGGGAAGACGGCAATAAATAAATCAGCAAATGTATAATTGTCATTGAGAAGTTTGGGTTAATACACGCCATTGTAAGGAGGGATATAAAAATATTGGGAATTGTTTAATCTTATTAAAATATTTAATTATGGGCAACGGCACTAACGCATTTTTGCTTATAACTGACCAATTTTCTAAATTCGCATTGTCACAGTTAATAAGGAGAGTATTTAATTGAGGACTAATTTGCGGAGTATGATTACGTGTTGGTGAAGATGGGAGCATTATCTTCGTTGTAGGGGAAGGTTGTAATTGGATATCAATCTTTGGGATGGTGTCAGGAGTAGAAAGGTATCTGTCTGTTAATGTTGGTTCGTCATTATCTAAGAAAATATCGGGGTTCATGTGATTAAATGGGTTACTTAATGTTGATGCATAATTCTTATAATCCTCATGAAATATTTCAGGTGGGAAATGATGGTCAATAAAATATGATTTTGGCGCGCTATTGTAGTTCGTTGAGTGAGGTGTGAAGATGTACTTAGTGTCTTCGGAATAGTGTTTCAATTTGTTTACGTGGATAATCTCCGTGTCTAAGTTTTGAGCTTGATTCGGTCTATTTATTCTAACTGTATAGGGGGATATCACCTCAATTATCTCATATGGTCCACTGAAGTAAGGCACTAATTTGCCCGAATTAAGGTGTTGGTAAATTTTGGTAAGGACTAGATCGCCTACCTCAAAGTCGGGGGACCTGTGATTTTTATTAAATCTGATCTTATCTAGCTTATGACGTTCTTTCGTTCTTTGTAACGCTAGGCGTCTGGATTCAGTGACCGATGGATAAGGATCTAGATGTTGTGACAGTTCTTTCGGCAAGGAGTCGTCCATAAGATATGATAGGGGAAATACAATGACGGAATGAGGGGTATCGTTATATGCCTCAACTACTTTGGATTTGGGAATAGTCCAACTAGCTCTAGGATGTTGAAGATGGAGGAGCCTAAGTTTTCCGGTCAGGGTTACGTTCAAACGTTCGGATAAACCGTTTGCTTGTGGATGGTTGCTTGTAGTGAGCATTGGTTGGATGTTATGGGAGATTAGAAATCTCCTAAACCTCGATGACGTAAAGGCAGGGGCTCTATCTGTAAGGAGACGCCTCGGACAACCACTTTGTAGTGTCTTCTTTATTACTTGAATATATGTGGTCGTACTGATGGAACGAGATGGAAATGTCCATGCGAATCGAGTCGCGTGGTCTACTACTACATGCAGGTAACTTTTTGAACTTCCATATCTAGCAAACCCGGCTATAGTGTCCATAGAGACCAGATCGAATGGCAGTGGGGATTCTGGCAATTCGCCCAACTCTCCATACTTCGGTCCTTTTGGGGTTTTGCTCTTTTGACAGATTTTACAATTCTTAACGAAGGCTCGAATGTCTGTCGACATTCCGCTCCAAAAGTATTGGGCGGAGATGATCCTAGTCAATTGAGAAATCCCTGGATGGTTGAATTTCTGGTGGGCTTCTCTAAGTATGGTGGGTCGTAAGGAAGGTGGAACGACTATTTTGCTCACACCACGTCTCGTGACGGAAGTCAGGCCTGAGGTTTGGTGAACATACTTGGAATTATCCCGAAGCTCACTTTGGTCCATTTTTAATTGCGTAGCGTCAAGAAGGCCACAAAACGGATTTCGGGATAACAGGTCAACCTCTAGTTGTTTGGTGCCTTTGATGTACTTCACCTGATAGTCGTAGACTGACAACCTCAAACTCCATCGAAATGGTCTTCCTGTCTGATTTTTGATGTTTTTCAGCCACTGTAAGGCGCAATGATCGGTGAAAATAGTAAAACAATTTCCCGCCAGATAGACCTTGAAACGATCTACTGTCTCAATTATGGCCAGACACTCTAATTCGGTGATGGTATAATTGCGCTCGTATTTGCGCAGTGTGCGACTATAATATTGTACTGGATATGAGTTTCCATTTGGAGAGATGGAGCTGTTTCAGTACTCCTCCTATCCCTTGCAAAGATGCATCAGAGTACACTTGACAGGGCAAATCTGATTTATAAAGATGGAGAATGGGACCTGATGAAAGTAGTTGTTTGAGTTTGTCAAACGCTTTTTGACAGTCTAACGTCCATTCCCATTTAACGTTCTTTTTCAAAAGTTGATTTAGAGGATTTCTAATGCGCGCATAATCTGGAATGAATTTGTTGTAAACATTAATGGCGCCTTGGAATGATTGCAAAGTTTTTACGTTAGTAGGGGGTTTTATGGCATTAATTACATCTATATTCCTAAAATGTGGAGTGCAGGTACCTGAACTAATCTTATATCCCAGGTAGTCAATAGACGTCTTGAAAAACTGGCATTTATTAAGATTTAATTTCATATTTTCTAATTTACAAAAATGAAAAAATTCCTGTAAGTGTCCTAAGTGTTCCTCTAAACTGTTAGAATGGATTATGAAGTCATCGAAATAATGATTAGCAAATGTTAATTTGTGTTTCTGTATCAATTGATTTAACTGCCTTTCGAATATTTGGGGACTTAATTTGAGACCAAATGGAAGTCTATTAAAATGGTATTGCCCCAGGTGGGTTACAAATGAAAGCAGGGGCAGAGATTCGGGATGGATCGGAATTTGCCAGAAGTCGGAGGTTATATCTATGGTGGAAAAGTATTTGGAATTAGATAATTGATCTAGTACTGTTTCTATTAGTGGTATGGGATAATTATCTACAGACATTAATTCGTTAAGTTTTCTAAAATCTACACAAAAACGTTTCGAGCCATCCCTTTTTCTAGCAAGTGTTACGGGAGCGTGTCATCCTTGCGCAGGGGCCATGCTAATCTTCTCTGTATCATTCCAAGTGTTACGGGAGCGGCATATGGGCTATTCGATGGTTCTATTATTCATTTTCTAACATTTTCTCTATTTGAAACTTCATTTCAGGGTAATCGCTATATGGTATTCTATATGGTCTTAGTGTTATAATCTTATCACTGTTAGGTATAATTTTAACCGGGTCGATATTTAAAGCAGGTACTGAAAACTTATCGATAGGAAACAAACCAATATTTTCTCTAATAAGATTTTTACATTCATTTATTAATGAGGATGTTCAACTATATCATTTTCTACATTTGTAGTACTATTAAGGTTGTCATGAGGAAAGGATTGAGTAGTGTGGGGCATGGTATTGTTATTAGGGTCGGGTTGAATTGTAAAGTTTTTTAATAATGGCGTAAAATTATCTTTAAAACAATATTGTGACTATGCTAACATGATATTATCCTGATATATTCTTTTTGAAAAAAAAATCAATAGTTAATCGAAATATTCCCAATGAATTTAAAGATAAAATGCCAAATGGTAGATCATTATCTATTATATAAAATAACAAGTGTTCCTTAATGGATCCTACAATAACCAAAATAAATGCAAATCCCACAGGTTGGATATTATGAGACAAAGTTCTAATAGTAACAACATTATTTAAATGTAACATTTTAGTTCCTAATGTTTTGAATTGTTTTAAACAAATAATATTAATGTTAGAGCCAGTATCTACTAGAAATGAAAACAAATGGTTGGCTAGTAGCAACTTGAGAGTCAGGGTACTTACGCCTTTAATGGCGTGTGGGTTGTACTTCTGGTTACTCGGCAGCGCTGTCTCTTGGGTCACGAAAATACCGCGGCGGTGTCGCTAGTCGAGGATGATCGGCACGCTGTCCAGGCAAGGTGGACCGTCGTGGGCACTAATAGTTACAGTGGGGCCCTTGGCAGTGCTTGCAGGGGGTTGGCGGGGTGGAGGGAGATCCTCCTAGTAGCTTCTGGGTATGAGGCACTTCTTCGTATGAGCGCCTTAACAGATTGTTTGGGCGTTCTGTGGGAGAGAATATGCCGGGATGACTCGGGGCTCCGCCGATCACATAGATTCTCTTGGCCAGAGTGAACCATTCCGACGGGCTGCTGGGTGTGGCAATCAGCAGTAGATTGCGACTGTAGGAGGGCATTCCTTGAGTGAGAGCATTGACCATTTCCTTGCGGTCGATGTTGAGCTGCGTACCAATGCGTACCTTCTGTAAATAGTATGCTTGTAAGCCTTGAGGCCCGCGACGTAGTTGATAGAACTCCTGGTGGGTCGGAGTCTCGGGTGGGGGGTACAGATCTTTAAGGACCTGTTTGATTCTCCAGTAGGGTTCGTGGAGGTAGTCCATGGATTGTAGTGTCTTCCGGGGCTCTCCTTCTAGCGCTGCCACTAACATGCGGCCTTGTTCATCACAGCTGCTGCTTTGGAATTCCGGGGACCTCTCCAGCTCCCTTAAGAACGATTCCGCGGAACTTGATCCGTCAAACCTGGCTGCGGCGGTGGGCGCGTCCAGCCCAAGTCTTTTCATCATCGCTGTTAGTGCATCAAATACTGACTTATTATCTTAAGATAATTCGGCCTCTTTCTGGCCTGCCTGTCTCTTTGCCTTGCTCATTCTTTTGAGGTTCTTAATCCTGTCGACTCTTAGTTGTCGTGGTCGAATGGAAGGGCGCGACCGTTGTGTATGTATGCGTCAAAAAAGAACTTGTTCGACACTCGTGGCCTGCCCCGCGCGCGCTGGCTCCCAGATTTATTTTTGTACAGATTTATACATGGATGAATTTGTATTTACAATTTAACATAATAATTATGGTGAAAAAAATTATACATTTTGGGTATTATACAAATTATGATATATATATATATATGAAAAAACGAAAGAAAAAATAAAAGATTAAAAAAGATCAGGTGTTGAAATCAATATTAAAAATGGCATATCCTGTCCAAGAGCACATGTGCTTTACAGAAGGCAGAGCGCCATCTGGTGGAACAGAAATCAACTAAACATTGATTTAGCCTGTTCCCTGATATTTGACCAACTCATATATATATCCCTATAGCCTATAGCCTATATCCCTATATATAGAGATATATATATATCCCTAGTACATGTGGTACAGACCATGATATTCATGTTGGGTATAGGTGTTATTTTCAATGAACTGCAATATTTATATGAGAGCTTGCTGATATTTTCTTGAGACTGCTCCATTATCGGCACTGTTGAAGCAACAGAGAGCAGCTTTCAGAAAGTTGGACTGCCTGTTTATCAAAATATAGAATTTGACTTCAAACTAAAATTATAAAATCCATAGGAAGGGAAAGGATAAGCTTTCAATTTTATTTTTTTTTAAATTGTTAAAAGACTATCTCTTTATAAAATAATTAACCTCTAAAATTACAATATATTTAAAAATGAATATCTAATATCAGAAGAGCTTGTACAGACTTTATCACACCACAAAATCTTCTCAGAAGAAGTTATCAGAACAAAAAAAATCCATTTAATACGTTTGTATCGTAGTTTTGGTTGTGAGGCTTTTAGACAGAGTGGTGAACCATCTTTATTCCAGGCCACAATCCCCATCTTCTGACGAACGGCTCTCCGGACCCATAACCTCTCTATTTATGACGCTGATTTATACTAAGAACTTCCTTTCAAGAAAATGGTTATCCCAGTAAACGGATATGACTGGATTATCCTAAATACGTTGGAATTCACGCCTTATTTATGGCGGAAAAGACATTTAGGGAAAATCCCAGGTCTCTCGAATTTCATTCTGGTTAGAAACAATAACTGCAATCAAATATAGAGAATTAAAATGAATTTAAAGCATTTTGAGGCGTATTTTCTACTGCCCTTACTGGAATGATAAAATAATGGAATGACCTTGTTCATCAGTGGTGAACCCTCCCAGTTGTTTCATCAGTTAAATCTCCCATACCACTGTAATATTGTATTTGGCTGATTTCCTTTTATACTGATACTGAAGCTAGACTCTTATGAAAGGTATTTTGAATAAACTACGGATATAAGCTTTAAGGACAGTAGAAATACATATATTTCTGAATATATATACATACACACAGCTTTATTAAGACCACCGGTCTTATACAGATTCACCGCAGGAAGAAATATATAAATATATACAAAAATCATACACGTCAAAAATAGTTTAAATTTCTTATAATAGATGTGTCGCGCTAATACATCATATTAATATAGAGGATTATATCAGCGTTTACTTCTCCTCTATGGGATATAGTGAAACCTCTCCTGACCGACTCCCTCCTTGAGTGACCATCTATCTAAAATTAAAAAAACGCAATTCAAATGAGATACCACTTCCATTAAAAATCAGGGGCATTAATAATTTCAGAGGAACTTAATGGGAGATGTAGTAGGCGAGTCACCTCTACCATCTCAAACCATCGAGTAACTCGGAGAGGATTTAGTTTGTAGATCCCAGCACTGAGTTACCAGGAAAATTGAGCTATTTGTATTGCTGATACATTAGTGCGCTAACTGTTATGAGAATTAGAAACTATTATAGACGCGTATGATTCTTTTAAAAATTAAACAAATTTCTACTGCCCTTACTGCAATGAAAAATTAATGGGAAGGTTCTCCACTGATGAACCAGGCACTCCTATTAATATTTCATTGAAGTAAGGGCAGTAGAAATTCGTTTCATTTTTAAAAGAACCCTACGCGTCTATAATAGTTTCAAATACACATGCCTCACTCAAATATATAAAATACAATTGTGACAATCACTAATACAAAGGTAGAGCTGTCCGGAGATTAATTTACCGAAATCACCGAGATATTAGCCATGCCCTCTCATTTTTTTAATTTTATTTTTGCATTATGCAAAGCTCTGTAGAAGTCGTTTTTAATCTTTATACCCAAAGAAAAATTAGAATCAAAATATCATCAATTTTATTTTGGTAAAAATAGGCTTTAAGTGCTGCCTATTAGAGAATTGTTCAAATACAATGTTATACAATAATATACGAATGGCCAAACTTAACTCAGGAACTTCTTAAATGAATATTTATCCATACAATATTGTATTGTTGACAAAATATATTTTATTATTATATATATTTTTTTAAATCAAAAATAATAGCAGTAGCAATGAATAAAAATACACACACAATAATATAATTATAATACTCTTAACATAACAAATATATTTTATGAAAACAGAAAAAGATTATGATAAATAAGCCCCTAAAACATAAAATATAAAGTAACAACCGTTAACTGAAAAGAAATAAAAGTAACTACATCCGAGTATGTCTACCACCAGTTACGAGACAGGAACGGCTCCGTCTTTTACTTGCTTATTTTGAAAGAAAATATGCATATTCATCAATTATAGAATAATT
>CP092883.1:37713732-37745871 GCA_030710605.1 Cordylochernes scorpioides
AAAGCCTATTTTAACGTGTCTAAGTTCTTTTGGTCTTGATTAACCTAAAAGGAAACGATGAAATCTTGAATGGTTCCTCTATTTACAGATGGCACCACAGTGATATGGGCTAACAGCTCGAAACGTTTACGTGGTTGGCTTTTCTTGATAATTCAAGAAGCAGAATTGGCCAATTCTCTCCGGAAAAGGAAAAAAAATCAACAGAGTGAGTTGATATTAATTCCGATAGATGGTAGTAGGTCATCAGCAACATTCATTTTCACAATCAGGATATGCTCGCTGAATTATATTACACCTCTCTACGTCTTAATCATTTTAAGGTAAATATTTGTCTATTAGGCGTGCAATTATTCCACAATATAAACATTTATATTCCACAGAATAATTATTTTAAATACTCTGGTGTTTATCATCATAAATATTTGCATAGTCATCATCCCTTACCATGCTTGTAAATCACCAATTGTATAATCAATTGACACATTTTGCAATATGAGAGTTTAATTAATAAATTAATTTTAATTAAGCTTTTGCAATACTTGTCTTCTCTACCATGACATTAGGTGGAGATTAAGCTGGATCATCTCTACGTCGCCCAAGCCGTCAGAAGAAGCCGTAGAATACAAGGACTAGAGGCTTTAGAAGAAAAAAATAAAACAGAACAAGCTATTCAAGTCTCCATAGGTAGGCAAATTTTTCAACCTTTCAGAAACCCCTCTGTTTTTTTTTTTTTTTTTGGAGAACCTGGCCATAATCCCGAAAAATGGCTGAAGGAATTTCATCGGGTCGCTCGGTATAACCACTGGGACAACACAATGTGGCTGGCAAACGTTTATTTTTTCCTTTCCGGAACAGCAAGAAGCTGGTTCGAGAATATCGAGGAACAGGTAAACTCGTGGGATTCGTTTGAGACAATGTTATCTCTGACTTTCGGTCATCACACCAACCAAAAGAAACTTGATTCAAAAATTAAAATCCCGAGCTCAGAAAAAAAAAAGCGAACTTTGTGAAACTTAGATTCAAGAAGTCCTCAACCTGTGCAAGCAAATCTAACCTAAAATGAGCGAAAGCGAGAAAGTTGCACATTTATTGAAAGGTATATCAGAGGATATTTATATATCAATTGTCGTTTTGGAAATAGACACCACTGAATATTTATTAGGTTGTGTAGAAAAATCGAAAACTCAAACAAGCAACGTCTGAACAAGCGCATAGTGTTCGATAGACTATCCAACGTTGCTTCGATCGATCCAGGACTTAATCAGACGGATAGTCCGCGAAGAAGTCCATCGTGCATTAAACACCGCACCAACCGCACCAGAACCCTCTTCTCTCGAGACAATTATCAGAAAGAAATTTGTACTTGAAATATTATATAAATAATATAGAATAGATTGGAAAAATCTAGCCGCGATTTCTAATCCGGTCCAAAGACCACAACCCCAGAACATAACCAAACAAGAGTATTCACTCGGACACCGAGACAGCGGAACCCTGACTAAGACACACCGGAACCCCACGCCAAGCCAAAGACGAACAGACCAATGGTGGACCCAAGAGAACAAGCCAATCTGCTTTCATTGTGGCCGCCCAGGCCATGTCAAACGCTACTGTAGAGATCGCCAGCCAGTAGACCAATATGAATAAAAAGACCTAAACGGTACATACAGACCTGCCAAACTACTCAATTCAATGAGGAACATTCTTCAAGAAGTCCAAACTACAGCCGACAATCACCATACCCAAACAGAGAAAGATCCCCAAGACGTCAGTCCATTTCCCCAGGCCGCCATAAAAGCCAATCTCCACGCCGCCAAAATCGGAAACTAAATTTCGCGACCTCAAACGAGGGTGAGGCCGCGAGTGTGAAAAGCCCTCCATCGTCGACAGCCGCTAAATTACAACAAATTATGTAGAAATCATCATTGATGACATTGCATTTTCTGCTCTGGTCGATTCGGGTGCCTCTTTTTCAGTTATCTCTGATGGATTAAGACGACAATTAAAAATTACGATGTTCAAGGATAAAGGAATAACTCTTAGAGTCGCCGATGGCAAAAAGGTTACGTCTCTGGGTCGATGCACAATAGGTTTGAGCATAAATGGGTTGAGACAGCCGCTTGAATTTATCGTCCTTCCCAGTAGTAACCCCAGCATCATATTCGGATGGGATTTTTTGGAAACGACAAATGCCGTTATCGATTATGGACGTGCCGAAATCAGGCTTGAAGAAGCTAAAGACGATTTGAATTCGCTAGCGACCGAGGATAGAATCGTGGCCTCTGAAAACATAATCATTCCAGCCGAATCTATCAAAAATATGAATGTGATGACTTCAGAACTTAATGGACGAAACAAGGTACTTTTTGAACCTTCAAAATGCGAATTTTTCAAAAAGGAACTATCAGTTCCTTATACACTTCTTACGATCAATCACAATAAGGGGGCAGCTTTGGATTGCAAATTCTAGCCCAATAGCACAAATTATCCCTAAAGGAATGTTTCTAGGGAGAATGCAAATTTTTGACGAAAATCACTTGACTGCTATCTCGGAGTGCTCTGATCGTGAAGAAATTTGGCGTGAGATATTATTCCCAAGAATGACAATAAGGTTGACATTACATTTTTACAGAATTTGATTAGTAACGACTTATCAGCAGATCAACAATCTGAAGTCTTATCAATCTTGAAACAATTTGATAAGTGATTTGATACCAATAATCATACAGTAAGACAGACGCCTCTCTAACAAAGCATAAAATCGAAACTGGAGACCATCGACCAATTAAACACAGGCCCTATCGAGTTCCCCCAACAGAACGACAAGCAATTCAACAGGAAGTGGATAAGATGCTAGATGCCGGGATAATACGTCACTCAGAAAGCCCTTGGTCATCGCCTGTTATTTTGGTGAAGAAGAAAGACGGCAATTGGCGCTTCTGAGTTGATTACAGGCGATTGAACAATATAACTAAAAATATGTTTATCCCCTCCCTCGAATTGACGATACGAGGCAGATAGAGAGAAAACCGCCTTCATAACCCCAGACGGTCGATATGAATTTCTCGTGATGCCCTTAGGCCTGTGCAACGCCCCTGCAACATTTGAGCGTTTGATGGACAAAATCTTAAGTAAATTGAAGTGGTGGCAGTGGCTGTGTTATCTAAACGACATTGTAGTTTTCTCCAAAACATTTGACGAACACTTGCGCCCGACTCAAAATCATCTTACAATGCCTTAGCAAGGCAGATTTGAGTCTCAATTCAAAAAAGTGTCTTTTTGGAACCAAACGAATAAGAGTGTTTGGACATCTCGTCGATGGCAACGGCATCTATCCCGACCCTTAAAAGCTAGAAGCTATATCCAAGTTTCCGACCCCACGATCTTTCACTGAGGGTGAGGAGTTTCATCGGAATTTTTTCTTAATTTCGCCGATTTATTGAACACTTCGCTGAAAAAGCTGCCCCTCTCCATGAAATTCTCAAAAAAAAGAAATTATCTTGGTACTTAGAATAACAAGAAGCTTTGTATCCCTGAAAAGGGTCCTGATGTCTGAACCTGTTTTAGCCCATTTTGAAAAACACCTGCCAACCCATCTTCATGCTGATGTCAGCGGTTATGATATTGGAGCAATCCTCGTTCAGGTCCATGACGTGAAGGAGCGACCAGTGGGTTACGCCTCAAGAACTCTAACGAAGGCAGAGAAAAATTACTCCACTACAGAAAGAGAATGTTTGGCCGTGATATGGGCAATAAACAAATTTTGCCTCTACCTCTTTGGTCGCGAGTTCGTCATCGTTACGGATCACCACGCCCTTTGCTGGTTATCCAATTTGAAAGACCCGACGGGAGGACTGGCGAGGTGGGCCATTAAACTCCAAGCATACGACGTTAAGTTAGCTTATAAAAGCGGGCGTAAGCTACCAAGACGCGGACTGTCTTTCCCGAAGTCCTCTCGAGAGGAAATCGGAAAGAAGCAGACGAAGAAGAAGATGATGATGATGATGTACCATCAAAAACTGCCCTGACCTGCTTTGATACTAAACAGAGAAATGACCCTAGAATTAGAAAATTGATAGAAGAAATAGAAGAATCCGGAGACGAACCAAGAGGATATGAACTGGTAAAAGGAACCTTGTACAAAAGGAATTTCGACCCCCTGGGAAACCCACACCTCCTCGTCATCCCCAAACACCTACGATTGGAACTACTAAGAAGCCAACACGACGCTCCTACAGCGGGCCACCTAGGATTTTATAAAACTCATGAGAGGGTTAGAAACAAATAATTTTGGCCAGGACTTCTCAAGGATATATGAAAGCATATAGCTCATTGCAAAGAAAGCCATAGAATAAAACAAACAAACCACAAACCGCCTGGGTTGCTCAAACTCATTCCCTCTGCAACCTTCCTATTCCAAAGAATCGGAATAGATCTTCTTGGGAGATTCCCGAAATCCTTTGACGGTAATAAATGGATCATAGTCTGAACTGACTATCTTACGCGATTTGCCGTTACTAAAGCCTTACCCACAGGGGAATCAAAAGAAGCAGCCAAGTTCTTAATGGAAGATGTTGTTCTCAAGCACGGAGCCCCCACAGAAATCGTCACGGATCGAGGACGAGTATCCCAATCCAAGTTGATTGCGGAACTCGCCAATCAATGCTCGTCGATACATCGGTTCACGACAGCGTATCATCCCCAGACAAATGGACTGACAGAGAGGTAAAACAAAACCTTAGCCAACATGATGGCGATGCATGTAAGTGCTGAATAGAAGGACTGGGACGTAGTCCTGCCCTACGTCACGTTAGCCTACAACACCGCGAAACAAGATACGACAGGTTTTACGCCTTTTAAACTGATCCATGGACGCGAAGCCGAAACAACTGTAGACACTCTTTTCCCAAATCCGCATGAAGATGTCCAAGAGGAATACAGTCAGAAGATTGCCTCGCGAGTCGAAGAGACTAAGCAGCTAGCAAGATTAGAAACCTTGAAAGCCCAAGAAAAGGACAAGGCCAGATATGATTCAAAGCACGAGGTAATCGATTACATCGTCGGTGACCTGGTATGGATTTTCATCTCGATAAGAAAGGTGGGACTCTCAGAAAAACTTATAAAAAGGTACTTCGGGCCATACAAGGTTACTCGGAAACTCTCTAACGTGACCTTCGAAGTTGAACCTGTGGACCACCAACCAGGAGACGCCAAACAAGAGATCTGGTCCATGTACTGCGAATGAAACCCTACCATGACCCTGATGCCCAAGCTGATCTGTTCAAGTGATAATTACAGCGGGACGCTGTTCATCTAGGAAGGGGGATAATAATACAGAATAATTATTTTGAATACTATGTTATTTATCATCATAAATATTTGCATAGTCATCACCCCTTACCATGTTTGTAAATTACCAATTGTAAAATCAATTTACACATTTTTCAATATATAAGATTAATTAATAAATTATTTTTGATTAAGGTTTTGGAATACTTGTCTTCTCTACCGTGACAATATTCAGATGCATTAACGCGCCATTTTTATGAAACTTCGAAACTATTATAGACGCGTATGATTATTTTAGAAATTAAACATTAAATGCAATATAACAGCGGTATGGTAGATTAAACAGGCGAAACTGCTGGGAGGGTTCACCACTGATGACCCAGGTCCTCCTATTTATTTTTTTCATAGCAGTAAGGGCAGTATAAATTGTTTAATTTTTAAAAAGAATCGTACGCGTCTATAAAAGTTTCGAATTTTAATATAATTATTTACAATCCTCTACAATCCTGATTTTGAGGACCTGTGATACTGTTACCATTTTATAACCATTTTGAAATATCAAGATAGCTTCACTATTATACAAAATTTTCATTTAACCTAATCTACCTTCGATTTATTTACATAGATCTGAGAAAACCAATGAGCTATTTGTGTGAATATTAAGATGCTTACATAATATCATAATCGTTTTCCGTGAATAAAAATCAGTTCAAAGGAGACTTAATTGTGAGTGATTAAATCAAGCAATCAAGCAGTTTTCAATCGTGAGGTATGATGGAAGAGATGGTCGTCTTTTTGTCAACAGCTCGGTGATTGCAGGGTTTAGAATTCAATTAGACGCTGGAATAATAAATAATCCTAATCCTTGGGGGATTAGAGAAGGACTTGAGAGGTGATTTGTTATGTTTTTTATTACGTCCACATTTGTTATCCGCTCGTTATTCTAATTTAGGATTCTTTGGAGAATTGAAGGTCATCCACGTCACATCGACTACTCTCATCAATCTGAATATTGGTTATTTTCTTTCACGTCATATTCATGCGAACTTGCGAACATTATCTTAGACCAGGGGTCAGCAAACTTTTGAGTTGGAAGAGTCAAAATTCACTATTTACAATTTTTCATTTTTTTTAAAGAGCCACAAATGTTTTTCTTGCCAAGATTAAATGGTACTCACATAAATAATATTTGCGTATGGAACTATATAAAGAGCCGCAGCTTCACATACAAAGAGCGGCATCTGACTAAGATATACGTTTAAAGAATTAAGTCTTAGAATAAAACTATATTGAGAATATTTGGAAGTTTGTGAAAGATTTTGTTTTTGAGATATAATCTAAGCGAAGGACACTCTAGTCGGGGAAGTCACGACATTTAAAAATACCAAGGTAATCGCGCAGATATCTGTATCCACATATTAAAATTGATATACAAGGTATGTCCCATAAGTTCCCGGACTGGGTCCATAAAAAATAAATAAATGAAAAATGTAAATATATTTGACTGATTATTTAGAAAAGATATCTGGCAACACGGTGGTACCAATATCGAGGCTGTACGTGCGCGCGCCCCATGGTCATTCTAATTTATTTAAAGGTTACACCTAGCGCTGCGGCGATTTTACGATGGAACAAAAATTGAAGCAGAGGATTTGCATAGAATTTTGTGTGAAACTTCAAATATCAGCAACCGAAACTTTTGAAATGCCTAAAAAAGCATTCCCCAATGACCCCCTAAAGAGAACAACTGTTTTTTGAATGGCATTCTAGATTTAAAGCTGGCAGAATTTCTATTGAAGATGATCCTCGTCAAGAACGCCCAAAATTTCAATGGACTGATGAAAATGCGCAAAAAATCACCGTTTGATAAAAGAAAATCCTCGAACCACTTTGCTGGAGCTAGAGCACGACACAGGCATCTCTAAAACAACGATTAGAAGGATCGTAACCAAAGATTTGAAGCTCAAAAAGACTCCTGCAAAATTCATCCCAAGATTCCTCACTAATGAGCAAAAACTGTGTCGGCTTGCAACCTGTGAGAACATGTTGGAAATGACAAGAACGGATCCGGAATGGAAAGACAAGATAATCACAGGCGACGAGACATAGGTCTGTGGCTACGACCCTGAAATCAAGCGTCAATATGCCGAGTGGAGAGGTCAGGGTGAGCCTAGACCAAAAATATCCAGGATATTGAAATCCAGAAACAAGGTGTTGCTGGTCACCTTTTTGGATAACAAGGGCATTGTTCATCACGAGTATCTTCCTGCAGGCCAAACAGTTATTAAGGAAATGTATTGGGCATTCTTCGCCATCTAAGGGAAGTGATTCGAAAAAAAGGCCAGAAAATGGTCTAATGGTGACTGGATCCTACACCATGACAATGCCCGCCCTCACACAATGCACTTGGTGACGAGTTTTTTGGCGAAAAACGGGACACAAATCCTAACTCAACCACCCTATTCCCCAGACATCGCACCAAATGACCTTATCTTGTTCCCTAAACTTAAAGCATTTTTAAAATGGAGACATTTTGACACCAGGGATGACATAATAGAAAAATCGCAGTTGGCATTGAATAGCATTCCAAAAGAGGCCTATAAAAACTGTTTCGACAATTTGGAGAAACGATGGCGCTGGTGCGTTGAAGCAAGGGGGGATTACGTTTAAAAGTTTTAATATATATTTTTAAAATATCTTATCTTTTTTTTTATGGACTCAGTCCGGGAACTTATGGGACATACCTTGTATGTGTTGAATTTATCTGTAGCAATCAGCCACACAGAGAGAAAGATAAATCAGGGCATTATGAAATTCTGCTTACATTGCGAAATATTATCTGCTAACAACATTTATATGTCGTCCAAAATCAGTTCAATTCTGAAATTAATCCAAAAATCTGACCAATTTGAAATTTATCACCAAAACAATGACCAACTTTGAAATGTATCGCAACAACCCTGATCAACTTTGGAATGTATCGCAAGAACATTGATCAACTTTGGAATGTATCGCCAGAACGCTGATCAAATTTGAAATGTATCGTCAGAATACTGATCAACTTTGAAATGTATCGCCAGAACACTAACCAACTCTGAAATGTATCGCCAGAATAATGATCAACTTTGAGATTGTATCGCCAGAACACTGACAAACTTTGAAATGTTTCGCCAACACACTGATCAACTTTGAAATGTATCGTCAGAACATTGATCAACTTTGAAATGTACCGCCAGAACCCTGATCAACTTTGAAATGTATCACCAGAAGACTGACCAACTTTGCAATGTACCAACAGAACACTGATCAACTTTAAAATGTATCGTCAGAACACTGACCAACTTTGAAATGTATCGCCAGAACAATGACCAACTTTGAAATGTATCGCAAGAACATTGATCAACTTTGGAATGTATCGCCAGAATACTAATCAACTTTGAAATGTATCGCTAAAACAATGATCAAATTGGAGATGTATCGCCAGAACACTGACCAACTTTGAAATGTATCGCCAACACATTGATCAACTTTGAAATGTATCGCCAGAACCCTGATTAACTTTGAAATGTATCGCCAGAACAATGACTAACTTTGAAATGAATCGCAAGAACATTGATCAACTTTAGAATTTATCGCCAGAACGCTGATCAACTTTGGAATGTATAGCCAGAAGCCTGATCAACTTTGAAATGTATCGCCAGAACACTGGCCAACTTTAAAATGTATCGTCATGACACTGACCAACTTTAAAATGTATCGTTTGAACACTGACCAACTTGGAAATGTATCGTCAGAACACTGACCAACTTTGAAATGTATCGTCAGAACACTAACCAAATTTGAAATGTATCGCCAGAATTCTGATCAACTTTCAAATGTATCGCCAAAACCCTGATCAACGTTGAAATGTATCGTTAGAACACTGACCAACTTTGAAATGTATCGTCAGAACCCTGATCAACTTTGAAATATATCGTTTGAACACTGACCAACTTCGAAATGTATCGTCAGAACACTGACAAACTTTGAAATGTGTCGTCAGAACACTAACCAAATTCGAAATATATCGTTTGAACACTGACCAACTTTGAAATGTATCGTCAGAACACTGACCAACTTTGATATGTATCGTCAGAAGACTGACCAACTTTGAAATGTATCGTTAGAACACTGAGGCGCCAAAAGTCTATCCAAATTTGGAATGTGTTGCCATAACTTTACCCAACTTTGAAATGGGGGTCAAAAATTTGATCAACTTTAAAATATGGCACCAAAAATTTGACAAGTTTTCAAATAGGTCTCTGGTGGAAAAAGGGGAATAACTGTTCTGTACATATACCGCTTTTAGAAAATAATATAAGAAATTATATTCATATTGTTACGACACTTCTCAGTTTTCGATGTTTGCGTTTAAGGTTTCTAAGATAACAATCTGGATTCTTTGTGGATACAACTTGATACGGTATATTTATTATAAGAGATTTGAAGAGTAGATTAGTAACTATATACAGTAGATAAACTTGCCTCCATTATCCGTCACCAGAAGGATCCTCCTCGTCACCGTCTTCCCGGTCAGTCCATACGGCCACACGCCCGGAGCTGACTTCCGGTAGCCAACTTGCCACGTCTTCTTGTCATACAGTGAGGAGGGAATTGTCTATATTACAATATCCATATGGCGAAATATAATACAATATCAATCGGTTAAATTTTATAAGGCGTATTTAAAAATTGTATATAAAATATATTTAGAATATAATCAACACAATACTTCAAAAGGTTGAACTTTTATTTTTTCAAACTATTTTCATGATTTGGATGCGCGTGTACGCAGTGCTATCGAAATGGGCTGTTGGTTTTTCTGGAGTCGGATTCTATAAGATGTATGTAGCCATTAGGTATCTCTTTATTCCCTGTGTATAGTGTTCTTATCGATAATGGAGAATTGTATTTCTAAAAGCATTCTTTCTTGCTTAAAGGAATATTATGGTATATAATTTCCCTTTCCTTCCATTTGGGGATATATTCACGTGTTCTACTAATAAGAATCCTCTTGTATTTTATAGGGATGACCAAGATATTGTTTTTTTTTATTTATTTTTTTATTTATAGAATTCCAAATATGCCTCTTTATTTATTATTTAATGAATATAACATATTTCCATGTACATCCGAATATAATTTAGTAGCGTGCCTATATCAATACAATATTTTCATATAAATCTGTCGAAATTCGTCTATATATATATATTCATCACTTCTCAAAACTAGAGAAACCATAAATATATATATAACTAACCTCTTATCAATACAGAAAATTGTTCAAAGTTAAATTCTATACAGTACCGAATTTTAATTAGGTGCATTCATTCTTACAAAGTTCATCTTCTTACATTACTCATATTCTAGCGAAAACTCTATGCTGACCGACTACCTTGAATTATCACAAATTAGATATAATATGAAGAATTTTCTAACAGACCAAACACTAAATAAGCCCCTTTCAAATGAGTTGAATAAATTATATATCAATACAAAATTTAGATTTTATCTTTCTCAAACTAATGCAACGTTCAAGAAATATTTTCTGAGAAATGTACCAAGCTTTAATACTCCTGATAAATACACTACTTTGTTATTCACAAGCAAAGGACCCTTTTTAAGTTTTCTCTTTGACTTGAGAGTTATAAATGATCCAACATGTGAATGCTGTCTAGATGTTGAGCATCTTTTGTTGGCTTGCCCTCTAACTAACCAAATTGAACTTGCTTACTTTTACATAATGCCAAATCGTCTTTCTGTATATACTCAATCTTATGAAAACTTTGGTAAGTTTAGAGCAATTCGTACACAAATTTATAAATCACTACTAATTAATCGTGTAAATAATTAAATATATATGTATATGTAAATTATTTTAATAGAGCACAATAGACTTCGTGCTTCTATAATAATAAAATGAAAATAAAATAAAAATATATAACTAAAAAGGTCTATATTGGATCAAGAAATAATTTATTTACCAATATTTTAGTTGACTGAACGCCAACCTTTTCCAAGTTATAACAAAATATTAATGTCCTTGAAAAAGGTTGGCTTTCAGCTAACTGAAATGTTGGTAAATAAATGATTTTTGATCCAATACATGCCTTTTTTAATTAAAAATTCATTTCGAAAAATGTATTATTTTATTAAAGCGTGTTATCCTTCATTGCAAATTTCAACCAGAAGGAAAAAAATACAATTTCATTATATTTCAGCTTTGTCTTGATGCGTGCAATAATTAAAAATGTTAGCAACATAATATATATTTGATGATATATCCTTTAATATAAGTTCATCAGAATTTTTCCATATTAATATATATATTTACCTACATCAAACAAGTATATAATTCTGATTAAATAATAACATTTCCTTGCCTAGACACAAATTGAGATAATTAAAGTTATCATTTTTAAACTGAAAATATACTCATAATTGTGAATTTATAGCAAAAAAAATTATAGTTATTAATGGACCACGATTTTTCCTTTTAACATGTGATCAATCAAATTGTAGTTAAAGCGGTACATTAAGTGCATTAGTTAAAATAAGCGGAAACTATTATAATAAAGATATTAGAAAAGATTATTTAGAATAACCCTGTCTACAATTAATTATGTTTTTACTTAATTATACAACGTAGTTGTCGTGTTGAAACTTAACTATAATATAAGCACATTTCCTTATACAAGAAAATCTCTGAACAGGGAAGCGCTACCTCTCCAGTCAAATAATATCAAAATCTCTGTGTCTCTGGTATCTAACAACTCCGATCGATGAAAGAGCTACAACACCAGCTCTCTCAAATTCACATAATTCCTTTTGGAATTTTTCGCTTATATTATAAGAAGAAAATAATTTTCTTTCTAAACACACAAGGTAATAAGATCAAATTTAAAAAATAGTGTGTGACGTTTCGGTAACAGCGTTGTTATAGAAACGTCACACACTATTTATTTATTTGGATTTGGCTTATTACCTTCTTTTTATAATCTATAATCCAAATTGTGCATTATTATTTTCTTTCTGTTATTTGGTGAAAGGAATATCGGCCAAATTAAATTTCCCTACATATTTTAGTCGTTTAATTGACACTTTTCCAGCTAAACATCTTTTTGGAAAATTTAGAAAATTTATTAATCTTTTGTGGGTCTCATAGAATCAAAGCACGCCCATGAGAATCTTCAAAAGAAACCAGATTGGAGCGAATGGTTAGCTAAATGACAAAATCTTCTGAATCCATAGGCCATATTTCCCCATCTCATTCTTGTGAAACTGGATTACAAAATCAACTTGAGGTAAAGTACCGTCAGTAATCGCTACGCCAATATCAATAACTCTTTCGGATAAACTTAAACCTACAATCAAGTAGAATAAAAGGTCACTTTATGCCTCAACTATGGACAATACAGAATGTGCCTTAGTTTACATTTCTCTTTTCTAAAATTGGCCAGAACATATTTAGAAATAAAGAATAAAATTTTTATTAGTTATCTATATAGATAATACCGTAACAGAGTTTTCCATTGTAAAGTCCTGAGCTATCTCCTCCGAAGATTCTGAACTACACATAACGATCTATATACCAAAATTTTCGTTATTTTTTTCTTCGTATGATAGGCCTGTTTTTATTTTCCTAATGTTAACAGTTATTTTTATTTTTTAATTTAATCTATTTTACAATCGTAGATTTTTTGCATTTATCATCATCAATACCTTTGTTTTGAAATGCGTTCTTTTGTCTTATTACCTTTTACTAATTTATAATATATATTTGATATATATATATACATTTGATTATGATTATAATTTGTAAGTACTTTGTTATAGTTTTCATTTAAATAGAGCTCAATTTTTGTGTATGTTTTCTATTTGCAGTATCTTTCCTAATGTCTTTGGCAACGTTTTTTTTTCTCATAAATAGGCTGAGGTTATATTATTTTTCGAATTGTAGATTGAATTATTACTTTTATTCTATAATAATTATCTTTTATAAGTGTTTGTTATAGTTTTTCATTTGAATTTAGCACAATTTTTGTATCTGGTTATCTTTTCTGGCATCTTTTCATCTCTCTTTGGCATCTTTTTTTTTTTCTCATTAATAAGACCTAATCCAAATAATTTAATAGTGTGTGACGTTTTTTTTTATTAAATTATTTGGATTAGGTCTTATTTTCTTTTATTAATTTGTTATAGTTTTTCATTTGAATTTAGCTCCATTTTTGTGTCTTATTTACTTTTTTGCAGTGTCTTTCATAATGCCTGATTTGATTCCTTGATCTGTTATAGTTTTCATTTGAATTTAGCTCCATTTTTGTGTCTGATTTTCTTTTTTGCAGTATCTTTCATAATGCCTGATTTGATTACTTGATCTGTTATAGTTTTTCATTTGAATTTAGCTCCATTTTTGTGTCTGTCGTTTTTTTTTTCTTCTCATAAATAGGCTGATGCTGTATTTGTGTACTCAATTGTTGCTTTTTGTGTCTGGTTTCTTTTTTGCAGTATTTTTTTGGAATCCTTTTTTTTTTCATCAATTGTTTCCTCACATGCTTGGAATTTTCTTTTTATGCCTGTCCTGGCTTTCAGTTTTATAGTTTTCCTCTGCTTGGTTCTTATTTTACCTTTTTTTTCAGCGTCTTCTGTCATGCCTCGAAAAGGCCGTGGAAGACTCACTCCCCTAACCGCTAGGCGTGCTAATATGACTCGCCGCAGACACAAAACCCCAATTGCTATTTCTCTTGTTTACTTTTTTACCAATGCCTATAATTTTTCACCTGAAAGATTTTTTATTTTATTTGTTATTCAATAAACTATTATCACTTATTTTTGGTCTTCTTTTTATTTACTTATTTTACTGAGGGTTGGTGGAAGGATAGTCTAAGCCGTTGGTTTTCGACCGCCTACGACCCGGGTTCGATTCCCGCATTGGGCACTTTTTTCTGAAAAAATAAAAAATAAATGCTCCAATGGCTTCCGATTCTTGCAAAAGTCCAACCCCACCAGCAAGCGCAAGTAATCAAACGGGGCTCTGGCACATTTGTACATGCAAAGTCGAACTGCTTTTCACATGTTTAGACATGTGGTGTACTTACAGTAAAAACAGTCGCCTACTCTACCCACCATGATTATCAAGGCCTGTACCACGTGTACTAGGGATAAGCAAAAAAAAAATTATTTTACTCATTGATCTATACATACAATTATTTGCATACAATTATATACATACAGTTTTCTACATTTTTGCGCTCTGCAGTCTAATATGTTGTTAATAATAGGGGTTTTAGACAAATATCAACTGTTGAAATTTGAATTTCCAAAATAGTTGAATTATCGAAAGTGTCGAATTTGTTTGTCATATGATAGGCCGTAGGTCGAGACATCAAAAATGGTCGAATTATCGTGTGTTGAATTAATTAGATTATATTGTATATATAAAAAAATAGAATTGTTGTTTTTAATGAGGTCTTTTAAATGAATTTATTCCTTTAATATGTTGTCATATCTGCAATTTTTTTTCATTTCCAAAATATTTATTTACACTTTCACCAATGCCTATAGGATCTTTGCGATGGAACAGGTATGGTGTTCTAGCGCATGTGCTCTCATGTCCTTGAAGCACATATACTGACAGTACCCAAAGTTGAACACACTGTATAATGTCTGAAATATCTTTGTCCCCTTCGGATACCAACTTTCGCTTCATTCTAGAGAGGCTTTATGTTTCACTAAGGTTGGCTTTTGCTATGACTATAAAGAGGGCTCAAGGCCAAACCTTTGCTACAAGAGCCTGTGTTTACGCACAGACGACTTTATGTGACTTTTTCAAGTGTGCGAACTTTGGATAGCATACATGTAAAGTTGAACCCAAGTATATATAAAATGTAGTTTTTAATGAGGTCATTTAAATTAATTCCTATTATAAATCGTCTCCTCTGAAATATAGTTTGTAAATTTATATTCTGATTTATTTTATCCTTTTTTTTCCATTTCCAAAATATATATTTACACTTTTCACCAATGCCTAAAGTTTCTCACCTGGAAGAAAAAAAACTCCGCCTTTGCCGGTTCCAAGCCAGGATGAAAAAGGAGGAGGGGGAGCAGTAACAAGCTCACTAAAAAAACCTGGGCTCAGCTGGCCCGGCTGATAGTACCTTGTAAGGGCTCCTAATCCAGGGATACATTCTTTTGGAGCTAAGTCAGTGGCCTGCCACTGAGTAGTGCTCCCAGTCTTGATGACAAAGGCAGACGCATTCTACTTCACCCAATCATGATGGTTGTTAATTTCAAGCTTTACAAGCTTGACACTCTAATATGATTGAGTAAAGATAAGAAAGGAGAAAAAAATATTTTTTGTATTTTTTTTTGGCAATAATCTATTTATTATCAATTAATTTGATTTTGGTCTTTATTTATTATTCCCCTGCTCTATACATACATTTTGTACATTTACAATGTCAGAAGTTTTCTCTGTAATACCTTTTTAGCAGTGAAGTTATATTTGAGCAACAAACAATTGTTGAAATTTAAAATGGTCGAATTATCGATAGTGTTGAATTACAGTTTGTTATATGATAGGCTGTAGGTCAGGACAACAAATCATGGTCGAATTATCGAGGTTATATTGTATATATAAAACTATAAATGTAATTTTAATGAGGTCATTTAAATGAATTCATTCCTTTTATATGTTGTCTTATCTGTGATATAGTAGTATTGTTTGCAATTTTATTTGCTGATTTGTGTCTTTTTTTTTCCACTCAAAAAATATATATTTTTAAACTCTTGAATTACAGTTTGTAGGTAAGGACAACAAAACATGGTCGAATTATCGAGGTTATATTGTATATATAAAACTATAAATGTAGTTTTAATGTGGTCATTTAAATGAATTCATTCCTTTTATATGTAGTCTTATCTGTGATATAGTAGTATTGTTTGCAATTTTATTAGCTGATTTGTGTCTTTTTTTTTCACTCAAAATATATATTTTTAAACTCTTGAATTACAGTTTTTTATATGATAGGCTGTAGGTCAGGACAACAAAACATGGTTGAATTATCGAGAGTGTCGAATTACAGTTTTTTATATGATAGGCTGTAGGTCAGGACAACAAAACATGGTCGAATTATCGAGAGTGTCTAATTACAGTTTTTTATATGATAGGCTGTAGGTCAGGACAACAAAACATGGTCGAATTATCGAGAGTGTCTAATTACAGTTTTTTATATGATAGGCTGTAGGTAAGGACAACAAAACATGGTCGAATTATCGAGGTTATATTTTATATATAAAACTATAAATGTAGTTTTAATGAGGTCATTTAAATGAATTCATTCCTTTTATATGTTGTCTTATCTGTGATATAGTAGTATTGTTTGCAATTTTATTTGCTGATTTGTGTCTTTTTTTTTTCACTCAAAATATATATTTTTAAACTCTTCAACCAATACCTATAGTTTCTTTCTTGAAATTGCTTACCAAACACGAGTCAGTGTTTCCTCAGTGTTAACAGTGTGGAGTGTAAGATTGTGGAGGAGCAAAATAACTTCCTATTGAATTTTTCAATAGCCTTACTCCCAGAAGAATGCCTCCACACCAGTTATACTCTAGGTTGGTGCTATTTTTATGCTTCTGAGAAATTTTAATCTTAAGCAGGGTCTTTACAATGGTACATGTATGGTGATACAGTGCATGTGCTCTCATGTCCTTGAGGTACAAATACTGACAGGGGCCAATGTTGGACACACTGTATTGGTGTCAAAACATCTTTGGCTCCTTCAGATATCAACATTCCCTTCATTATGAAGAGGCAAGAGTTTCCAATAGGGTTGGCTTTTCCTATGACTATAAATAAGGGTAAGGCCAAACCTTTGCTAGAGTGAGTTTCTTGCTTCAAGAGCCTGCATTTATGCATGGACAGCTCTATGTGGCTTTTTCACGTGTGTGAACTTTGGATGGCATACAAGTAAAGTTGAAGCACAAATACTGACCGGGAGCAATGTTGGACACACTGTATTGGTGCCAAAAATATATTTTGCTCCTTCAGATATCAGCCTTCCCTTCATTCTTAAGAGGCATCAGTTTTCACTAAAGTTGGCTTTTGCTATGACTATAAATAATATTTGGGTTCTTGCTACATACGCATGGACAGCTCTATACGGCTTTTTCACGTGTTTGAACTTTGGACAAAATACATATAAAGTTGAACCCATGTATGAATAAAAATAGAAATTAATTTTTAATGAGTCCTTCAGATTAATTCCTTTTATAAGTAGTCTCCTCTGCAATATAGTTGACAACCTCTTTTTTTCTGATTTATTTTCATAAACTTTTTACTAATGTCTATAGTTTCTTACCTCAAAGGAATTTTTTTGTATTAGTTGTTTGTTAATACACTATTATCAATTATTTAGATTTTGGACTTTTTTTTATTCACTAAATTCTCCCATTTCTCTATACATAAATTTTGTACATTTTCAGTGGCTGTCATCGCCTCTGTAATACCTTTTTACCGGTAAGGTTGTATTTAAACAACAATCGCCTGTGTAGATTTGATTTTTAAAACGGTCGAATTATCGGAAGTGTCGAATTACAGTTTGTTATATGATAGGCTATAGTTCAGGACATCAAAACAATACTAAACATCAAACATCAAAACAATCTATACTTTTAAAGTCTCTGCAGGCCCTTTGGGTAAACCCTGGGCGTTGCCCGGGTCACTCGGCTAGTATAGTTATATTAGTTATATTTAAAGGAATTCCAAACTTACGCGCGACACTAGTTAACTTAATTTCAGTAAAGGAAGAAAAAACCTTTCGATGAATTCTTTAACCTTTCAAGAATGGAATAAGCGGGGCGAGCAGGGCTGTCGTCCAGAGTGATAGCTCAGAGCGAGCGACGTAAGAAGGCCTCAACCTGGAAAATAATCATAATGATACTAAAATTACATTTTGAAACTTCCTCTTGTATATTTTTAATATTGAATCGGTTATATTACAATATTTATTGCAATATTTGGAATAGGAGTATAGTAGGGCGAGTAGGGAGCATGAATGAGGTGGGGGAGAGTAAGATATCCCGCCCCGGCCACATCCAAGCCTCGAGATGGCCCTGGTTACAATATCCACTTGGAAGTAAAGAGAAATCAATGATATTTCCGCTATTTTACTTAGAATCTCAATCTGGGGGACTGATCTGTAGATGCTTCAGCGTTGAAGCCCTCAGAACACACCAACTCGTTTTAAGCTTCAAGAATGGAGCTATCTTGAAGTGAAGGACCGGCTCGGCTATCTTGGACGGACATCCTAGCCGCAGAGGAAGTCGGTTGCAGCCCAAGAGCCAGACTTCCTGAGATCAGCCTACCGTATAACTCTGGGATCCTTTTTGGAAATGAAACTAGGAACGCAGAGATATAATTCGCTAGAATATGTGGACACTTGAATAAAGTGGCAAATATGTCGGATCAGGAAAGTGCTGGTGGTCTTGTCCATAAATATTTTGTTGCTCCATGGAAGGGGGGGGGGTGCCATTGCCCCGTTATTCAGCCACATTTCAGAGTTCCCTGTAGGCCTTCACGGTTACCGTAGCGGCTCGGGGCTCACGACACCGTACTTCGCCCTACAGGGCAGTCCCTTACTTGTGCTGCTTCTCCCGCCCGCCACGTAAAGGAGGGGTTGGACTTCTGGGCGGGGATCAGGAAGGTAAATTTGAGAAAAATAGGCAACACTTTACCGTGAAACTGACCGTTGATAATGGCTTGAGATATTTGATCGTAGAGTTAGAGTCAGCAATAGGCTGAAGAGGACCAACAAAGTGAAATACGTTGGTAATTAACCTTTCTTAATTAATAAAAGAGAAAGGTTTTCGCGACCGAAATAAATCAACTTGAAAAGTCAAATAATCTTCTACTTATATTTTTATCGATTTATTATGAAATTATCTTTATTTGCGCGCACACAAACTCAAATGCTACAAAAAATCAACCTTAAAAGAGAAAGAGAGGTTAGATACTAGATAAATAAAACTTTATTTACATACTCGGCTCGGTCCAAGTTCATGGAACTTGTTGGATCATTATGGAGAGAGAGAAGAGACTATTGTAATTAATATTGATTTATTAATACCAGAATGAAATTTTATGTTGTTGGGAAAACCTGCTACTGTAGCCTGCAACTTAAATCGAATATTTTATAACTTTTACAATTTGCATTGAGTACCAAACAAAAACAGTATTACCTCATTATACCGTATCACTGATGAATGTTAATACAAATAAAAGCATTTAACAATAATTCGCTTTACAATCAATCGGCTGCATTGAGATTCTGTGGTGAAACGAGAAATCCATTAACCTATCAACCAAACGCGCATTAACCTGTCAACCACACGCGCATTAACCTACCAAACGCACACGCATTATCCTATTACCACACGAGCATTGACTCTCTCTGCCACACACGTATTAACCTATCAACCACACACGGACAACCTGTCAACCACACACGGACAACCAGTCTACTACACACGCATTAACATACCAATCACACACGCATTATCCTATCGACCACACGTGCATTGACCTCTATACCACACATGACTTAACATATCAACCATGCACGCATTAACCTATCAACCACACGTGCATTGACCTCTCTACCACACACGAATTAACATACCAACAACACACATTAACTAGCCAACCACACACGAATTAGCATACTAACAACACACGCATTAACTACCCAACCACACACGAATTAACACACCAACAACACACGCATTAACTACCCAACCACACACGAATTAACATCCCAACAACATACGCATTAACATACCAACAACACACGCATTAACTAGCCAACCACACACGAATTAACATACCAACAACACACGCATTAACCACACTTGTGTCAACCATATCAATCACAAACCTACAAACAGACATTCCCTCTTTTACTCGACTAATTGGCCATTATAGAATGGTCGTCTATTCCAACTATAAACACACAAGTACGTGCACATTGTATATTTTGTGGGCAATACTTGTATATACATACGTGTTATATTAAAGTTGTATTACTCTGTGTATGAATATCTAAATTCTTTCCATTATTTTAGAATTATCTAAAATATATCTACACCCTTTTTAGATATATTTCTAAACTAGAATTTTATATTTATTTTTAGCGCTATATATTAAAAAAATAAATATCCATATATATTTTCTGTCCAAGTATGCAACAATGAAATATAGTTAAATGTTTTTCAAAACATTTCTCTATTATATTATAGACGTATATATATGTTCTGAGAAATAGATATAACTTTTCAAAATATTAAGTTATAAATTGTTTATGTTCTTTTGAAATATGGTGTCAAGATAAGGGAGAGATGAATATTTAACAATATGGCACCTTCAGAAAGCTGGTAAACATGAATACTTCTGTAAATTTATGTATAATTCTTGATATTTTTATAATAAAACTTTGAATAGGGCATAAATATGGAGCATATTTTTCTGTATTGAGAGAATCTACAAAGTGTGTTATTCAAATTGAAGTTTTAATATTCAAAAGTCTAAAATGACATTCATCAAAGATGTTTTACGCCATTTATGAAATGCATGGGGGAGTAATGTCGCACAGTATATCATCCAATATTTCCAGAAAAAAATTCTGTTGTACAACAACTGTAATAATCTCATTGTAGGGAATTAACTTTAATGGTTCCATGTCACGTGATGAGAATTTTGTTGTGTCGTCTGTGTGTGCTTTAATAAACCATCGCCATTTTCTTTATTGTCCTCTTTTGCTTTTTTTTTCCTACCTGAGTTTATTTGCTGCAAGTTTTCTTTCCAAATTTCAGATATTAACGTAGTTACATCCTAAATGGTGTTTCTTAGAAGATATTTCCACGTAGAAGTAAAAATATAAAAAATAACCATGTCGTTTAATGCTGCAAGAAATTTCGAGAATATTAATTCTAAAAAATATATAAGCAGGGATAGCTAATTCAACAATTTAGTTTTCTTTAAAAGTCATTTAGGCTCTGTTAATTGTACTTAATATCTATGTACTTAATTTTAAATGTTAATATACTTCTTACCTACTTCTTGGATACGTTCTCCAGATGGAAATAAATTTTATGTATATATAAAATCAAAGGATTGCTGCGTATATAGGCAGAACCGTCCAATACACTATTAGAGCTCTAAGAAGTGGTTTGGTGGATTAAATTGGCGAGCCCGCTGGAGGGTTCACCACTGATGATCCAAGCCCTCCCAATATATTTGTTCATCGCGGTAAGGACGGTAGAAGTTTGTAATGTATAAAAAAGAAACATTCTTGCTTAAATCTTTTGACTTTCTATGTGTAATACACGCAGACTATGTACTTCTCACTGTTTATGTTATTTATTATCCCTGAATATATATCTTTTAACTCAACGTATATGTACATATATGTATCTCACGCTCGAAATATTATTCAATTCTAAAAAATATCATAATGATCAATATTATAAACGAATCAATAGGCCAATTGATTAAGGAAAAATATAAACGCATTTTTTCAAGAGAAAATGATTGATTAAGCAGTTTTAAGGGGGGTCGGTGTAAGGGTGGTCTAAAGCGTATGTTTTCGATGGCTACGACCCGGTATCGAATCCCGCATATATATTGGGCACTTTTTTCTGAAATTCTCAAATGGTCTCCGAATTTTACAAAAGACCAACCCCACCAGTGAGTGCAAGTAACCAAACGGAGCTCTGGCACATTTGTAAGTGCAAAGTCGAGCTGCTTTCCACATGTGTAGACATGTGGTACACTTACAGTAAAAGCAGAGGCCAAATTCTACCTACTATGATTATCATAGCTTGTACCACGCGTACAAGGAAAAAGCAACAAAAAAAAACAGTCTAAAATTAAGAAAAATGAACCACAAATGACCATCGGCAATGGACAAGAGACTAAGCAATGAAAATGTCCTAAATGATCGAGGTGGAATATAGCTTACTGTAGATGGTTGAGAGCAGTAGCATGTTTGGATGTCTTGTCCGACACTCGGAGTAGATACCTGTTTTACTAGAGGGATGTATTGTAATTTTTATCTTAAAACAAGTCTCTTCAGATAGATTCAAATTATTCAAATCTAGGGTAAATACACATCATATTTTAAAAGGGTTCAGTATTAGTTTCTAGAACGATTGAATGAGTTTCTCTAAAAATTTTCCAACAAATTAATTTAAAATTCTCACAACTAAAATTTTTGAGATTTTTTTTATGTTTATAAGGTTATTCATAATTTTTGTTTATAAAACATTTAAATTTTATTTAGAAATTAATCCTCAAATAATTTCAAATTCTTTGCCTTTCTCTTTTTTCCTACGAATCCATACAATTTGATATTTAATTTACTCAAAGTAATTATTCTTCGGTACTTGTGTGTGTGTCTTAAAATAGGTTTAAGAGTTTTGTATAAGAATCTTAAAAATATATTTTAAATATCCATTCCAATATATAGTCCGCATATGAATAATAATTAAGAAACCTCATAAAGAGTAATCAAAACAGAAGTTTTTAGCATAAGATTCTTTAATTATATTTCAAAATAGAGGAAACCCTTTTATATAAGTATTTTATTGTTATCAAACTTGTATGCATTGAAACAATGCATTTTGGTTCTTCATTCATGTACAGAACAATATGGTGGTGACTAATGAGGGACAACACCAGTTTTGGAAAATTCAAACAAATTCCAACCTGTTTACCATGGTTTCGGGCTATGGTTCTCATCAGTACAGAGGCGGCTTCGATTTCTTACCATCATGCGAGAGAGAATATGAAATTAGTCGAATTTCTAAAAAATATTTTACGCTGGTAAAGTGGCAGAGCCGATATTAAAGCCAAAGTACAAGGCCTTGTACAACACTAAGTTGCGGGAAAATTTACCAAAAAAAAAAGGTATTTTTTTTCATTATAATAACTTATTTCAATGCACCTTTAATAGGAGAGGTGCCTCTTTCGGTGCATGAATATCATCTTCACGCAACCTTATTTCGTTATAAATAGGTTTTAAAAAGAATATGCTTTTTTTATTTTACACTCAAGAAGTTATATAAAGTCTTTGTTGTCGCCAGTTGTCTATTTTTTAAAAAGGAGACAGAGGTAATTTTTTTCACACTTGATTATCTCGTGCCTCTTTAATAAAGGTCACTGTATATAAAATACCCTTCAGATTTATTGTCTGAATCCCGATATACATACTAAACGGCACAACTTCCTTAAGTTTTTCATGAGTGTATAGGAATTAGGCGTAAAAAATTGTCCAAATATAAAATAGTTCGTAATGTGGATTCTATAAGAATTGCTCCAATTGTAAAAGGCATGAGCTTCTATCCCTGAACGAATATAGGAGGGAGAGGCTGAGCAATAGCTTTCACAGTACATTCCTTCCAATTACAAAACTTCCTTCTTTGCCTTCAGGAAACAAAACGTCCGGCTTGATAAACTGCTTTCTTCTAAGAACTTATCACTTGATAACTCTTGGTCAATAACGGGTCTCAAAAGAAGCATGTTTTTTATCGTGAATTTGATGGTTTTTTCGATCGTAAATGAATGATATGTGATGGAAAAAAATAAATGAAAGTCCCATAGTATTGGTAATAAGTATTTCTTTCCTCTAAGAATTTAAACCGCTTGTAACTCTTTTTCAATGACGAGCCTCAAGCGAAGCATGTTAGTGATGTCAAAACTGGTGGTTTTTCACAACGAAAGGATAATAACATTAAGATAGCATGAGTAAATGGTACAGTACTGAAGAATCTTAATAAGAGCAAACCACTATCCAGATTACTAAGGAATCCACCCGACTACCACAACTGAAAACTCTCTGATAGATTTCTACAGTCGGCCAGTTCACGACTGTTCAATCTTTTCACTTCCAGTCAAACAGGCTAAGATGGAGTCCAAGAAGTATCTTCTCCACTTATTTCTTCCCATGGTTTAGTTTTCTATTAATAAATATAATTAATGATAATGGAATATAAGTATGCCTGAATCATGAAGAGAGGGACAAGAAGTAACTGAAACGTCGAGAGTTGAAATAAACTATTGGTTGATGTGGCTGGGCTTTTCTCTGAATCAACTTCCAACCAACAAATGATCTTCGGAATATAAGTATATTTATTTCAGGTTAATAAGTCCTAAGGATGGTGCTGTACTTTACCAATCAGACTCCTCCATTTATAGTCATAGCCTGGAGGTAAGACATTGCTTTCATCTAGTTAGGCAATTCATTTAGAGGATTCTCTAAGGGAATATAATGCGGTTTTTATATCGTTTATCTTTCACATCCATATGCCATTGAGCTAAAAGTAAGTTCATCCGCCGTTAGAAGCCGTTTCCAGCTTCCAAGATCAAGTGAGTGTCATCTTCTATATTAGGATGTGTGAAATTGGAGATTTATCCCATTCTGTGTTCGACCCCTTACTGTCTTAGTCCCTCTAGAGCGTTGTTCACCCTCTGACATGTGGAGAAAGCAGATATGTATTTTTTTGGGGGGGATGGGGGGGAGATGGGACATTATGCTAAAACATTTCATACACTCCTCCATTTCTTTTAGGTGATAAAATATAAATACATAAGGCAAATAATTATTCTACAAAATATAGAAATTTAGATGGTAATCAAATCAAATATGAATAAAGTTATTTTAAATACCAGTCTAATAAGATATCAACAAGTTTAATATAGAGAAGAAAGCAGAAAACCGAAGTGTGATGACATTTTTAAGTTTATATTTTGCTACTCTGTAAACTTCCCTCATTGCTTATCTTTTTTTTTTCATTCATAGTTTTGTTATTGCCTTAAATAAATTGTTGTGTCATTCTGAAGTTTGTCTTTCCTAATTTTTATATATTTATACCTGTAGCAGAGAGAGACAACAATACAAATGGCCGCTATATGTGCTGACATTAACAAACATTATCAGATAACTGAGGAATGCATCAAGTCAAATAATTAAAGGATGTGCTGGGATGTTTTGCAAATGATCCTGAGAATCAGAAATATGATTATTAGAATGTGACAATAAGCTTAATATCTTCAGAATGTCTTTAGAACATTCCTGTCTATGAGTAATGAGTGGGTGTGCCTTACTGACTGGGATCATTGTCGAAATCCGAAGAGTCCTATCTAAGTACATAGGATTATATCATACCAAATAACTTATGAATATGCTTACAATTAAACATTACCTGTTCAATACCATTGAAATACCACATTTCTTCAAAATATGTTTAACAAGTCCTGTGTTCCCACACAGGAAGCCATCGTCAGCACCAATTTAATTGAAGCCCGCCGCTGTAAATTAAATTTTCTCCTAACTTGACTAAATAGCTCTAGGCCAAAAGAAAAGTGATAACTCTATCGATGTAATAAACTTCGAGTTTGACACTTTTATCGGTAAAAATAACGAACGATTGTGACAATTTAACAGTAGGTTCGTTTAGATTTATTTCATTAGGACATTGTTTGACTTGTGTTCGTCACCCTCGCTTATGTAAGGATATATTTTATGCAAAGTTTTTTTTTTTTTTTGGAATCCGCGTGGTCATTTGTTATTCGCTTCCTACTCACATTTAGCAAGTTCTTGTACATTTTGAATGCATGAGTCAATATACAAATTCGTGGTTTATTCCGTAACACATAAAAATAAATATTTCGAACTTTAATAAAACGCAAAAAAAGTAATTAAAAATTTTGTCATTCGAAATAAATTTAATATGAAAAACAGTATTAGAGCCCGTTGCATATATGGCGAAAAAATACGGGGGTGCACAAGCGACACGATGATACAATCAGGGCAGCAAATAGCCAGTCTTCCACAAGTAGTACAGTAAGTGTTCCCTATACCCAGGTTGCCACAAGTAGATCAGAAAGTGTTCTTAATACTCAGGTTGCCATGAATATAGCAGCAAGTGTTTCCAATATCCAGGTTGCCACAAATAGAGCAACAATTGTTCCCAATACCCTGGTTGCCATAAATATAGCAGCAAGTGTTCCTTAACCCAGGTTGCCACAAGTAGAGCAGCAAGTTTTCCCAATACCCAGGTTGCCACAAGTAAAGCAACAATTATTCCCAATACCCAGGTTGTCACAAGTAGAGCAACAATTGTTCCCAATACCCAGGTTGTCACAAGTAGAGCAGCAATTGTTCCCAATACCCAGGTTGCCATAAATAGAGCAGAAAGTGCTCCCAATACCCAGGTTGCCACAAGTAGAGCAACAATTATTCCCAATACCCAGGTTGCCACAAGTAGAGCAACAATTGTTCCCAATACCCAGTTGTCACAAGTAGAGCAGCAATTGTTCCCAATACCCAGGTTGCCATAAATAGAGCAGAAAGTGCTCCCAATACCCAGGTTGCCACAAGTAGAGCAGCAATTGTTCCCAATACCCAGGTTGTCACAAGTAGAGCAGCAATTGTTCCCAATACCCAGGTTGTCACAAGTAGAGCAGCAATTGTTCCCAATACCCAGGTTGCCATAAATAAAGCAGAAAGTGCTCCCAATACCCAGGTTGCCCCAAGTAGAGCAGCAAGTGTTCCCAATACCCAGGTTGCCACAAGTAGAGCAACAATTGTTCCCAATACCCAGGTTGTCACAAGTAGAGCAGCAATTGTTCCCAATACCCAGGTTGCCATAAATAGAGCAGAAAGTGCTCCCAATACCCAGGTTGCCACAAGTAGAGCAACAATTATTCCCAATACCCAGGTTGCCATAAATAGAGCAGAAAGTGCTCCCAATACCCAGGTTGCCACAAGTAGAGCAGCAAGTGTTCCCAATACTCAGGTTGCTACAAGTTGAGCAGAAATTGTTCTTAATACCCAGTTGTCACAAGTAGAGCAGCAATTGTTCCCAATACCCAGGTTGCCATAAATAGAGCAGAAAGTGCTCCCAATACCCAGGTTGCCACAAGTAGAGCAGCAATTGTTCCCAATACCCAGGTTGTCACAAGTAGAGCAGCAATTGTTCCCAATACCCAGGTTGTCACAAGTAGAGCAGCAATTGTTCCCAATACCCAGGTTGCCATAAATAGAGCAGAAAGTGCTCCCAATACCCAGGTTGCCCCAAGTAGAGCAGCAAGTGTTCCCAATACCCAGGTTGCCACAAGTAGAGCAACAATTGTTCCCAATACCCAGGTTGTCACAAGTAGAGCAGCAATTGTTCCCAATACCCAGGTTGCCATAAATAGAGCAGAAAGTGCTCCCAATACCCAGGTTGCCACAAGTAGAGCAACAATTATTCCCAATACCCAGGTTGCCATAAATAGAGCAGAAAGTGCTCCCAATACCCAGGTTGCCACAAGTAGAGCAGCAAGTGTTCCCAATACTCAGGTTGCTACAAGTTGAGCAGAAATTGTTCTTAATACCCAGGTTGCCAAGATTAGAGCAGCAAGTGTTTCCGATACCCAGTCTATCCACAAATAGAGCAGAAAATGTTTATAATGCCCAGTATTCCACAGGTTGAGTATAAAGTACCACCAATACTCAGGTTGTCACAAGTTGAGCAGAAAGTATCACCAATACTACAAGTAGAGCGCCAAGTATTCCCAATACTAAAATTAGAGCAATAGGTATTCCCAATACTACAAATAACACAGCATGTGCCCCCAATGCTACAAGTAGAGCATTAAGTGTCCCCAATAGATCTAATATAGCAGCAGGTGTCCCCAATGCTACTAGTAGAGCACCAAGTATCCCCAATACTAAAATCAGAGCAGCAAGTGTCCCCAATGCCACAAGTACAGTGTAGAGCACTAAGTGTTCCCAATAAACCTAATATAGCAGCAGGTGTCCCCAATACTAAAATTAGAGCAGCAAGTGTTCCCAATGCCACAATTAGAGCACCAAGCATCCCTACTACTACAAATAGAACAGCATATGTCCATAATACTACAATTAGAGTAGCAAGTGTCCCCCAATGCCACAAGTAGAGCACCAACTATCCCCACTACTACAACAAATAGAGCAGCCGATATCCCCAATACTACAATTAGAACAGCAGGTGTCCCCAATACTACAATTAGAGCAGCAGGTGCCCCCAATACCACAATTATAATGTACCGACGTCAACCACAACGACACAAGCATCCACCCTACCAGCAACAGGCCCCACCGACCAAATCCCCCTTACTCGAGGGATCAGTCCCAGCTCAACTGACAGACATTCGGATCAATATTTAATTTGGAGAACACCGCTGCGGAATCGTTGTGCGGCTTGTTTTCCCAAATCTATATAATGGGGTTATTAATGGCTACAAATGGAAGATTATATCGGTGGACTATCTACTTCTTATTACACGTCTACAGCCGACTTGCTCTCTACTCTTTTCTATTTGTTTATATAAATTATACAAGACATAATCCTTTAGAAAAAAATATTATAAAACATTGGTTTAATGGAAATAATTAAATATCGCTGTTACTATATGAATCAAATCATTTTTTAATTATCCCTAGTACATTTGGTACAGACCATGATGATAATAGTGGTTAGTAGTTGGCGATTGTTTTTATTGTAAGTGCACAACATATCTACACATGCGGAAAGCAGTTCGACATTTGAACTTACAAGTGTTTCCCGTTTGGTTAGTTACGCTCATTGGCTTTAAGCTATTGTCGCGGTTTTTTAAAGTCTGATTACTAACACGTAGAGAGTGCAGCGCGTTGGTGTTTGAAATCCAATGTAAACATAGTTATAACTACTAAATTATACCAAATTTAAACCATCTGCCTTAAGATCCGATCATTTAGCAATCTTAACCGTGTTTACATTGGGTTTCAACGCTCTGCTTGCAGCGTAACAGGGTTTGGTCATGAGTACTTTATCACAAAAAAATCCTATGGCAAAAAAAGATACGCCCAGGAAAATATAAAGGATGTTATAAAATAAATAAAGATTCCAGGGCTAAGGTTCTTGTGCAAACCTTTTTTTTTATTTTCATGCTTTCGGGCTTGTCAGTCCTTCAACAGGAGTATCACAATAATATGGGGGTATCAGGAGTATCACAAATAAAAGGAAAATGATCCTCGCCAATATATATATATATATGAAATAAGAGTTGAAGTTTGGTTGTTGTCGACTTGTAGTATCCTGTCGACTACTGAAATAAGTTGAAGTCCTGGTAGCTCTTGTTGTACTGTGTTGACCGAGAGAACAGTCAGGATGTAGAGTTTTCAGTACCTCTCTGCACCTTGGAAGACCTTTAAAAGTTCTCACAAAATACAGGCAGTCGTGGTCGAGGCAGAGTGGAAAGCTGGGGATATCCATACACAAAAAACGAAGACACAGTTGCACTAAGAACGTT
The DNA here is from genome assembly GCA_030710605.1 of Cordylochernes scorpioides. NCBI lineage: Eukaryota > Metazoa > Arthropoda > Arachnida > Pseudoscorpiones > Chernetidae > Cordylochernes > Cordylochernes scorpioides. Next base: position 37,743,434 of record CP092883.1, read on the forward strand.
CCGTAAACAGATAAAAGTTGAGCCAGGAGCGAAAGATGGAGACATAGAAGTTTCTTACTCGTCTACATGATAGTTGAGATCGACATAAGGTACGACCGACGTGAGCTGACGCTAAGGGTGAACTAAACTCAACTGTACTGAACTGAACTGAGCTGAACTCTTAAATCTATTACAGATTTTATTTATTTATCCACTTTGTACAAATTACATTACATAGGGCGATGCAATGACACAGATTAATCATGCGCATAATTATTTATAGATGTGTTTCTATATACAACATGACAATCTTATTATAAGTTATATACACAGTATGGGGTTGTTGGTTTAAATTACCATATATATATATCAACGATATTCTTTAATAGCTAGCACATTTATGTTATGGAATCAATCCAGGAAGTAAAACTGCCATCAAAGCGATATATTTATATATATAAAATGCATTAAACAATTTAAAATATATATGGGAATATTAGTAACCCATTTTACGATATTGTCCTTGCTTAAACACACATCTAAGGGGTTGATGAATACTTTATAATAATCATGAATACAATATTTGGTTGCTTTTGCTTGGGGAAACAAAGAGGGAAACTCTTGGGTGATTTATCTTGTCTCAATTCGATAGTCAACAAATATATAACTGGATGAATGCAATGCTGTTTGATCAAGGTCTTCTTTTCGGTTTATATAAATTCTACAAGGCCGCAGTCACCGTTCGGAGGGGATTAATAGAATCGCCGAATGTCGTGGTCAATTTGGACGAGGAAAGCGAAGACTAGAACGGGGCTGATTCCACACTAGCCTTTTCAGTGATACGCTAACCTTGACATATACACGAAGGAACGTGTGGCCACTGGACATGCGTCGGACCTATAGGCTGTTGCTGGCTGCTGCGCTACCTGGAGTACAGGAGATTCATCCGTGCCTTCTTTTTTTCCTATGGTGAATCTGTATAAGACCGGTGGTCTTAATAAATCTGTGTGTGAATACTTTATAATACATAAGAGCTAGGTGTGTGAAAAAATGTTCAACATATTAATATAAAAATTTCTTATTTTTACACAACTCGTCGGAATAACTATTTCCAAATAAATATGTAAATATATATATAGGCATTTGATGCATTAGCCTTCTCGCTACTTAGGGAATAATGTTAGCACGCATATTATTTTAATAATGTAATTTAATAGTATAATGTAATTATACAAAGAGCATCTTATAACCCTAATGCGAAGTAATTTAGGTGCATTTTCCCTTTAACATAAATTAAATTGCATTTAATAATCCCTTAATATGATTTTGTACTTCAAAGGAGGCTTCTTCTCAGCAGCAGTATCGCCGTACCGAGTAAACGCGCCCTTCATCTCTTGTAATCCAACTTGGCTCAGATCTCGCTGGGACAATGGCTAGGTCAGAACAATACGTCTTTGCTGCGCCCTATAAAAACGAGGGTCGCAAAAAAATTCTTGAAAGGAAAATATTTTCAAACGAAAATAAATACAAGGCGTTTGTTTTATTTCAGCTGTATCATTGGATTGTCCTTGATGCACCCAACTTAGCTCCCTGAGAGGTAATTTCATTATGATTCTCAGTGGAATTTCTTCGGTTTTATTTTTAGGGTCGGGTGAGAGGGTGAGAAAGAATGGATGGAAGTTTTTGCTGTGTGAAGTAGAAAGAGTTAATTTGACACACACATATACAATCACTTGAATCCATATATTACACTGGTATTGTCAAAAAGAGGTCATCACCCAGCAATGTTCAAAGACCAGTTGCCACCTGCCGTCCGAGCTGGCGGAGTTTCAAGAACATCGCCCACAGTACTCAAATATACTCGATCTTGTTCTCTATCAAATGTTTCTTCAGCGTAAACTATCATCTCTAAACAGAGATGACTATGAAGAGTTTGTTTTATTTTCTCATTTCTTTTATTTCTCGAGCTTTCGGGCTAACATGCCCTTTAACACAGAGATTGTACTTCTGGAGCTCCGTGTTGAAGGGCATGTTAATCCATCCGAAAGCTCGTAAAAATAAAAGAAATAAGAAAAGAAACCCACTCCTAGATGTCTTATTGATTAAATCAAAGTGTAAAAGCAGGGAAGAATCTTTATTAGAGATTAACTAATGAATTAAGCTTTTTAAAAGTTCCATTTTCTGAATTCATATTTCGATCTCTTTCATATATCAAAATACCATATTAAATTCTAAACATAATTTTCTTATTTTCCTTGTTCATATTATATTTTTATTCTAGTTTTTAGTGTAAAATACATTAATATATGAAAAATAGTACAAAAGTGAATTTGTACTTGGATCAGGTGGATAAATTAAGAAAAATGCATTTTCTGATCTTGCAACTAAAAGTTGCTGATGGCTTGCGCCATCTATCAACGATTAGTTAATATTTATTCCGATAGATGGCGCAAGCGATC
>CP092883.1:37745971-37810620 GCA_030710605.1 Cordylochernes scorpioides
AGTCCTTTGAAATTTTGGGCGTCCTTAACGAAGATCATCTTCAATGGAAATTCTGCCAGCTTTAAATCTAGAATGCCATTCAAAAACAGCTGTTCTCTTTGGGGCGTCATTGGGGAATGCTTTATTAAGCATTTCAAAAGTTTCGGTTGCTAATATTTGAAGTTTCACACAAAATTCTATGCAAATTCTCTGCTTCAATTTTTGTTCCATCGTAAAATCGCCGCAGCGCTAGGTGTAACCGTGTTAACAGTTATTCCTTCTTTAATAAAAAGTCAAATTTATTTACATTTTTCATGTATTTATTTTTTTATGGACCCAGTCCGAGCACTTATGGGACATACCTTGTATAAATCAGTGTCTTTATAAATGGGCAGATTACCAGTCATGTTATTTGTTTACTAGCGAACAAAAATTGGGTTGACCATGCGCTGTAGGTGGAGATTAAAGAATTTGTATGTAAAAAAACCCTGCTCAATGTGGGATTCGAACGTAGGTCCTGGTTGTTTAAATATATCCTTTGCCCATCCATATGTTTTTACATTATTATCGCGATTACGTATATGTCGTGATACTCTACCGTGAATTATTTATAGGGTATGTAGATTATTAAACGTAATTACATGTTTGATTATTTATAGAAACTTCTGTCAAAGACAAATGTACATTGCAGTAATGCCAGGAATCTTCATTATCGTTCCCTTGTTTAATTTAGGTCACACCATTGGTAGTTTGTGGTTAGAGCAAATGACTGTAATTTTGGTTTGGATTGTGGAGTATTGTGCTCTCTCTCAGGATGGGATTTGCATAATGCTGCGGCAGCTGCGTGGAATAGTGGCGGTGGCGAGATCGATAAGGTCACATGGTGGGTTAGTGTTAATACTGTGTTCTTGTTCTAATTTACCTTACACTCGATACTTTACATATCGCAGTGCGGGTCGATGTTAAGCTTTTCACAGTAGAGATAACTTGTCGTGACCCGGGTTCACGTCGGGACGTCCACGGTGGAGCTAACCTGTCGTGACCCGGGCTCACGTCGGGCCGTCCACGGTTAAGCTTACCTGTCGTGAACCGGGCTCACGTCGGGACGTTTACCATTGATCTAACCTGTCGTGACCCGGGCTCACGTCAGGCCGTCCACGGATAAGCTCACCTGTCGTGACCTGGGCTCATGTCAGATCGTCTACCATTGATCTAACCTGTCGTGACCCGGGCTCACGTCGGGCCGTCCACAGTGGAGCTAATCTCTTTTGACCCAGGCTCACGTCGGGCCTTCTACGGTAGGGCTAACCGGTCGTGACCCAGACTCACGTCGGGCCGTCCATAGTGGCGCTAACCTGTCGTGATCCGGGCTCACATCGGGCTGTCCACGGTGGAGCTAACCTGTGTTGACCAGGCTCACGTCGGGCCTTCTACGGTAAAGCTAATCTGTGTTGACCCGGGCTCACGTTGAGCCAGATACCGTGCAGCTAACGCTATCGTGGTACGCAGGTTATAATTTAGTAAATTCTTATTAAATATCGAAATATATTTTCTATAATAATTAGTTTAAACGACTTATTAAAGCTATATTCAGTCGATGACAAAATGTAATATTGAAAGAATTAGGTAGCGCGCGATTAATGCTAATGGACGGTGTACCATCACTGCGTGTCTCCCGCCGACCGAATTAAGCAGAGTCCAGCCATGGTGGACATGGGACGTTAATGAGCTCGAATGACCGCCCTGCTCACACAGAAACTGGCCGTGAGGTTAATGTCCGGCACGCACACTATTAGTAATAATAAAAAACGCGGTGAGTAATAATTTTACTAATTTATGATATAGCGTGGCAAGGAGGCATCAATTAGAAACAGTCCCTAGGCAAATTTCGGCGGCTCACGCTGATATCACTCAGTCACTGGGGCGGCTGATGGACAGTTGCCGAGTGGAAACAAACCGTTGGTAGCTACCGGCAGACATCTTGCATTGTTGTTAGTTAGCTAGGAAGACCCGATTTTATCTGGTCTATAACAGAATGACTGAGCGAAAAATTATAAATTTGGCCTATTTTTCTATCAGAAAGCATTATAAGGAAAAAAAATACTTTTTTATTATATAAAAAAAACACACACATACACACACTAGTTATGCTTCATGATTAAGAAAGGTCTATGTTAAATTTAAACAGGTGATATTTTAATTTGAAATACATATAAATTGATCTTTGTTCAAGGGCTATCCACCAAAGGATTGTGGGTTAATGCATTTATCAGAAAGCATATTATAAAGTCATATTTTGATTTAAATATTTGTAAAAATAAAAATACAACCTTTCGCAATGAGTTACTTTTATTTTATTATTATTATTTTTATTATTTGTAGCGCAAATTTTTCGATTACTTTAAATATTTGTGAAGAAAATTGTAAATATTGTAAAATATAAGGCCTCTTAAAAACTTATTTATATTAACACACTATTTTTCTCCAGAATCACTCCTTCATCTTGAAATCTCCATTTAATATGATGAAAACTGCAATTGACACATTGTTTTAAGAATAAAAGACAATTTTAGCCAAATCTGTGAGTATTAGTAGTATGGCATTGAACATTTTGATTTTTTTGCCAAAACTGAATGGAAATATCTTTAAAATAGGCGTTCATGAAAATAGACAAGCATTAAATGATAACATATTCTATTTTGAATTCATTCCACAAATGGTTCCAAATTACAAGTATAGCCAGTTTACAGAAGTTACCCCAAATATCTGGGCTAACTTCGGAGTTGTTGCGGTGGACATACAGATTTTAAAATGTTGCCAAGCCGATTTGTTTCCAGAGGGGATACCTCTGTATTAAAAGTGTTGGCGCCGATGAGAGTTGCCGTTTGTAATCTTAGTAGAGGATAAGATGGACATTTGTAAAAGAGATGTGATCGACATTTTGGTTTTCTATTTAAAAGTGCGGGCAGGTGGAGATATTTTTAGAGATTTTTCAAAACATCCGCTTGTATGAAGCCATGTCCTGTCAATATTGTAGATGTGATGTTACAAAGTTTGAGCTTTGGGAATATGGGAACTAGAAGTCTGAGAGATAATGTCCTCCTATGAGGTATCTTGTAGAGTGGTACGTTGCATACACTTCTAATTATTTAAACGGCTAAAACAGGAAGAAAGGAAATAACAAAATGATATATTTATTGGACAAATATATAATATGGGGATAACAAGTAACTAATTTTCAAAATAAATAAATTTGGATTTAGGATCCTATATGAAAACAATATCCAGAAAGTTACTTTTAGTAGCCACTTATACGCCTGGACATTGAATCAGGAAGAGAATGAATGGCATGTACAGGAAGAGGCTACAGTTCAACAGTAGTGACCGATGTAAGCTGATGAGATAATCCCTAGGTAATCATTGACGTTTTCTATTTGTGAAAGGTAAATACATGCTGGTTAGGGCCGAACATTTTCTCTAGGTAGAAAGTTCCGTACAATACCGGAAATATACGGTCATGCATTATTCTGATGAAATGTATCATTTTCAAGGCCTCAAATAAAAGGTACTGCCACGGTCTTAACTGATCAAAAATGAAACGGGGAGCGTTCAAAGTGCCGAGAATGCGAACAAGAGGTGACCGAGACTTGTATCTAATGGCACTCCATACCATCACTTCAGGCGATAGACCAGTTTAACAATGGCAAATTCAAGTTGGCAATGTGTCATCTCAACGATGGCACCAAACACGGACATCATGGTGCTGTTATCAGAACCTGGATTATATTCTGTCCAGACGAAGTCACGCAATTCCTGCCTCCATGTTCGTCGTTGAACGCACCATTGAAGGCGCCCGGTCTGTGATGTAGCGCCATGGTTAGTCGAAGCTATGATCGCTGAGCTGACAGTCCATGTTAATACAAACGTCGTTGAATTTTTCGTGCAGACACCTTTTGACTTGCAAACTATTCCATTTCTTGACAATGCTTTTGACGTGGCTATTCGATCCATTAAGTCCAAGCGAGTAACATGTCGGTCTTCTCAGCTGTTAGTAATGGCGGGCCTCTGAGATCAAGTAGGTATTTCGACATGACCGTCCTGAACCCATCAATCCATATTCTGCCAACAGTGAGTGTATCTCGACTGACGCGAACAGCAATACTCTGGTACAATGAACCGCAATCCCGGTAGGCTACAAATCTACATTTCTTCCTTTTTACTCGAGGAATCACGCCAAAGCTCAACGTTTCAAATTAATTTTATATGAGAAACCTGCGCTACAAGCCTATTTTTCATAAATGCGTTGAAAATCTAATTATTTACATATCACAGCATTTTTTCTTATAGTGTGAATTTCAATATTGTAGCATGTCGCCTATATGTTATATAATGGCCAGGACTAAATAACTTGAAAATTTCACGTGGATATGATTATAGGGGGTAGGTGGAAGGATGGTCTAAACCGTTGGTTTTCGACCGCTACGACCCGGGTTCGATTCCCGCATTTGGGCACTTTTTTTCTGACAAAAAAAAAAATGCTCCAATGGCCCCCGATTCTTGCAAAAATCCAACCCCACCAGCGAGTGCAAGTAACCAAACGGGGCTCTGGCACATTTGTAAGTGTAAAGTCGAAGTGCTTTTCTCATGTGTACACATGTGGTGCACTTACAGTAAAAACAGTCGCCTTCTTCTACCCACCATGATTATCATGGCCTGTACCACGTGTACTTAGGGATAATTAATAAAAACGTGGATATGAAGATATAATTTATATATTCGATTTTTAAGCATATTCCAATAAATATAATACCAAAATATATTCATATTTTGTAGTTATAAAAAAGCACGGTAATAAAATAATATTTTAACGATTTCCTATATTCACAACTATTACTACTTTTGCTAATATAACCATAAAAATAAACATTTGTTATATAACATTTTTTATTTAGAGAATATTCATACTGAAAAAACCCTGGCGAATCCAGGTCATTCAGCTAGTATTAAATATAAAAAAAAGTTACTTGCTTAAAACACAAATAAATTTATTGACATTTTTATTTTTTACAACTTTGTCTATATTTTATATCGACTATTATTTTAATTTCTATTATTTATATTAATGTATTCTTAATATTTTATATATTAATGTATTATTAATATATAAATATATTATTTTGGATAAAAGGTATCTTCTGCAAAAATAAACTTTTATCCACAGTTTCCTCTCCACTCCGGAAGTACCTGCTTTGGCTCGTTACTCTTTTGGCGGTTCACCCCCAGGACCTACGAGGACCTAGGAAGTTCTACATCTCTATCTCAACTAAAACCATCGAGTCCGTTCAACTGAAAAACTATTTATAGAAATATTTTTCTATAACCATTTCTCTTCGCTTCTTTCTTTCTTTTTTACCAAGCATATGACGCATAACTGCCGAATCTCTGCTTGAAAAATTTGTTTTACTATACAGGGTGGCTCGTAAGTCCCGATACCATTTTAAAATTTTTAACTAATGAATTATTTATAATATTTGTCTCTAATTAAAATATGTGTGTGTTTAGGTTGCATCTAAGTTTAATTCAGAAATTGTCATCCCTCGATATTAGAGAAAGAATTAAAATTATCAAACTCTATTATCAACATGGTAGTTTCACAACTCTACGACGTCAATGATCGAATCATTCTGATTTTATGATGTATTTCAATTAATTAACTAATTATTTTAAAATCATATTATATATTTCAACTTTACTCTATACTTAATATATTAATATAAAATTATCTCTTAATTGCATTATATAATGCAGTAAGAGTTTGCTATTCTGACACAATGTCTAATCTATATTTAATTCTTAGAATCTTTGGCGAATATTTTTTTTTTCTATTTTACCTAATTTTTCTTTAAAATACTCTTAGACATATATTAATGTTAAGAGAAAAAAAGGCATTTCCTGATCGTGCAACTAAAAGTTGCTGATCGCTTGCGCCATCTATCGGAATAAATATTAAATAATCGTTGATAGATGGCGCAAGCCATCAGCAACTTTTAGTTGCAAGATCAGAAAATGCATTTTTCTTAATTTATCCACCTGATCCAAGTACAAATTCACTTTTGTGCTATTTTTCATATATTAATGTATTTTACACTAAAAACTAGAATAAAAATATAATATGAACAAGGAAAATAAGAAAATTATGTTTAGAATTTAATATGATATTTTGACATATGAAAGAGATCGAAATATGAATTCAGAAAATGAAACTTTTAAAAAGCTTAATTCACTAGTTAATCTCTTATAAAGATTCTTCCCTGCTTTTACACTTTGATTTAATCAATAAGACATCTAGGAGTGGGTTTCTTTTCTTATTTCTTTTATTTTTACGAGCTTTCGGATTAACATGCCCTTCAACACGGAGATCCAGAAGTACAATCTCTGTGTTAAAGGGCATGTAAGCCCGAAAGCTCGAGAAATAAAAGAAATGAGAAAATAAAACAAACTCTTGATAGTCATCTCTGTTTAGAGATGATAGTTTACGCTGAAGAAACATTTGATAGAGAACAAGATCGAGTATATTTTAGTACTGTGGGCGATGTTCTTGAAACTCCGCCAGCTCGGACGGCAGGTGGCAACTGGTCTTTGAACATTGCTGGGTGATGACCTCTTTTTGACAATACCAGTGTAATATATGGATTCAAGTGATTGTATATGTGTGTCAAATTAACTCTTTCTACTTTACACAGCAAAAACTTCCATCCATTCTTTATCACCCTCTCACCCGACCCTAAAAATAAAACCGAAGAAATTCCACTGAGAATCATAATGAAATTACCTCTCAGGGAGCTAAGTTGGGTGCATCAAGGACAATCCAATGATACAGCTGAAATAAAACAAACGCCTTGTATTTATTTTCGTTTGAAAATATTTTCCTTTCAAGAATTTTTTTGCGACCCTCGTTTTTATAGGGCGCAGCAAAGACGTATTGTTCTGACCTAGCCATTGTCCCAGCGAGATCTGAGCCAAGTTGGATTACAAGAGATGAAGGGCGCGTTTACTCGGTACGGCAATACTGCTGCTGAGAAGAAGCCTCCTTTGAAGTACAAAATCATATTAAGGGATTATTAAATGCAATTTAATTTATGTTAAAGGGAAAATGCACCTAAATTACTTCGCATTAGGGTTATAAGATGCTCTTTGTATAATTACATTATACTATTAAATTACATTATTAAAATAATATGCGTGCTAACATTATTCCCTAAGTAGCGAGAAGGCTAATGCATCAAATGCCTATATATATATATATATATTTACATATTTATTTGGAAATAGTTATTCCGACGAGTTGTGTAAAAATAAGAAATTTTTATATTAATATGTTGAACATTTTTTCACACACCTAGCTCTTATGTATTATAAAGTATTCACACACAGATTTATTAAGACCTCCGGTCTTATACAGATTCACCACAGGAAAAAATGAAGGCACGGATGAATCTCCTGTACTCCAGGTAGCGCAGCAGCCAGCAACAGCCTATAGGTCCGACGCATGTCCAGTGGCCACACGTTCCTTCGTGCATATGTCAAGGTTAGCGTATCACTGAAAAGGCTAGTGTGGAATCAGCCCCGTTCTAGTCTTCGCTTTCCTCGTCCAAATTGACCACGACATTCGGCGATTCTATTAATCCCCTCCGAACGGTGACTGCGGCCTTGTAGAATTTATATAAACCGAAAAGAAGACCTTGATCAAACAGCATTGCATTCATCCAGTTATATATTTGTTGACTATCGAATTGAGACAAGATAAATCACCCAAGAGTTTCCCCTCTTTGTTTCCCCAAGCAAAAGCAACCAAATATTTTATTCATGATTATTATAAAGTATTCATCAACCCCTTAGATGTGTATTTAAGCAAGGACAATAACGTAAAATGAGTTACTAATATTCCCATATATATTTTAAATTGTTTAATGCATTTTTTATATATAAATATATCGCTTTGATGGCAGTTTTACTTCCTGGATTGATTCCATAACATAAATGTGTTAGCTATTAAAGAATATCGTTGATATATATATATATATATATATAATTATAATAATAAATAGTTATTTAATTTTATAGTCCAGTTTTGTATTAAAATTATCTTCACTATTATGATCATTTAAATACAAATTATAAAATTTGTAAAATGTTATTAATTTGTAGATAGAGAGAGAAAAAAAAAAAAAAAAAAATCCATTACTTCTTTTACATCCTCAAGTTAATTATATATTTATAATTAATAACAATAAAAAAAATTAACAAAGTAACGTCTATTACATCGGCTTTTACACGTCATTCAGACATACTCTAATCCTATATATAGAATAATCGAAGAGATAATATATATAATAGTTAGAAAAAAGAGAGAAAGACAGAACCATGCACTTTTAATCAAACTAATAATAAGGGAAAAAAAAAGAGTTTTATAAAGAAGGTAGATAAAATTGTTAGTATATATATATATTTTTTTTTTATGATTTTATGTTTTATCCTTTTTTTTTTTTTTTTTAAAGATTTTTAAAGGTTTTTTTTATTTTATAATATGATTATAAATAGTTGTATTTAGTAATATAATAATCAAATCTAACTGATATAAGTTATCATTATTATCAGTTTGCTCCTTAAATTTTTTAAAATTAGAATCACTGTTATAATTTTGTTATATAGTTTCTACACTATATATATATATATATATATATTGGCGAGGATCATTTTCCTTTTATTTGTGATACTCCTGATACCCCCATATTATTGTGATACTCCTGTTGAAGGACTGACAAGCCCGAAAGCATGAAAATAATAAAAAAAAAAAGGTTTGCACAAGAACCTTAGCCCTGGAATCTTTATTTATTTTATAACATCCTTTATATTCCTGGGCGTATCTTTTTTGCCATAGGATTTTTTTGTGATAAAGTACTCATGACCAAACCCTGTTACGCTGCAAGCAGAGCGTTGAAACCCAATGTAAACACGGTTAAGATTGCTAAATGATCGGATCTTAAGGCAGATGGTTTAAATTTGGTATAATTTAGTAGTTATAACTAAGTTTACATTGGATTTCAAACACCAACGCGCTGCACTCTCTACGTGTTAGTAATCAGACTTTAAAAAACCGCGACAATAGCTTAAAGCCAATGAGCGTAACTAACCAAACGGGAAACACGTGTAAGTTCAAATGTCGAACTGCTTTCCGCATGTGTAGATATGTTGTGCACTTACAATAAAAACAATCGCCAACTACTACCCACTATTATCATCATGGTCTGTACCAAATGTACAGCATAATAATGCTACATATCATAATAAAAGAAACTCAATGCGAAAGGTTGTATTTTTATTTTTATAATTTCTAGCGCAATTTTTTCGTTTACTTCAACCAAATGTACTAGGGATAATTAAAAAATGATTTGATTCATAAAGTAACAGCGATATTTAATTATTTCCATTAAACCAATGTTTTATAATATTTTTTTCTAAAGGATTATGTCTTGTATAATTTATATAAACAAATAGAAAAGAGTAGAGAGCAAGTCGGCTGTAGATCGTGTAATAAGAAGTAGATAGTCCACCGATATAATCTTCCATTTGTAGCCATTAATAACCCCATTATATAGATTTGGGAAAACAAGCCGCACAACGATTCCGCAGCGGTGTTCTCCAAATTAAATATTGATCCGAATGTCTGTCAGTTGAGCTGGGACTGATCCCTCGAGTAAGGGGGATTTGGTCGGTGGGGCCTGTTGCTGGGAGGGTGGATGCTTGTGTCGTTGTGGTTGACGTCGGTACATTATAATTGTGGTATTGGGGGCACCTGCTGCTCTAATTGTAGTATTGGGGACACCTGCTGTTCTAATTGTAGTATTGAGGATATCGGCTGCTCTATTTGTTGTAGTAGTGGGGATAGTTGGTGCTCTACTTGTGGCATTGGGGACACTTGCTACTCTAATTGTAGTATTGGAGACACCTGCTGTTCTAATTGTAGTATTATGGACATATGCTGTTCTATTTGTAGTATTAGGGATGCTTGGTGCTCTAATTGTGGCATTAGGAACACTTGCTGCTCTAATTTTAGTATTGGGGATACTTGGTGCTCTACTAGTAGCATTGGGGACACCTGCTGCTATATTAGATCTATTGGGGACACCTAATGCTCTACTTGTGGCATTGGGGGCACATGCTGCTCTGATTTTAGTATTGGGGATACTTGGTGCTCTACTAGTAGCATTGGGGACACCTGCTGCTATATTAGATCTATTGGGGACACCTAATGCTCTACTTGTGGCATTGGGGGCACATGCTGTGTTATTTGTAGTATTGGGAATACCTATTGCTCTAATTTTAGTATTGGGAATACTTGGCGCTCTACTTGTAGTATTGGGGATACTTTCTGCTCAACTTGTGACAACCTGAGTATTGGTGGCACTTTATACTCAAGCTGTGGAATACTGGGCATTAGAAACACTTTCTGCTCTATTTGTGGATAGACTGGGTATCGGAAACACTTGCTGCTCTACTCTTGGCAACCTGGGTATTAGGAATAATCGCTGCTCTACTTGTGGCAACCTGGGTATTGGAAACACTTGCTGCTATATTCATGGCAACCTGAGTATTAAGAACACTTTCTGATCTACTTGTGGCAACCTGGGTATAGGTAACACTTACTGTACTACTTGTGGAAGACTGGCTATTTGCTGCCCTGCTTGTATCATCGTGTCGCTTGTGCACCGCCGTATTTTTTTCGCCATATATGCAACGGGCTCTAATACTGTTTTTAATATTAAATTTATTTTGAATGACAAAATTTTTAATTACTTTTTTGCGTTTTATTAAAGTTCGAAATATTTCTTTTTATGTGTTACGGAATAAACCACGAATTTGTATATTGAATCATGCATTCAAAATGTACAAGAACTTGCTAAATGTGAGTAGGAAGCGAAAAACAAATGACCACGCGGATTTAAAAAAAAACACTTTGCATAAAATATATCCTTACATAAGCGAGGGTGACGAACACAAGTCAAACAATGTCCTAATGAAATAAATCTAAACGAACCTACTGTTAAATTGTCACAATCGTTCGTTATTTTTACCGATAAAAGTGTCAAACTCGAAGTTTATTACATCGATAGAGTTATCACTTTTCTTTTGGCCTAGAGCTATTTTAGTCAAGTTAGGAGAAAATTTAATTTATAGCGGCGGGCTTCAATTAAATTGGTGCTGACGATGGCTTCCTGTGTGGGAACACAGGACTTGTTAAACATATTTTGAAGAAATGTGTTATTTCAATGGTAATGAACAGGTAATGTTTGATTGTAAGCATATTCATAAGTTATTTGGTCTGATATAATCCTATGTAACTAGATAGGACTCTTCGGATTTCGACAATGATCCCAGTTAGTTAGGTTCACCCTCTCATTACTCATAGACCGGAATGTTCTAAAGACATTCTGAAGATATTAGGCTTATTGTCACATTCTAATCATCATATTTCTGATTCTCAGGATCATTTGCAAAACATCTCAGCACATCCTTTAATTATTTGACTTGATGCATTCCTCAGTTCTCTGATAATGTTTTGTTAATGTCAGCACATATAGCGGCCATTTGTATTGTTGTCTCTCTCTGCTACAGGTATAAATATATAAAAATTAGGAAAGACAAACTTCAGAATGACACAACAATTTATTTAAGGCAAGAACAAAACTATGAATGAAAAAAAAAAAAGATAAGCAATGAGGGAAGTTTACAGAGTAGCAAAATATAAACATAAAAATGTCATCACACTTCGGTTTTCTGCTTTCTTCTCTATATTAAACTTGTTGATATCTTATTAGACTGGTATTTAAAATAACTCTATTCATATTTGATTTGATTACCATCTAAATTTCTATATTTTGTAGAATAATTATTTGACTTATATATTTATATATTTTATCACCTAAAAGAAATGGAGGAGTGTATGAAATGTTTAAGCATAATGTCCCATCTCCCCCCTATCCCCCCCCAAAAAATACATATCTGCTTTCTCCACGTGTCAGAGGGTGAACAACGCTCTAGAGGGACTAAGACAGTAAGGGGTCGAACACAGAATGGGATAAATCTCCAATTTCACACATCCTAATATAGAAGATGACACTCACTTGATCTTGGAAGCTGGAAACGGCTTCTAACGGCGGATGAACTTACTTTTAGCTCAATGGCATATGGATGTGAAAAATAAACGATATAAAACCGCATTATATTCCCTTAGAGAATCCTCAAAATGAATTGACTAACTAGATGAAAGCAATGTCTTACCTCCAGGCTATGACTATAAATGGAGGAGTCTGATTGGTAAAGTACAGCACCATCCTTAGGACTTATTAACCTGAAATAAATATACTTATATTCCGAAGATCATTTGTTGGTTGGAAGTTGATTCAGAGAAAAGCCCAGCCACATCAACCAATAGTTTATTTCAACTCTCGACGTTTCAGTTACTTCTTGTCCCTCTCTTCATGATTCAGGCATACTTATATTCCATTATCATTAATTATATTTATTAATAGAAAACTAAACCATGGGAAGAAATAAGTGGAGAAGATACTTCTTGGACTCCATCTTAGCCTGTTTGACTGGAAGTGAAAAGATTGAACAGTCGTGAACTGGCCGACTGTAGAAATCTATCAGAGAGTTTTCAGTTGTGGTAGTCGGGTGGATTCCTTAGTAATCTGGATAGTGGTTTGCTCTTATTAAGATTCTTCAGTACTGTACTATTTACTCATGCTATCTTAATGTTATTCTTCTTTCGTTGTGAAAACCACCAGTTTTGACATCACTAACATGCTTCGCTTGAGGCTCGTCATTGACAAAGAGTTACCAAGCGGTTTAAATTCTTAGAGGAAAGAAATACTTATTACCAATACTATGGAACTTCCATTTATTTTCTTCCATCACATATCATTCATTTACGATCGAAAAACCATCAGATTCACGATCAAAAACATGCTTCTTTTGAGGCCCGTTATTGACCAAGAGTTATCAAGTGATAAGTTCTTAGAAGAAAGCAGTTTATCAAGCCGGACGTTTTGTTTCCTGAAGGCAAAGAAGGAAGTTTTGTAATTGGAAGGAATGTACTGTGAAAGCTATTGCTCAGCCTCTCCCTCCTATATTCGTTCAGGGATAGAAGCCCATGCCTTTTACAATTGGAGCAATTCTTATAAAATCCACATTACGAACTATTTTATATTTGGACAAATTTTTACGCCTAATTCCTATACACTCATAAAAAAAACTTAAGGAAGTTGTGCCGTTTAGTATGTATATCGGGATTCAGACAATAAATCTGAAGGGTATTTTACATACAGTGACCTTTATTAAAGAGGCACGAGATAATCAAGTGTGAATAAAATTGCCTCTGTCTCCTTTTTAAAAAATAGACGACTGGCGACAACAAAGACTTTATATAACTTCTTGAGTGTAAAATAAAAAAAGCATATTCTTTTTAAAACCTATTTATAACAAAATAAGGTTGCGTGAAGATGATATTCATGCACCAAAAGAGGCACCTCTCCTATTAAAAGTGCCTTGAAATAAGTTATTATAATGGAAAAAAATACCTTTTTTTTTTGGCACATCTTCCCGCAACTTAGTGTTGTACAAGGCCTTGTACTTTGGCTTTAATATCGGCTCTGCCACTTTACCAGCGTAAAATATTTTTTTTTTTGATATTCGACTAATTTCATATTCTCTCTCGCATGATGGTAAGAAATCGAAGCCGCCCCTGTACTGATGAGAACCATAGCCCGAAACCATGGTAAACAGGTTGGAATTTGTTTGAATTTTCCAAAACTGGTGTGGTCGCTCATTAGTCACCACCATATTGTTCTGTACATGAATGAAGAACCAAAATGTATTGTTTCAATGCATACAAGTTTGATAACAATAAAAATACTTATATAAAAGGGTTTCCTCTATTTTGAAATATAATTAAAGAATCTTTTTTATACTAAAAACTTCTGTTTTGATTACTCTTTATGAGGTTTTCTTAATTATTATTCATATGTGGACTATATATTGGAATGGATATTTAAAATATATTTTTAAGATTATTATACAAAAATCTTTAACCTATTTTTAGACACACACACAAGTACCGAAGAATAATTACTTTGAGTAAAATTAAATATCAAATTGTATGGATTCGTAGGAAAAAAGAGAAAGGCAAAGAATTTGAAATTATTTGAGGATTAATTTCTAAATATAATTTAAATGTTTTATAAACAAAAATTATGAATAACTTTATAAACATAAAAAAATCTCAAAATTTTTAGCTGTGAGAATTTTAAATTAATTTGTTGGAAAATTTTTAGAGAAACTCATTCAATCGTTCTAGAAACTAATACCGAACCTTTTTAAAATATGATGTGTATTTACCCTAGATTTGAATAATTTGAATCCATTTGAAGAGACTTGTTTTAAGATAAAAATTACAATAAATTCCTCCAGTAAAACAGGTATCTACTCCGAGTGTCGGACAAGACATCCAAACATGCTACTGCTCTCAACCATCTATAGTAGGCTATATCCTACCTCGATCATTTTAGGACATTTTCATTGCTTAGTCTCTTGTCCTTTGCCGATGGTCATTTGTGGTTCATTTTTCTTAATTTAAGACTGTTTTTTTTTGTTGTTTTCCCTTGTACGTGTGGTACAAGCTATGATAATCATGGTAGGTAGAATTTGGCCTCTGCTTTTACTGTAAGTGTACCACATGTCTACACATGTGGAAAGCAGCTCGACTTTGCACTTACAAATGTACCAGAGCTCCGTTTGGTTACTTGCACTCACTGGTGGGGTTGGTCTTTTGTAAAAATCGGAGACCATTTGAGAATTTCAGAAAAGTGCCCAATGTGTGCGGGATTCGATCCCGGGTCGTAGCCATCGAAAACATACGCTTTAGACCACCCTTACACCGACCCCTTAAAACTGCTTAATCAATCATTTTCTCTTGAAAAAATGCGTTTATATTTTTCCTTAATCTATTGGCCTATTGATTCGTTTATAATATTGATCATTATGATATTTTTTAGAATTGAATAATATTTCGAGCGTGAGATACATATATGTACATATACGTTGAGTTAAAAGATATATATTCAGGGATAATAAATAACATAAACAGTGAGAAGTACATATTCTGCGGGTATTACACATAGAAAGTCAAAAGATTTAAGCACGAATGTTTCTTTTTTATACATTACAAACTTCTACCGTCCTTACCGCGATGAACAAATATATTGGGAGGGCTTGGATCATCAGTGGTGAACCCTCCCAGCGAGCTCGCAAATTTAATCCACCAGACCACTTCTTAGAGCTCTAATACTGTATTGGACGGTTCTGCCTATATACGCAGCAATCCTTTAATTTTATATACATAAAATATATTTCCATCTGGAGAACGTATCCAAGAAGTAGGTAAGAAGTATATTAACATTTAAAATTAAGTACATAGATATTAAGTACAATTAACAGGGCCTAAATGACTTTTAAAGAAAACTAAATTGTTGAATTAGCTAGCCCTGCTTATATATTTTTTAGAATTAATATTCTCGAAATTTCTTGCAGCATTAAACGACATGGTTATTTTTTATATTTTTACTTCTACGTGGAAATATCTTCTAAGAAACACCATTTAGGATGTAACTACGTTAATATCTGAAATTTGGAAAGAAAACTTGCAGCAAATAAACTCAGGTAGGAAAAAAAAAGCAAAAGAGGACAATAAAGAAAATGGCGGTGGTTTATTAAAGCACACACAGACGACACAACAAAATTCTCATCACGTGACATGGAACCATTAAAGTTAATTCCCCACAATGAGATTATTACAGTTGTTGTACAACAGAATTTTTTTCTGAAAATATTGGAAGATATACTGTGCGACATTACCCCCCCCCTCCCCATGCATTTCACAAATGGCGTAAAACATATTTTGATGAATGTCATTTTAGACTTTTGAATATTAAAACTTCAATTTGAATAACACACTTTGTAGATTCTCTCAATACAGAAAAATATGCTCCATATATATGCTCTATTCAAAGTTTTATTATAAAAATATCAAGAATTATACATAAATTCACAGAAGTATTCATGTTTACCAGCTTTCTGAAGGTGCCATATTGTTAAATATTCATCTCTCCCTTATCTTGACACCATATTTCAAAAGAACATAAACAATTTATAACTTAATATTTTGAAAAGTTATATCTATTTCCCAGAATATATATATAAGTCTATAATATAATAGAGAAATGTTTTGAAAAACATTTAACTATATTTCATTGTTGCATACTTGGTCAGAATATATATATGGATATATATTTTTAATATATAGCGCCAAAAATGAATATAAAATTCTAGTTTAGAAACATATCTAAAAAAGGAGTAGATATATTTTCGATAATTCTAAAATAATGGAAAGAATTTAGATATTCATACACATAGTTATACAACTTTAATATAACTTTTCGAATGGATATTACATATTTAGAATATTAGAGTCCTTTGAACATTTTGAAATCTAAAATATTTCGATAGAACGGCTTGCCCACAAAGTATACAATGTGCACGTACTTGTGTGTTTATAGTTGGAATAGACGACCATTCTATAATGGCCAATTAGTCGAGTAAAAGAGGGAGTGTCTGTTTGTAGGTTTGTGATTGATATGGCTGACACAAGTGTGGTTAATGCGTGTGTTGTTGGTATTTTAATTCGTGTGTGGTTGGCTAGTTAATGCGTGTGTTGTTGGTATGTTAATTCGTGTGTGGTTGGCTAGTTAATGCGTGTGTTGTTGGTATGTTAATTCGTGTGTGGTTGGCTAGTTAATGCGTGTGTTGTTTGTATGTTAATTCGTGTGTGGTTGGCTAGTTAATGCGTGTGTTATTGGTATGTTAATGCGTGTGTTGTTGGGATGTTAATTCGTGTGTGGTTGGCTAGTTAATCGTTGTGTTGTTGGTATGTTGATTCGTGTGTTGTTGGTATGTTAATTCGTGTGTGGTTGGCTAGTTAATGCGTGTGTTGTTGGTATGCTAAATCGTGTGTGGTTGGCTAGTTAATGTGTGTTGTTGGTATGTTAATTCTTGTGTGGTAGAGAGGTCAATGCACGTGTGGTTGATAGGTTAATGCGTGTGTGATTGGTATGTTAATGCGTGTGTAGTAGACTGGTTGTCCGTGTGTGGTTGACAGGATAATGCGTGTGTGTTTGGTAGGTTAATGCGCGTGTGGTTGACAGGTTAATGCGCGTGTGGTTGATAGGTTAATGCGCGTTTGATTGATAGGTTAATGGATTTCTCGTTTCACCACAGAATCTCAATGCAGCCGATTGATTGTAAAGCGAATTATTGTTAATTTTTTTTATTTGTATTAACATTCATCAGTGATACGGTATAATGAGGTAATACTGTTTTTGTTTGGTACTCAATGCAAATTCTAAAAGTTATAAAATATTCGATTTAAGTTGCAGGCTACAGTAGCAGGTTTTCGCAACAACATAAAATTTCATTCTGGTATTAATAAATCAATATTAATTACAATAGTCTTCTCTCTCCATAATGATCCAACAAGTTCCATGAACTTGGACCGAGCCGAGTATGTAAATAACGTTTTATTTATCTAGTATCTAACCTCTCTTTCTCTTTTAAGGTTGATTTTTTGTAGCATTTGAGCTTGTGTGCGCGAAAATAAAGATAATTTTTTATTATAAATCGATAAAATATAAGTAGAAAATTATTTAACTTTTTCAAGTTGATCTATTTCGGCCGCGAAAACCTTTCTCTTTTATTAATTAAGAAAGGTTAATTACCAACGTATTTCAGTTTGTTGGTCCTCTTCAGCCTATTGCTGACTCTAACTCTACGATCAAATATCTCAAGCCATTATCAACGGTCAGTTTCACGGTAAAGTGTTGCCTATTTTTCTCAATTTTACTTTCCTGATGCCCGCCCAGAAGTCCAACCCCTCCTCTACGTGGCGGGCGGGAGAAGCAGCACAAGTAAGGGACTGCCTGTAGGGCGAAGTACGGTGTCGTGAGCGAGCCGCTACGGTAACCGTGAAGGCCTACAGGGAACACTGAAATGTGGCTGAATAACGGGGCAATGGCACCCTCCCCCCTCCATGGAGCAACAAAATATTTATGGACAAGACACCACCAGCACTTTCCTGATCCGACATATTTGCCACTTTATTCTAGTGTCCACATATTCTAGCGAATTATATCTCTGCGTTCCTAGTTTCATTTCCAAAAAGGATCCCAGAGCTATACGGTAGGCTGATCTCAGGAAGTCTGGCTCTTGGGCTGCAACCGACTTCCTCTGCGGCTAGGATGTCCGTCCAAGATAGCCGAGCCGGTCCTTCACTTCAAGATAGCTCCATTCTTGAAGCTTAAAACGAGTAGGCGTGTCCTGAGGGCTTCAATGCTGAAGCATCTACAGATCAGTACGCCAGATTGAGATTCTGAGTAAAATAGCGGAAATATCATTTATTTCTCTTTACTTCCAAGTGGATATTGTAACCAGGGCCATCTCGAGGCTTGGATGTGGCCGGGGCGGGATATCTTACTCTCCCCCACCTCATTCATGCTCCCTACTCGCCATACTATACTTCTATTCCAAATATTGCAATAAATATTGTAATATTACCGATTCAATATTGAAAAAATACAAGAGGAAATTTCAAAATGTAATTTTAGTATCATTATGTTTATTTTCCAGGTTGAGGCCTTCTTACGTCGCTCGCTCTGAGCTATCACTCTGGGCGACAGCCCTGCTCGCCCCGCTTATTCCATTCTTGAAAGGTTAAAGAATGCATCGAAAGGTTTATTCTTCCTTTACTGAAATTAAGTTAACTAGTGTCGCGCGTAAGTTTGGAATTCCTTTAAATATAACTAATCGAAATTTTATTCTTTATTTCTAAACATGTTCTGGCCAATTTTAGAAAAGAGAAATGTATACTAAGGCACATTCTGTATTGTCCATAGTTGAGGCATAAAGTGACCTTTTATTCTACTTGATTGTAGGTTTAATTTTATCCGAAAGAGTTATTGATATTGGCGTAGCGATTACTAACGGTACTTTACCTCAAGTTGATTTTGTAATCCAGTTTCACAAGAATGAGATGGGGAAATATGGCCTATGGATTCAGAAGATTTTGTCATTTAGCTAACCATTCGCTCCAATCTGGTTTCTTTTGAAGATTCTCATGGGCGTGCTTTGATTCTATGAGACCCAAAAAAGATTAATAAATTTTCTAAATTTTCCAAAAAGATGTTTAGCTGTAAAGGGTCAATTAAACGACTAAGATATGTAGGGAAATTTAATTTGGCCGATATTCCTTTCACCAAATAACAGAAAGAAAATAATATTGCACAATTTGGATAATAGATTATAAAAACAAGGTAATAAGACCAAATCCAAATAAATAAATAGTGTGTGACGTTTCTATAACAACGCTGTTACCGAAACGTCACACACTTTTTTTTTTAATTTTATCTTATTACCTTGTGTTTAGAAAGAAAATTATTTTCTTCTTATAATATAAGCGAAAAATTCCAAAAGGAATTATGTGAATTTGCGAGAGCTGGTGTTGTAGCTCTTTCATCGATCGGAGTTGTTAGATACCAGAGACACAGAGATTTTGAAATTATTTAGACTGGAGAGGTAGCGCTTCCCTGTTCAGAGATTTTCTTGTATAAAGGAAAAGTGTGCTTATATTATAGTTAAGTTTCAACACGACAACTACGTTGTATAATTAAGTAAAAACATAATTAATTGTAGACAGGGTTATTCTAAATAATCTTTTCTAATATCTTTATTATAATAGTTTCCGCTTATTTTAACTAATGCACTTAATGTACCGCTTTGACTACAATTTGATTGATCACATGTTAAAAGGAAAAATTGTGGTCCATTAATAACTATAATTTTTTAGCTATAAATTCACAATTATGAGTATATTTTCAGTTTAAAAATGATAACTTTAATTATCTCAATTTGTGTCTAGGCAAGGAAATGTTATTATTTAATCAGAATTATATACTTGTTTGATGTAGGTAAATATACAGGGTGTACCAGGTAAATTGGGAATTTCAACAATGGTATTTTAACTGAAATTTTTTGCAAGTAAAAATTAAAATATCCGAATTAAATTTGACACAGTAGTAGATAAAAGGATATAGTTTTTATTTATTCAATGTAGTTTCCATTATTAGCTACAATAGTCTCGAGGCGAGTGCGGAATGAAGCACAGGCCTTGGCGACGATGACCTTGTCCATTTGGGTCATCACCGTGAACTGCTTTCTTGACAGACTGGATGGTGGTATGAGGAGCTTTGTTGACATCTCTCTCAACAACGCACCATACATAGTAGTCGAGGGGATTGCAATATGGAGAATTAGGGGGCCAAATATCAGGACCCCAGTGACTAGGGACGTTAAGTGTCAGCCACGATTGTGTCTTTTTTGCCTTATGGGCTGGAGCTGAGTCCTGTTGGAAGACATACTTCCTTCCTGCGGCCACCATGTCCATCCAAGGCTTCACAACGGTCTCCAGAACATTGATGTAGGTGTCAGCGTTCATCCTAAGGCCCTTCTCAAAGAAATGGGGAGGCATGACATCACCTTCACTGCTGATAACGCCAAGGACCATTACGGAGGCAGGAAATTTCGTGTGCATCACGACAGGTATCTCTGAGGGGTCTTTAAAGATCCAGCGATCATTCCTGGGATTTACCTTTTGGTCCACGTCAAAGTTCTTTTCGTCAGAGAAGAACCTTAGCATGCCAAAAGAGTCGTGTTTCAGGTTGTTGAGGAGGGCAGCAGCCTTTCCTTTTCTGTTATTCTTCATATTCTCAGTCAGCAACTGACCTTTCCGAAGGGCATAAGACTTGAGACCAAGGTCCTCATGGATAGTTCTGACAATTGTCATAGAGCCAACGTCCATTTCCTTGGCTATGGCCCTCATGCTCTTCCCAGGGTTTCCATCAATCTTCTCCTTGACATTTTTGACAAATTCTTCGCCTCTTACCCTGTCCGATCGACGCGAGTGCTTTTTCCTTGTAGCTATCCCCTCTTTGTTACTGTCGGCCTCATCAAACTGCTTCTTGACACGATAAATAGTGGTTTTGGGCAACTTAAGAAAATCCACTATCTCTTTGGGGCTCCTTCCGGCGCGCAGAGCAACGATGATGGCAGCTCGATTTTCAAATTCTCGGTTACTCTTCATCACTACACTGCGCACACATGTACTGTTGCATTTTACATGAATATGGCTACGTAATGAAAAAAAAAACAAGTTTTTAATCTCAAGTAGTTTTTGTTTTATGGACTGTCAAAGTTAGTTCCAATTTACCTGGTACACCCTGTATATTAATATGGAAAAATTCTGATGAACTTATATTAAAGGATATATCATTAAATATATATTATGTTGCTAACATTTTTAATTATTGCACGCATCAAGACAAAGCTGAAATATAATGAAATTGTATTTTTTTCCTTCTGGGGTTGAAATTTGCAATGAAGGATAACACGCTTTAATAAAATAATACATTTTTCGAAATGAATTTTTAATTAAAAAAGGCATGTATTGGATCAAAAATCATTTATTTACCAACATTTCAGTTGGCTGAAAGCCAACCTTTTTCAAGGACATTATTATTTTGTTATAACTTGGAAAAGGTTGGCGTTCAGCCAACTAAAATATTGGTAAATAAATTATTTCTTGATCCAATATAGGCCTTTTTAGTTATATATTTTATTTCATTTTATTATTACATAAGCACGAAGTCTATTGTGCTCTATTAGAATAATTTACATATACATATATATTTAATTATTTACACGATTAATTAGTAGTGATTTATAAATTTGTGTACGAATTGCTCTAAACTTACCAAAGTTTTCATAAGATTGAGTATATACAGAAAGACGATTTGGCATTATTTAAAAGTAAGCAAGTTCAATTTGGTTAGTTAGAGGGCAAGCCAACAAAAGATGCTCAACATCTAGACAGCATTCACATGTTGGATCATTTATAACTCTCAAGTCAAAGAGAAAACTTAAAAAGGATCCTTTGCCTGTGAATAACAAAGTAGTGTATTTATCAGGAGTAATAAAGCTTGGTACATTTCTAAGAAAATATTTCTTGAACGTTGCATTAGTTTGAGAAAGATAAAATCTAAATTTTGTATTGATATATAATTTATTCAATTCATTTGAAAGGGGCTTATTTAGTGTTTGGTCTGTTAGAAAATTCTTCATATTATATCTAATTTGTGATAATTCAAGGTAGTCGGTCAGCATAGGAGTTTTCGCTAGAATATGAGTAATGTAAGAAGATTAACTTTGTAAGAATGAATGCACCTAATTAAAATTCGGTACTGTATAGAATTTAACTTTGAACAATTTTCTGTATTGATAAGAGGTTAGTTATATATATATTTATGGTTTCTCTAGTTTTGAGAAGTAATGAATATATATATATAGACGAATTTCGACAGATTTATATGAAAATATTGTATTTATATATATAGGCACGATACTAAATTATATTTGGATATACATGGAAATATGTTATATTTATTATATAATAAATAAAGAGGCTTATTTGGAATTTTATAAATTAAAAAAAAAAAATATATATATATATATATATATAAAATAAAACAATATCTTGGTCATCCCTATAAAATACAAGATGATTCTTATTAGTAGAACACGTGAATATATCCCCAAATGGAAGGAAAGGGAAATTATATACCATAATATTCCTTTAAGCAAGAAAGAATGCTTTTAGAAATACAATTCTCCATTATCGATAAGAACACTATACACAGGGAATAAAGAGATACCTAATGGCTACATACATCTTATAGAATCCGACTCCAGAAAAACCAACAGCCCTTTTCGATAGCACTGCGTACACGCGCATCCAAATCATGAAAATAGTTTAAAAAAAAATAAAAGTTCAACCTTTTGAAGTATTGTGTTGATTCTATTCTAAATATATTTTATATACAATTTTTAAATACGCCTTATAAAATTTAACCGATTGATATTGTTTTATATTTCGCCATATGGATATTGTAATATAGATAATTCCCTCCTCACTGTATGACAAGAAGACGTGGCAAGTTGGCTACCGGAAGTCAGCTCCGGGCGTGTGGCCGTATGGACTGACCGGGAAGACGGTGGCGAGGAGGATCCTTCTGGTGGCGGATAATGGAGGCAAGTTTATATACTGTATATAGTTACTAATCTACTCTTCAAATATCTTGTAATAAATATACCGTATCAAGCTGTATCCACAAAGAATCCAGATTGTTCTATTAGAAACCTTGAACGCACACATCGACAACTGAGAAGTGTCGTAACAATATGAATAGAATTTCTGATATTATTTTCTAAAAGCGGTATATGTACAGAACAGTTATTCCCCTTTTTCCACCAGAGATCTATTTGAAAACTTGTTAAATTTTTGGTGCCATATTTTAAAGTTGATCAAATTTCTGACCCCCATTTCAAAGTTGGGTAAAGTTATGGCAATACATTCCAAATTTGGATAGACTTTTGGCGCCTCAGTGTTCTAACGATACATTTCAAAGTTGGTCAGTCTTCTGACGATACATTTCAAAGTTGGTCAGTGTTCTGACGATACATTTCAAAGTTGGTCAGTGTTCAAACGATATATTTCAAATTTGGTTAGTGTTCTGACGATACATTTCAAAGTTGGTCAGTGTTCAAACGATATATTTCAAATTTGGTTAGTGTTCTGACGATACATTTCAAAGTTGGTCAGTGTTCTGACGATACATTTCGAAGTTGGTCAGTGTTCAAACGATATATTTCAAAGTTGATCAGGGTTCTGAGGATACATTTCAAAGTTGGTCAGTGTTCTAACGATACATTTCAAAGTTGATCAGGGTTTTGGCGATACATTTCAAATTTGGTTAGTGTTCTGACGATACATTTTAAAGTTGGTCAGTGTTCTGACGATACATTTTAAAGTTGGTCAGTGTTCTGACGATACATTTCAAAGTTGATCAGGTTTCTGGCGAAACATTTCCAATTTGATCAGTGTGTTGGCGATACATTTCAAAGTTGGTTAGTGTTCTGGTGATACATTTCAAAGTTGGTCAGTGTTCAAACGATATATTTCAAATTTGGTTAGTGTTCTGACGATACATTTCAAAGTTGGTCAGTGTTCTGACGATACATTTCGAAGTTGGTCAGTGTTCAAACGATATATTTCAAAGTTGATCAGGGTTCTGAGGATACATTTCAAAGTTGGTCAGTGTTCTAACGATACATTTCAAAGTTGATCAGGGTTTTGGCGATACATTTCAAATTTGGTTAGTGTTCTGACGATACATTTTAAAGTTGGTCAGTGTTCTGACGATACATTTTAAAGTTGGTCAGTGTTCTGACGATACATTTCAAAGTTGATCAGGTTTCTGGCGAAACATTTCCAATTTGATCGGTGTGTTGGCGATACATTTCAAAGTTGGTTAGTGTTCTGGTGATACATTTCAAAGTTGATCATTGTTCTAGCGATACATTTTAAAGTTGATCAGTATACAGGCGATACATTTCAAAGTTGGCCAGAGTTCTGGCGATACATTTCAAAGTTGATCAGGCTTCTGGCGATACATTCCAAAGTTGATCAGCGTTCTGGCGATAAATTCTAAAGTTGATCAATGTGTGTGTTCTTGCGATTCATTTCAAAGTTAGTCATTGTTCTGGCGATACATTTCAAAGTTGATCAGGGTTCTGGCGATACATTTCAAAGTTGATCAATGTGTTGGCGATACATTTCAAAGTTGGTCAGTGTTCTGGCGATACATCTCCAATTTGATCATTGTTCTAGCGATACATTTCAAAGTTGATTAGTATTCTGGCGATACATTCCTAAGTTGATCAATGTTCTTGCGATACATTTCAAAGTTGGTCATTGTTATGGCGATACATTTCAAAGTTGGTCAGTGTTCTGACGATACATTTTAAAGTTGATCAGTATTCTGATGGTACATTGCAAAGTTGGTCAGTGTTCTGGTGATACATTTCAAAGTTGATCAGTGTGTTGGCGAAACATTTCAAAGTTTGTCAGTGTTCTGGCAATACAATTTCAAAGTTGATCAGCGTTCTGGCGATACATTCCAAAGTTGATCAATGTTGTTGCGATACATTTCAAAGTTGGTCATTGTTTTGGTAATAAATTTCAAAGTTGGTCAGATTTTTGGACTAATTTCAGAATTGAACTGATTTTGGACGACATATAAATGTTGTTAGCAGATAATATTTCGCAATGTAAGCAGATTTTCATAATGTCCTGATTTATCTTTCTCTCTGTGTGGCTGATTGCTACAGATAAATTCAACACATACAAGGTATGTCCCATAAGTTCCCGGACTGAGTCCATAAAAAAAGGTAAGATATATATATATTTTTTAAATATTAAAACTTTTAAAAGTAATCCCCCCTTGCTTCAACGCACCAGCGCCATCGTTTTCCAAATTGTCGAAACAGTTTTTATAGGCCTCTTTTGGAATGCTCTTCAATGCCAACTGCGATTTTTCTATTATGTCATCCCTGGTGTCAAAATGTCTTCCTTTTAAAAATGCTTTAAGTTTAGGTAACAGGATAAGGTCATTTGGTGCGATGTCTGGGGAATAGGGTTGTTGAGTTAGGATTTGTGTCCCGTTTTTCGCCAAAAAACTCGTCACCAAGTGCATTGTGTGAGGGCGGGCATTGTCATGGTGTAGGATCCAGTCACCATTAGACCATTTTTCTGGCCTTTTTTTTCTAATCGCTTCCCTTAGATGGCGAAGAATGCCCAAATACATTTCCTTAATAACTGTTTGGCCTGCAGGAAGATACTCGTGATGAACAATGCCCTTGTTATCCAGAAAAAGTGACCAGCAACAACTTGTTTCTGGATTTCAATATCCTGGATTTTTTTGGTCTAGGCTCACCCTGACCTCTCCACTCGGCATATTATTGACGCTTGATTTCAGGGTCGTAGCCACAGACCTATGTCTCCATACCGGATCCGTTCTTGTCATTTCCAACATGTTCTCACAGGTTGCAAACCGACACAGTTTTTGCTCATTAGTGAGGAATCTTGGGATGAATTTTGCAGAAGTCTTTTTGAGCTTCAAATCTTTGGTTACGATCCTTCCAATCGTTGTTTTAGAGATGCCTGTGTCGTGCTCTAGCTCCAGCAAAGTGGTACGAGGATTTTCTTTTATCAAATCGGTGATTCTTTGCACATTTTCATCAGTCCATTGAAATTTTGGGCGTCCTTGACGAGGATCATCTTCAATAGAAATTCTGCCAGCTTTAAATCTAGAATGCCATTCAAAAACAGTTGTTCTCTTTAGGGGGTCATTGGGGAATGCTTTATTAGGCATTTCAAAAGTTTCGGTTGCTGATATCTGAAGTTTCACACAAAATTCTATGCAAATCCTCTGCTTCAATTTTTGTTCCATCGTAAAATCGCCGCAGCGCTAGGTGTAACCTTTAAATAAATTAGAATGACCTTGGGGCGCGCGCACGTACAGCCTCGATATTGGTACCACCGTGTTGCCAGATATCCTTTCTAAAATAATCAGTCAAATTTATTTACATTTTTCATTTATTTATTTTTTTATGGACCCAGTCCGGGAACTTATGGGACATACCTTGTATATCAATTTTAATATGTGGATACAGATATCTGTGCGACTACCTTGGTATTTTTAAATGTCGTGACATCCCCAACTAGAGTGTCCTTCGCTTAGATTATATCTCAAAAACAAAATCTTTCACAAACTTCCAAATATTCTCAATATAGTTTTATTCTAAGACTTAATATCTTTAAACGTATATCTTAGTCACATGCCGCTCTTTGTATGTGAAGCTGCGGCTCTTTATATAGTTCCATACGCAAATATTATTTATGTGAGTACCATTTAATCTTGGCAAGAAAAACATTTGTGGCTCTTTAAAAAAAAATGAAAAGTTTTAAATTGTGAATTTTGACTCTTCCAACTCAAAAATTCGCTGACCCCTGGTCTAAGATAATGTCCGCGAGTTCGCATGAATATGACGTGAAAGAAATAACCAATATTCAGATTGATGAGAGTAGTCGATGTGACGTGGATGACCTTCAATTCTCCAAAGAATCCTAAATTAGAATAACGAACGGATAACAAATGTGGACGTAATAAAAAACATAACAAATCACCTCTCAAGTCCTTCTCTAATCCCCCAAGGATTAGGATTATTTATTATTCCAGCGTCTAATTGAATTCTAAACCCTGCAATCACCGAGCTGTTGACAAAAAGACGACCATCTCTTCCATCATACCTCACCGATTGAAAACTGCCTGATTGCTTGATTTAATCACTCACGATTAAGTCTTCTTTGAACTGATTTTTATTCACGAAAACGATTATGATATTATGTAAGCATCTTAATATTCACACAAATAGCTCATTGGTTTTCTCAGATCTATGTAAATAAATCGAAGGTAGATTAGGTTAAATGAACATTTTGTATAATAGCGAAGCTATCTTGATATTTCAAAATGGTTATAAAATGGTAACAGTATCACAGGTTCTCAAAATCAGGATTGTAGAGGATTGTAAATGATTATATTAAAATTCGAAACTTTTATAGACGCGTACCATTCTTTTTAAAAATTAAACAATTTATACTGCCCTTACTGCTATGGAAAAATAAATAGGAGGGCCTGGGTCATCAGTGGTGAACCCTCCCAGCGGTTTCGCCTGTTAAATCTACCATACCGCTGTTATATTGCATTTAATGTTTAATTTTTAAAAATAATCATACGCGTCTATGATAGTTTCGAAGTTTCATAAAAATGGCGCGTTAATGCATCTGAATATTGTCACGGTAGAGAAGACAAGTATTCCAAAACCTCAATCAAAAATAATTTATTAATTAATCTTATATATTGAAAAATGTGTAAATTGATTTTACAATTGGTAATTTACAAACATGGTAAGGGGTGATGACTATGCAAATATATATGATGATAAATAACAGAGTATTCAAAATAATTATTCTGTAGCATTGCCCCCTTCCTAGATGAACAGCGTCCCGCTGTAATTATCACTTGAACAGATCAGCTTGGTCATCAGGGTCATGGTAGGGTTTCATTCTCAGTACATGGACCAGATCTCTTGTTTGGCGTCTCCTGGTTGGTTGGTCCACAGGTTCAACTTCGAAGGTCACGTTAGAGAGTTTCCGAGTAACCTTGTATGGCCCGAAGTACCTTTTCATAAGTTTTTCTGAGAGTTCCCACCATTCTTATCGGGATATAAATCCATACCAGGTCACCGACGATATAATCGATTACCACGAGCTTTGAATCATATCTGGCCTTGTCCTTTTCTTGGGCTTTCAAGGTTTCTAATCTTGCTAGCTGCTTAGTCTCTTCGACTCGCGAGGCAATTTTCTGACTGTATTCCTCTTGGAGATCTTCATGCGGATTTGGGAAAAGAGTGTCTACGGTTGTTTCGGCTTCGCGTCCATGGATCAGTTTAAAAGGCGTAAAACCTGTTGTATCTTGTTTCGCGGTGTTGTAGGCTAACGTGGCGTAGGGAAGGACTACGTCCCAGTCCTTCTATTCAGCACTTACATGCATCGCCATTATGTTGGCTAAGGTTTTGTTTAACCTCTCTGTCAGTCCATTCGTCTGGGGATGATACGCTGTCGTGAACCGATGTATCGACGAGCATTGATTGGCGAGTTCCGCAATCAACTTGGATTGGGATACTCGTCCTCGATCCGTGACGATTTCTGTGGGGGCTCCGTGCTTGAGAACAACATCTTCCATTAAGAACTTGGCTGCTTCTTTTGCTTCCCCTGTGGGTAAGGCTTTAGTAACGGCAAATCGAGTAAGATAGTCAGTTCAGACTATGATCCATTTATTACCGTCAAAGGATTTCGGGAATCTCCCAAGAAGATCTATTCCGATTCTGTGGAATGGGAAGGTTGCAGGGGGAATGAGTTTGAGCAATCCAGGCGGTTTGTGGTTTGTTTGTTTTATTCTATGGCTTTCTTTGCAATGTGCTATATGCTTTCATATATCCTTGAGAAGTCCTGGCCAAAATTATTTGTTTCTAACCCTCTCATAAGTTTCATAAAATCCTAGGTGGCCCGCTGTAGGAGCGTCGTGTAGGCTTCTTAGTAGTTCCAATCGTAGGTGTTTGGGGATGACGAGGAGGTGTGGGTTTCCCAGGGGGTCGAAATTCCTTTTGTACAAGGTTCCTTTCACCAGTTCATATCCTCTTGGTTCGCATCCGGATTCTTCTATTTCTTCTATCAATTTTCTAATTCTAGGGTCATTTCTCTGTTTAGTATCAAAGCAGGTCAGGGCAGTTTTTGATGGTACATCATCACAATCTTCTTCTTCTTCGTCTGCTTCTTCCGATTTCCTCTCGAGAGGACTTCGGGAAAGACAGTCCGCGTCTTGGTGCTTACGCCCGCTTTTATAAGCTAACTTAACGTCGTATGCTTGGAGTTTAATGGCCCACCTCGCCAGTCCTCCCGTCGGGTCTTTCAAATTGGATAACCAGCAAAGGGCGTGGTGATCCGTAACGAAGACGAACTCGCGACCAAAGAGGTAGAGGCAAAATTTGTTTATTGCCCATATCACGGCCAAACATTCCCTTTCTGTAGTGGAGTAATTTTTCTCTGCCTTCGTTAGGGTTCTTGAAGCGTAACCCACTGGTCGCTCCTTCCCGTCATGGACCTGAACGAGGATTGCTCCAATATCATAACCGCTGACATCAGCATGAAGATGGGTTAGCAGGTGTTTTTCAAAATGAGCTAAAACAGGTTCAGACATCAGGGCCCTTTTCAGGGATACAAAAGCTTCTTGTTATTCTAAGTACCAAGATAATTTTTTTTTTGAGAATTTCATGGAGAGGGGCAGCTTTTTCAGCGAAGTGTTCAATAAATCGGCGAAGTTAAGGAAAAATACCGATGAAACTCCTCACCTCAGTGAAAGATCGTGGGGTCGGAAACTTGGATATAGCTTCTAGCTTTTCAGGGTCGGGATAGATGCCGTTGCCATCGACGAGATGTCCAAACACTCTTATTCGTTTGGTTCCAAAAATACACTTTTTTTGAATTGAGGCTCAAATCTGCCTTGCTAAGGCATTGTAAGATGATTTTGAGTCGGCGCAAGTGTTCGTCAAATGTTTTGGAGAAAACTACAATGTCGTTTAGATAACACAGCCACTGCGTCCACTTCAATTTACTTAAGATTTTGTCCATCAAACGCTCAAATGTTGCAGGGGCGTTGAACAGGCCTAAGGGCATCACGAGAAATTCATATCGACCGTCTGGGGTTATGAGGGTGGTTTTCTCTCTATCTGCCTCGTATCGTCAATTCGAGGGAGGGGATAAACATCTTTTCAGTTATATTGTTCAATCGCCTGTAATCAACGCAGAAGCGCCAATTGACGTCTTTCTTCTTCACTAAAAATAACAGGCGATAACCAAGGGCTTTCTGAGTGACGTATTATCCCGGCATCTAGCATCTTATCCATTTCCTGTTGAATTGCTTGTCGTTCTGTTGGGGAAACTCGATAGGGCCTGTGTTTAATTGGTCGAAGGTCTCCAGTTTCGATTTTATGCTTTGTTAGAGGCGTCTGTCTTACTGTATGATTATTGGTATCAAATACCTTATCAAATTGTTTCAAGATTGATAAGACTTCAGATTGTTGATCTGCTGATAAGTCGTTACTAATCAAATTCTGTAAAAATGTAATGTCAACCTTATTGTCATTTTTGGGACTAATATCTCACGCCAAATTTTCTTCACGATCAGAGCACTCCGAGATAGCAGTCAAGTGATTTTCGTCAAAAATTTGTATTCTCCCTAGAAACATTCCTTTAGGGATAATTTGTGCTATTGGGCTAGAGTTTGCAATCCAAAGCTGTCCCTTATTATGATTGATCGTAAGAAGTGTATAAGGAACTGATAGTTCTTTTTTGGAAAATTCGCATTTTGAAGGTTCAAAAAGTACCATGTTTCGTCCATTAAGTTCTGAAGTCATCACATTCATATTTTTGATAGATTCGGCTGGAATGATTATGTTTCCAGAGGCCACGATTCTATCCTCGGTCGCTAGCGAATTCAAATCGTCTTTAGCTTCTTCAAGCCTGATTTCGGCACGTCCATAATCAATAACGGCATTTGTCGTTTCCAAAAAATCCCATCCGAGTATGATGCTAGGGTTACTACTGGGAAAGACGATAAATTCAAGCGGCTGTCTCAACCCATTTATGCTCAAACCTATTGTGCATCGACCCAGAGACGTAACCTTTTTGCCATCGGCGACTCTAAGAGTATTCCTTCATCCTTTAACATCGTAATTTTTAATTGTCGTCTTAATCCATCCGAGATAACTGAAAAAGAGGCACCTGAATCGACCAGAGCAGAAAATACAATGTCATCAATGATGATTTCGACATAATTTGTTGTAATTAAGCGGCTGTCGACGATGGAGGGCTTTTCACACTCGCGGCCTCACCCTCGTTTGAGGTCGCGAAATTTAGTTTCCCAGATTTTGGCGGCGTGGAGAATGGCTTGTATGGCGGCCTGGGGAAATGGACTGGTGTCTTGGGGATCTTTCTCTGTTTGGGTATGGTGATTGTCGGCGGTAGTTTGGACTTCTTGAAGAATGTTCCTCATTGAATTGAGTAGTTTGGCAGGTCTGTATGTACCGTTTAGGTATTTTTAATTCATATTGGTCTACTGGCTGGCGATCTCTACAGTAGCGTTTGACATGGCCTGGGCGGCCACAATGAAAGCAGATTGGCTTGTTCTCTTGGGTCCTCCATTGGTCTGTTCGTCTTTGGCTTGGCGTGGGGTTCTGGTGTGTCTTGGTCAGGGTTCCGCTGTCTCGGTGTCCGAGTGAATAATCTTGTTTGGTTATGTTCTGGGGTTGTGGTCTTTGGACCGGATTAGAAATCGCGGCTAGAAGATTTTTTCATTCTATTCTATATTATTTCTATAATATTTCAAGTACAAATTTCTTCTCTGATAATTGTCTCGAGAGGAGTGGGTTCTGGAGCGGTTGGTGCGGTGTTTGATGCACGATGGACTTCTTCGCGGACTATCCGTCTGATTAAGTCCTGGATCGATCTAAGCAACGTTGGGTAGTCTATCGAACACTATGCGCTTGTTCAGACGTTGCTTGTTTGAGTTTTAGATTTTTCTACACAACCTAATAAAATATTCAGTGGTGTCTATTTCCAAAACGACAATTGATCTATAAATATCCTCTGATACACCTTTCAAAAAATGTGCAACTTTCTCGCTTTCGCTCATTTTAGGTTAGATTTGCTTGCACAGGTTGAGGACTTCTTGAATGTAAGTTTCACAAAGTTCGCTTTTTTCTGAGCTCGGGATTTTAATTTTTGAATCAAGTTTTCTTTTTGGTTGGTGTGATGACCGAAAGTCAGAGAGAACATTGTCTCAAACGAATCCCACGAGTTTACCTGTTCCTCGATATTCTCGAACCAGCTTCTTGCTGTTCCGGAAAGGAATTACTTCAGCCATTTTTCGGGATTTTGGCCAGGTTCTCCAAAAAAAAAACAGAGGGGTTTCTGAAAGGTTGAAAAATTGCTCACCTATGGAGACTTGAATAGCTTGTTCTGTTTTCATTTTTTCTTCTAAAGCCTCTAGTACTTGTATTCTACGGCTTCTTCTGACGGCTTGGGCGACGTAGAGATGATCCAGCTTAATCTCCACCAAATTTCATGGTAGAGAAGACAAGTATTGCAAAAGCTTAATTAAAATTAATTTATTAATTAAACTTATATATTGCAAAATGTGTCAATTGCTTATACAATTGGTGATTTACAAGCATGGTAAGGGATGATGACTATACAAATATTTACGATGATAAACAACAGAGTATTTAAAATAATTATTCTGTGGAAATATAAATGTTTATATTGTGGAATAATTGCACGCCTAATAGACAAATATTCACCTTAAAATGATTAAGACGTAGAGAAGTGTAATATAATTCAGCGTGCATATCCTGATTATGAAAATGAATGTTGCTGATGACCTACTACCATCTATCGGAATTAATATCAACTCACTCTGTTGATTTTTCATTTTCCGGAGAGAATTGGCCAATTCTGCTTCTTGAATTATCAAGAAAAGCCAACCACGTAAACGTTTCGAGCTGTTAGCCCATATCACTGTGGTGCCATCTGTAAATAGAGGAACCATTCAAGATTTCCATCGTTTCCTTTTAGGTTAATCAAGACCAAAAGAACTTAGACACGTTAAAATAGGCTTTAAAATATTCTGAAATGCCTCAGAAAAAATTCAACTAGGTGTAGATCTTTTTTTTCAGATAGATGGCAGTGAGTTATCAATACAATAATTGCACGATCAGGATGTGTTCTTTCATTGCATTGGATAGGTGAAGATGAGCTAGATAGAAGTCCATGTAGCGGTGGGAATAAACATGTGGTCATACGGCAATCCAATTCAGCCTTACTTCGTGTTTTGTATTAGTTTTACATTTTCAGTTTCTTTACGTTGTCCTTTATTTGGAGAGTTAGACTATAAACATCGTATAGACAATTTTTTTTTATATAGAACAATTTCCTAATTATCTTGATGAAAGGGAAACATATTAAGAAGGCCTGGCCCTCCCAGCTATTCGGCTAGTTCAGGGGTCGGCAATCTTTTGAGTAGGAAGAGTCAAAAATTACAATTTAAAAAATTTCTAATTTTTCAAAGAGCCACAAAATTATTTTATTTCCAATAATAAATAGTATATTTTTGCATAAATAATATTTGCGTAAGGAACTATATAAAGAGCCGCAGCTTCACATCCAAAGAGCCGCATGTGGCCCGCGAGCCGCAGTTTGCCGACCCCTATGCTAGTCTAATCTACTAAAAAGCTACACTATTGAATTTGGCTGTTCTGCTCTTGAAGGAAACGTGTTACCTCATCACAAAATAGAAATCCGGGTTTCTCGTGGAGGTAGCCTTATTTTGAAGCTTGGGTTAGTTATATATAAGTTCAGATCATCTTAAATTTTACCAAGGTGGTCGCTCAAGGAGACGTCGCCCAATAGAAAGGCTACCCATGGAAGTTTCTGCTTTATTCATTTATTACTCTAAATGCTTGATGTTTTAGAAGAATTGCCATATTTACACCTTTTGATATTGGAAACGGGATCTTATCAGTCAGTTTGTACGTCTTTTGATTTCTATAATCAAATCTCCATAATTTCTGGTACTGATTAAACAAATTGGTCGAATTTTCACCATAGAATCACTATCAAATTTATATATTTCCATTACGATATATAAAATTTCTTAAGAGTAACATTTGCAACTGTAACAAGGTTTTCTTACCGATGCCAAAAGAGACATCTTTCTCTTTGAAATACATTAATCCCGTCGTTTTGTATTCAGTTCTCGCCTGAATATCAGTCCTACCACTTCATCAATTTAAACACATTTTGGAAAGATTCGGCCTGTTTCATAATTCTTCTCGTAGTATGTTAGGAAATCGAGGTTGTCCCTATACTGATTAAGACCATAGCCCGAAACCATAGTATACAAACAACAACAACAACAACAAAGCCTTTATTTAGGGCCTCTCGCCCTATACAGGATTCGCCAGTTCACAAGGGATGGGGAGAACACTGTGTGGCCTTTTCCCGGGATATAGTCTTGTGGAATCCAAATATCGCCATCGCTATATACCTATTCTTTGATATTTCATTAATTAGTGCCGGAAATGAAGGACAAAGTTGCCCCGTTTTATCATTTAGTTTTCGTCTTTCCTCAGACAGAGCAGCACAGTCAAATAAGTAGTGCAACATCTCCGTTGTTATTCCTGATCCACAGAAAGTGCATTTCAATAAAATCAGTTGATGTTCTCTGAAAAAAATTGAAAGGGTTCTAAATTGTGCGATTAATCTGATCACAGGAAAAGGGAGTTCACTTAAGAAATATTCTTCGGTGGTAAACGTTGTATATATATCTCTATAGTGGGAATATAACTTTGATTGGGTTATTCTTGTTAAGTTGTTTTGTATTGTTTGCTCTATCGCAGTTCTTAATATTCCTGGGATAGCATTCCTTAGTGAATGAGGATCATTACAATAAGTAAGCCACGAGGATCCGTTATTATTGAGTAAATTGCTTAATTGTTTTATAAACCCGATGGGCGCACCTGTAGCACAGGATAATTGCCTCATTCTATTTAAACATATTCGAGGCAATCTATTTGTATCCATACTCAGCACCCTCAGCCAATATTTCAAGGTCAATTTCAGAGCTGTTATTATTAATGAGACGCGGCCTGTTTCTGGTCTTATTATGCATCCTGGTGTATATCTAGGCAAATTCAAGAACCTACGAATAAATGTATCTTGTATATGGTCTAATAAATCTTTATAATCTGTTGCCCAAATTGAAACCATAGTATACAGGTTTCCTTTTTTCTGATTTGGTTAAATTTGGTGTTGTGGCATATTCACTATTTTGAGTCTATTCGCTTTGAGTAGAAAAGCTCGAGAAATGTATTTTTAAAGATAAGGGCACCTCTTTTGTTACTTTATAAATATTTATACTATAGAAATATAGAACTTTATTATATAGTAGACTAAATTTGATATTAACTGATCATATTTCGTATCAAAATAAAAATCAAATTCGATAGTACCGTTCAGTAAGTAGGATTTGACAGAAGACCTGGTCCTTGATTACCAGACACTGCATATTTATATGTTTTTGCTGAACATACCTTACGAACGACAAGCATTGCTACCATTAAATGACTCTTCTTTAAGGTTCCACACTCCAACTTGTTTTATATCAGTCATCAAGGGAGAAAAGTCAAATTTATACATTACATAGAAGCAAGAATAGGAATTTCGAATTGGAGGAAATTGATATTTAAAATAAAAACTACTTCCCTGTTAAAATAAACGGGAAATTTCCATTAATGTTTTACTAATAGAATTTTTCAAGCCATTTTACAAACTAAGCACTTATTTTTGGAAAATTAGGTCATAACCTAAAAATATGTTCTCCAAGTGGGCGAGTACTGAATTTTCCAAAGCACGTAATCTAGTTTGTGGAGACTGTCTAGTCTATAGATAGTACATGAATTTCGTATTATGACGTGAAAGGGAACTTTTATTTTTGAATATTTTAGGTCTGTGTGAAAGTAAGGTATGAGAAATATTTCACAGATGATGAGGATGTGTGATATATAGCTAGATGGCGGTGGGTAGATTATCATCTATCAGTTGATACATTAGGTTTGAAACCCGTGATAAATTATTTTTTGCTTATCTAACTCAACCTAAAATTCAACTTCAGTTTGTCCTAAAGTACTGGAGGAGTGTGAAAAATTAATTAAAATAAGGTCTCATCTCCTCGTAAGGAAAGATGCAACTTTTGTGTGTACAAGTGGCGGAGGGTGGACAACGCCCCAGAGCGGCTAAGTCAGATAGGGGCGAAGTAGAGATCACAAGATAAGTCTACAAATACATCCCAATATGGAGGAGGGCCCTCACTTTCCTTTGAAGTTGGAAATGGAAAGTTTTCTAAATGAGGATGAATCTATTATTAGAACAACGGTATAAGGATGCAGAATGCAAATGGAAAACCACAATTTTTATTTTTTTTTTTAAATTCATTTCTAATATCATGAATTGTCGAAAAAATACCTGCAAATTTGTAAATATTTACTTCTAAGTTCTAATTTGTTTATTGTTTTGTTTGTTTCCTCTGTAATAAGCTCATATATTTCAATATCGCGCCTGGTTAATTAATAAATATATTTAAAAAATCATCGATGAATGGATCAAATGGACCAAGCCAACGTCTTACCAGTAAATTAGGCTTACAGATTGGTCACTTTGGAGAAGAGCCTGATGGGGGGAGGGGGGGGGAGGGGGAGGTCCACCAATCTTAAGACAGATTCACCAGAAATATAAGTAAACTTAACCTCTAATTTATCAATATTACTAGCGGATGTACCCGGCTTCGCCCGGGTTTTACCCGAGTAAAGGTTTGTCTAACGAATCTCTCGATAAAGTGAACATTTTTTCCCGGT
Source organism: Cordylochernes scorpioides (assembly GCA_030710605.1). Classification (NCBI taxonomy): domain Eukaryota; kingdom Metazoa; phylum Arthropoda; class Arachnida; order Pseudoscorpiones; family Chernetidae; genus Cordylochernes; species Cordylochernes scorpioides. The sequence continues at coordinate 37,783,160 of CP092883.1, forward strand.
CCTTTGAAAAATACTCGATAAGTTGAATAAAATCAATATTAATTGGTTCACTCGGTAATTGGAAGTTAAAGGAATAGTATCTTGCCTTGGAATTGTATCATTATTCTTGTATGGATGTACCCGGCTTCGCCCGGGTTTTACCCGAGTAAAGGTTTGTTTAACGAATCTCTCGATAAAGTGAACATTTTTCCCCGGTCCCTTGAAAAATACTCGATAGGTTGATTGAAATCAATATTAATTGATTCCCTCGGTAATTGGAATTTGAAGGAATAGTATCTTGCCTTGGAATTGTATCATTATTCTTGTCTCAAATAAATTGCCGTGTCATCCTGAATTTTGTCTTTCCTAATTTTCTACATTACAAAATCATCGTATCATCATGATAATATTTAGAGCAGATTGTTGAATTATAACAGATAAATTAGAATATTTATCTTGATTATTTTTAGGCGAAAAGTAATTTCAAAAATTTTATTTTCTAGAAACCTTCCCAGTACTATACTAAATAACTTCCCAAAGTTTCATGGCGTTCCAATGAGTGGTTTGGTAAGGCATAAAGGACAGACACACACACATACATTCATTTATATATATATAGATAATCCCTTCGGTAAAATTATAAGTAAAAGACAAATTGCTGAGGAAAAAGTTTATTTTTTTCTATTACAATACAAATTTTCGGGCGTAACAGGCCTTCGACAGGGATAATTACGATGTTAAAACTTAAAAATTAAATAAATCCACATATATATACATACAAATAAGTAGGAAATGAGAGAGATGGATATTCAAATACTAATTAACATAATTACAGTTAAATCATAAACCTATGGATTATTAGTTTATGCTAATGTGCCATTGAGGCTATGTGTGTTGTATCCATCCTTTAATCACACATAGCCTCAATAGTACATTGTCATTAACTAATAATCCATAGTTTTATGATTCAACTTGGGGGTCGGTGGAAGGACCCGGTTCGATTCCCACACTAGGCACTTTTTTCTGACTTAAAAATGAAAATCCTCCAATGGCCTCCGATTCTTGCAAAAGTCCAACCCCACCAGCAAGTGCAAGTAATCATACGGGGCTCTGGCACATTTGTAAATGCAAAGTCGAACTACGTTTCACATGTATAGACATTTGGTGCACTTAGAGTAAAAGCAGTCGCCTACTTCTATTCACCATGATTATCATGACCTGTACCACGTGTACTAGGGATAAGCAAAAAAAAAAAGGATTCAACTGTATTATGTTTATTAGTATTTGAATATCCATCTCTCATTTCCTATTTCTCTGTATGTATATATATATATGGATTCGTTTAATTTCTAAGTTTTATCATCGTAATTATACCTGCCGAAGGACTGTTACCTCCAAAAGCTTTTTATCTCGTTATAGAAAAGAATAAACTCTTCCTTTATCGAATTATATTTTATTTATAATCTAATTTAAACTCTGTGTCAATCGAATATAATTTAAGCAAATCTCTTAAGATAGCCAAAGTTCTGAACAAATCACACCTCTGACCTGAGATAGAAATGAATTAAATCATATCACTTATCAATAACCTCGCTCTTTAACTAATCATTTTAACCATACTTCCACAAATATCATATAGCATGTATTGCTTATATGGAAATATATTTATATAAATGTTTGAAGTTTTAAGAAATTAATAGATATCTAGTAATACTTTCCGGGAAACGCTGATTATATTTATTCAAACGAAAAAAATAAATATCAAGCGACAATGAACAATTTGTAACTATTCCATTCATCAATACCATTATATACGTTTTTATCATAGGAATACCATGTTTGAAAAAAACATATATAAAATATTGAAATATATTTATGTTTTGCCTCAAATTTTGAGGTGTATAACTTCTAAGCACTAGACTGGCATGTTTCATGAAAAGGAGGACAGTGAACTGTGCCGAAAAAATAGAATAAAATATAAAAGGTTAATACAATTTCTGTCCAATTCCATACATTCACTTTTATTCATTTTTCATTTATAACCTAGTATCTTTTGTCTTATCTTTCAAAGTTTGAAATTTCATATTTTATAAAGATGAAAATATATAAAATTTTCAAATATAAATAGGATATTTAAAAAAAAAAAGATGAAAATAGACAAGGAGCAGAGAATAAAAGTTTGTCAGCAGAACAGATAGAGGGGTTTGAAAAACGTCTTTATTTGAATAAATCATTACCAACCAGTTCACTTGTAAAACACATCACCACACAAGTTCCTGACTACGAAAGAAATGTTCTTCTTTAACTAAGTTAAGAATAAAATAGAATTAAAGAAACAGAGAAAAAGGCAACAAGCTCTTTAATTGGACCACCCACGAAGGAATGAACAACAAGACACTAAGGGAAAAAACTTCATTTTCTGTGAAATAGGTCATTGAGATTTCTCCTCTAAATTTTATTTATGACGCCTTACTGTTAACGCAAGAAATGACTGGTTGCCGTCGTTAGAAATCCTCAGAGACTTCGTTTATCCCCTGCAAATCGAGAGAAATAGCTGTCCCTCTGTGATATTACGTCCTAAAAGAAAATAAAAAAATAGATCCCTAACATAAAATTTGTTTTTGATTAAAAATAATATTCCTTATTTTTCTTCTTCTGTCTTTTTATTTCTTCGAGGTCATGTTACTGAAAAGAAAATTTGAGTAATGGGGTCAAAGTAATATTGTTCTAATTTTTTTTCTTTCTCATTATAGATTTTTCGTTCTTTTCTGAAAAATGGGGTCAAGTATTTCACAGAATGAAAATATATTGAGATTGCAAGAAAAAGATACAAAAGGGACAATATATTTTATTTTTAAATAGCAATTTTGTGCTAAAAAAACTGGTCAGAATTTATGTTGATAATAAATAATAAATAAATTTATATATTGTACGTAATATTTTTATATATATTCAAAATAACTTCTAATAGGCTTATAAGAACACTTCAAAGTATTTTTTTATATATTTTTATGATTGATTGGGTATCTGCATTTACGATATCATTTTAATGTCAAATATCAGACATATATCTTGGCAAAAAAGATTTAGCCTTTCTACATACAATTATATATACTTATAAGATAAATGCATATATATAATACATGTTGTCACAAAAGTTCGTGTTTTTCTTATTACTTGGCGAATAATATTTTTACGGAAAATACATAATAATAATATACAGTAGACTCTCCTATAACGCGATTAATGTGTTCCGTGTTGTATGAAATCGCGTTATAGGAATTAAAATTTATTCACTACGTAATTTGTTTTTTTTTATATACATTTGCATATAAAATAAAATAACATTTAGTTTTGTTTTAGTATATAATTATTTTTCCTATATACATCATTTTATACAATACATTTTTACATGATAAAGTGTATCTCCTTTTCAATTTTTCTTTTTTCCCAGCTTTATTCATCATGCCTGGGGAGCAAGTTTCGTAATTTTTTATATTTGCAAAATATTTACATGTAAATTCTAATTTATTACCTTATATGCGTTAAAAATATTATTTTAAGCTTTAAAACTCAATTTAACACTACGTATTTAGAATATTTTACTTACAGAAACACATGTGCAATTAAATTGACAAAGTATACAACACTACTTCGTTCAAAAGAAAAACAATTTAAAAACGCGTGTGCATAAAAATTAAATGTATTTAGTTGTCAATATGGAAATTTCCGCATTTTATTTTATAACGCGTTATACGAAAATTCGCGTTGTATAAATAAATTTGTCGCAATTTTTTTATCGCGTTGTACGAAATCGCGTTGTAAAAACTCGCATTATAGGAGAGTTTACTGTATAATACAATTATTTTATACATAATACAAACCATTATACACAACGGCGAATAATATTGGTATTTCAATTATTTTTCTTGCAAATGTTTACGAACTTTTGGGACAACCTTGTAGTAAACACATCTTGTTTAATATTTGTAATTCAAGTTTAATATAGTTCTCCTGTAGAAGGGCCTTCTAGCCCCCCTAAAAATCTATAGATATTAAATTACTCTTAAGAAATTATTATGATATATTATTATATTCCTGTACTTATAGAGACATCTTTCCCTTTAATTATGCAACAGAAGTTATGTTCATCACCTAAGTAAAAGAATCTCACTAGTGGTGGTGAAGAATGAACCAAAACTGCTTTTGTGGCGCCTTCTTTATCTAGTAGAGTTTTTACAAGGGTGATAAACACAATGCATCGTTCTTATCTATAATTAAAGGAAGAGATGCTTCTATAGGTACATATATTACTCCAAAGCAATAACGTGCTATATATATGTCATAATATATACTCTTCCAGGAATAATAGAGCAAACCTACAGCCAACCCAGAGAGAGACGGGAGGGTAAGGACCGGTCACTTTAGACATCAGCGACATTCCAAGGGGCTCCTGGGGTCCGTCAACCTACAGCCAAGTACCACAAGAATTTATAACCAACTTAACTGTAGCCACTCCTCTTCGAGTTCTCACCCTCTGCCTCGGCCAACTTTTGAACCGTGATCCGGAAGAAGTGATCACCTACGACGGAGTTGAACCTGCCACACACTTCTCCCAGCACTAGATCTGCCCAAGAACGATCACCGCGCCAGAGCAGTCACCTTCCACCATCATGGACAAGACTCCGCCATATCCCTGCCGCTACTGTGATGTACAACACTGGTACGTACAGTGTCACAGACAGAACTCTCCCGAAGCTCAATGAACTTACCTGCGCCCTAAACCAACATAACCTGTCAGTGTAATTGTTTTAACTCCTACCATTCATTCTTTAAAGAAGTCACTACTTGTGGACTCTGGTCTCAATATTTCCATAATTAGTGTAGTTCAATTCGTAAATATATACAAATTTTAATAGCTACATTTATTCCACTCTATTAACAGTGATTTCTTATCATCCATACCATATATCTAACTATGGCAAACTCATTGAATTTGTTACCTTGCCAATCGAATTCAATAATCGTCATTTTAATGAAATAATTTCTATTTTAAAGTCACCCCTTAAAAATGGATTTCCACCTATTCATGCTTTACGATTTTTAATATTAAAAAAAATATTTTTCATAATCAATTGATCCATCAAAACAGTGCTCCAGTACCTGAACATTTTTATTACTCTGTATGTGACCTCAACCTACTTGTAATTGCTGGCTCTAATCGTCTATTTTTCACAACCAACCTTTAGTAACCTTTATTAATCTCCCCTCAATGTCCCACTCATCCTTACAACTTGTCAACCTTCTACCAGCTTATGACCTTCTATAGAATTATTGATTAATCAATTATCGAATTACTATATTGCCATTTCAAATTTCTAATATTCACCCTTGATTTATGTTAATATATTATGTAGTTGCTCTCTAGCATATCCACCGACCCACACCATCTAGCCACTGGTGTGTTCGTCACAAGCACATGTGCACAGCCTTCTCCACGCTGACGAGCGCCAACAGCGCGAAGCGCGTTCGTGGATGGCTTTTATTGATTTATCAAGAAATTGGGTTGGCCAAATATCACGGAGTAAGCTAAATAAACGTTTAGTTTATTTTTACTCCACTAGATGGCGCTCTGCCATCTAAAAAGCACATGTGCTTGTGGTCAGGAGATGCCTTCTTTATTTTTAATATATATATATATATATATATTACTTGTAATTTCATTTATGGTCATTTTCGATAAAAAACGTCACGGGATCGAATTCCTCATTAAGCCCCTTTTTTTTCAATGTCTACAGATTTTTGCATAAGGCCAACTCCACCTGTGAATAGAAATAATTAAACGTAGCTCTGGAATCTTTTTAGTGCCAAATCTGTTCTCTACATGTGTACATGTGTAGATTTGTGGTGTATTTCCAACAAAAGACAGTCGTCAACAATCCACCATGGATATCATAGCCTGTATCATTTATGTATTTATGGTGGAGGTTAAGTAAATAATAATATTACTTCATAGATATAAAATACTGAATAAACAAAATAGCTTATTTAAATGTAAGTATCTATAAGTATTGCGAATACTTCTTAAAGGTGAAGAGGGTTGACATTCCTTGAGGTGCTAATTAATCTTTGAAATGTATCGTTTGCCTTAGCGCTAACAAAAATGACAATTTATCTGGTGAGGTTGAACTTGTTGTTAGGTTGATAGAACATTGCTTCATAAGAGGAAATGTAGAACATTGTTGGTTTGCCTTGAATTAGATTCCATAACGGTTATACTATAAATGCTATATTCATATTTATATTCCTATTTTACTAACGCGCCATAAATGTATTTTTAGATTTTTGTGAGGATTCCAATTTATTTCGGTAAAAAATAGACAATTCGGCCGGTTAAAGTTTTATAAAACTCAAGTATAACTGGCCGAAGTTTCTATTTTTTACAGAAATATGAATGCCGGCCAGGCAACCTCTATCTTCAAGATTCCAATTTAGTAAAAGAGTTTCAATTATTTAGAGATTTAAACAGTAGAAATATACGGTTGAGCACGAAAACAAATGGATTACTTGAGTAGATATCCTAGAGGGCTCTTCAAAATTCCAATAAAATAAATCCTTGGTTGTATTGAGATGCTGGGAATCTGGGCATAGCAAAACGATTTCAAGAACGTTCTTGCTCTGTTGGATTGACGCGTGGCAATTAGTGTTTAGTGAATAATAAAAAAAAAAGAATGGCATGGAACAACTTTCTAAATCATAGGTTTGGTAGCCATACATGCAATCATTGTTGAACTTCTCGCTGTCGGATCTATACACCTTCAAAGAGGAGATTTTCAATTCTTTCTTTGGTATATTGGTTTCGGCAGGAATTGAGTTTCTAAAGGGTCTTGGTGATTAGGTTGATTGTTGTTGACTTATACAGGATTGAGTGAAGGTATATTGAAATTGCTTTAAAATTATTTTCATTATATTCCAATTTAATCTTAAAGATATCAAAAAAGCAATTGTGATATAATTTAACTTATAAATTAGCATTGCGTATAGACTTGGGGTTGAGAGATCTGCTTCTGTTCAAAATGACAATACCATCAAAGGCGTTGAGAAATATTTGATTCAAAATGGGTTTAGTTATAAAATTCTGATTTTTGGTTTCCTTAATGTAAATTTTAGTTTTTATAGACTGTTTAAATAATTTTAATTAGCTTTATATATATTTATAAATTATTTGAATATCTTTAGCATGCATATAAAATGTAGTTTTAAAAGGTAATTCTTTATTTCTGAAACTCTATATATATAATGTTATAGAAAAACAAATTGTAATTATTACAATTATTTTCCCTTTTTGCAATATTAGATTTGTAAGCCACAGTAAAGGATTCAGAAATCTCCAAATAAAAAAAAGTCAATTTTAAAAATATAGAATTTTTATAATTTGTAAAATTAATATTTATCGAATAAACTGAATATACGTATATTAAGTGACACATTTAAAATGAAATTTTAAATATTTAAAAAATATTAATGTGTTTTTTAAATTCTGCATATTTAAACTTTTTAATTGCAAAAATAAACTCTATTTCATGAATGAAAATATATATATATGAAGATAGAGGCTGCCTGGCCGGCATTCATATTTCTTTAAAAAAGACACTTCGGCCAGTTAAAGTTTTATTTCCCCAACGTTTCAACAAAAATCTTTTGTCTTGTCAGGAGAAATAAATAAAAATACAGCATTTGGCAAGAACAATTTTTAACGCCTTGCCAAATGCTTTAATTTTATTTATTTCTTCTGACGAAGACCAAATATATTTGTTGAAACGTAGTGAAAATAAAACTTTAACTGGCCGAAGTGTCTATTTTTCAAAGAAAATATATATATGGTAATTTAAGCCAACAACCCCATATTGTATATAATTTATAACAAGATTTTCATGTTGTATAATTGAAACACATCTGTAAATGCTTATACGCATGATTTACATGTATCATTACATCATCATATGTAATGAAATTTGTACAAACTGAGGTCAAATAAATAAAACTCTGTAATAGATTAAGAGTTGAGCTAAAGAGATAGAAATCAAAGATAGATTGGAAACTGTCAGGACGGCGCCAGTTTAGAATTTCACCAGACGATCCACGCCCCTGTCGCATCTGTTGAAATGCAACACTCTCTTTCTCGGAAAATATATAAAAGGCCCCCGTCTTTAGCCAAAAATATAGTCACTTTACAGTCACTTGATAGTCACTTCACCATCTGCGTGAGCCCTCGTCGGTTGTTCCCCAGGTCCACCTCATCCACCATGTAGCCCAGTAAGAACTCTTCTATCTCCATCTTTCGCTCCTAGCTCAACTTTTATCTGTGCACGGAACCTTCTTAATGCAACTGTGTCTACGTTTTTTGTGTGGACATTCCCAAGATTTCCACTCTGCCTCGACCTCGACTGCCTGTACTCTGTGAGAACTGTTAAAGGTCTCACAAGGTGCAGAGAGGTACTGGAAAACTCCCCCATCCTGACTGTTCCTCTCGGTCAACACAGTATAGCGAGAGTCGACAGAATTCTACAAGAGTCAACAGTAACTCATCACATATATGTATATACATTTAACTTTAAAAAGTAAAAGTTATATATTTTGTATATTCAGATTAATATCCTTCCAGACAAACTGCCATCAATATTTAGGCCATAGAAATGGCATAGCACTTGATCTGCCAGAAACACACAAAGCAATAGATACCGTTAAAATTTCATAATTGAGCCAATAATTTTTTTTTTCTGCTCTTGGAGATTTTTATGGGTCTCTGATGGGGTTGTATATGTGTAGTCTTGGTCTGAAGTCCGTTATATATATCTGAAAAAACCATCTTCATATATTGTCATGGTAAAAAACTGTGAACAAAAATTTCAATGTAATAGGCATATATATACGATTTAAAATATGTAAATAAAATGAACTTTATAGCATATATATATCGGTAAATAACTTCACATATTCATAAAAATTACTTCTACAGTTTATTCCTGTTTCTATTTTATTTAAAGGAGAGAACAATATAATTTTATATAAAAAAATTAACGACCATAATTAGATGAGAAACTTAAATTATATCTTTAAAAAATAGAATATTATTTGGAATAATAGAAATTTTAGAAATAAACTATAAAAAAACAGCGAAATTTTAATTAAAAATTATATAGTTGGAATTCCTGAAAATAAACTGGCATAATCTTTGACAATTCCGGAGCTCTGGTTCACCCTGAATCCACACAATCTGCCACTTTCTTAGATAAAATAGACTTTCTCCGTTATATCAATGCCCGATGCAACAAGAATGAACATCTACTGCAGCACATGACTGGTACAAAGTAGAAATGACAAATATCAATTCTGTCCTCCCAAGGTTACAGTAGTCCTTGATTTCCAGATTTAAGTCTAGTCATCAACGGGCATTGACCTTCCAGAATGGTTGCAAGGCCTTTCTACTATGTACCAAGTGTAGCTATCAACCTGCAGCTCAGACCACATCACAACTGCATTAGCTCATTCTCTGCAAAAAAACATTAAAAAGTTCAAATACTACAGAATCGACATCCTAATATGATAAAGTGTAGATAATAAAGAAGAAGACAAATTAATTCATAGTAAAAATAGTATATAAAATATAAGAGTCTCATATACAACGGATAATTTTGAGGATGGCTGAATCGTACCAAAATTTATGAACAAGCGGATTCAACATTGTCGAATTTCCTAGAGAAAACCATGAGGGAGATTTCAATTTTTGCCCAATTTTAGGCAATATTCATTTTGGCTATACCATGGCTATATTTGCTATTCATTATTATAGTGAGTTATAATACAAGTAAATGCAGTAGAACCTCCCTTAAGCGGACACCCCGCTAGCGGACACCTCTCTACAAAGGACAGTTTTCATTTGCAAAATTACCATTTTAACTATTTAGCAACTCTCCGGTAAGAGGACACCTCTCCCTAAAGGACACTTTGGCTCTGCTGTCAAATTATTTGACAAACATAAGTAGTTTTAATCTTCCCAGTTATGTGGGAAGAATGCTGTTTATTTATTTAGTGAAATGACCTCCCACGCCTTCTCATTGGACGAATGTGGCCATGTTTGTACATAAAATAGGGTTGAAACGGAATGCGAGAAGTCGTGGAGTGGTGTTCGAGTTGAGACACTTAAAGCGTTTTCTGTGTGCTTGTCTGGTGATCTCCTCGCATACCTGTGAAACCCCGGTCCGCTCCTTATCAACGCTGCAAATAAAAGATAAGTACTGTTTTTATTTTATTTAACAAATCGTGACTTTTTTTATTTATCTCCTTTTTGTTGGTGGTGTTGTACTCTTGAGTGTACGTTTTTCTGTGTATTAAGTTACTCTCACGGTAGGCCCTAGTTTATTGATTTTTGTGTGATAACCCGTAAAAGTAACATTTGTCACTGCAATTAGGCGTTCTTTACAAGGAGGTTCTACTGTATACGTATTTAGATAATAAAAAGGCATATATTGGATTGAATAAAATACTTATTTGCCTAATTTGTGTGCGAACAGGATCTTTTAAAATTAAAGAAGGTGGAATTATGCCTGCAGCGAGACACCTGTGATTAATTTCCAACTGTTGATAGAAAGTTTTTCCATTGTTCTTGCTAGGCGAAGCGCGTCGGTACCAAACTGGTTGAAATCGTTCTGGATATATAGCAATACATATTTATATCTTTAGATATTTTTTATTCAATCCAATATATGCTTATGTATGTCCAATATATGAATTGCTTTACATTCAGAATAATATTTATGTATTATATAATAATAATAAATAATATAAATTAAGAAAAAGGCATCTCCTTATCGTGCAACTGAAAGTTGCTGATGGCTTGGGCCATCTATCGGAATAAATATCAACTATTCTCGTTGATTTTTAATTATTCCAGAATTGGCCAAATACCCATTCTTGATTAATCAAGAAAAGCTAACCACGGACGTGTTTCGTATTTTTGATATTTATTCCGATAGATGGCGCAAGCCATCAGCAACTTTCAGTTGCACGATAAGGAGATGCCTTTTTTTTTTTTTTAATTTATGCACCTTAACCCAGTACAATATCGCATTTGTACTATTTTTTCACATTTTGTCGCGGTCTCACGCAATTCTGGCCTTAACTACCCGTTTCTTGATTTTCAGGATGCCTGAATGACCAATTTTTTGATCGTTGAGGTACAGCTTGCACCACGCTGATGAGAGCCAACAGCCCGAAACGCGTCCGTGGTTAGCTTTTCTTGATTAATCAAGAATGGGTATTTAGCCAATTCTGGAATAATTAAAAATCAACGAGAATAGTTTATATTTATTCCGATAGATGGCGCAAGCCATCAGCAACTTTCAGTTGCACGATAAGGAGATGCCTTTTTCTTAATTTATGCACCTTATCCCAGTACAATATCACATTTGTACTATTTTTTTCACATTAAATAATATGTTGTATAAAATTTATATTTTAATTTAAAATTATATTGTTCTAGAACTAACTATTCTGTAAAGTTGACCGCCAGATGTCGCGGCTTTCCCTATATAAGCTCATTGTTGTTGTTTTCCGTTGGCCGGCTCAATTCTTTCTGTATATATGTAAATATGTAATCTTTTATTTTATTCTTCAAGACTCTATTCAGGTATTTATTCTTAAATTGTTTCATTAGCACAATTAAACTAAATTGTGATTCAAAACTGATTTTATTATTCTGTTCACACGACTGCAAACAATATCATAATGATACTCGGGTATTCTCAATGCTCAATAATTCTCTATTTCAAATCATCAAACTAATAATCTCTTTCATACACACAAATCTTTATTAAGACCACCGGTCTTATACGATTTACCACAGAAAGAAAGGAATCATAGGATTGAGCTCCTGTACTCCAGACAGCGCAGCACCCAACATATAATACCCAAACATATAAACCCAACATATAATCTCTTTCATTCTCAAAAATAATTAATATAACATGTATATATACTTAGTCTAGCCATAAATATTGTTACAAAACCAAATCAGTGATAAAAAAAATAAATTTGACCCCGTGAAGTATTTAAAATACAGTAGTTGTTATTTGAATATCTCGGGCCCACGTGTATAGAAATACTAAAACATTGTACATGTAAACTTAAACTTAACTAATTCCTATTTGAGTGATTTTGTTGAGGATAGGACGATGATAGGAGAAATATGAAATGAAAGGAAGTGTTTCTGCTGTAATGTGTCTTGCGAAAGTCAAGTCGATAGTTGTTCCTTTTAACGTAGTTGACTTAGAAACGTTTGATACGCAATCAAGATTATACGTATTTTTCATGAAATTAAGAAACGAGTTGTCAGGCTTTACGTTTTTGTTAAAATCACCACACAGAAGAATCGGTATACTAGAATCAACTTGCACGAACGGTGGCACGTACTGGCTGTTGTGAATGTACGGACCGAGTCCTTGCCATAGTAACATTCCAATATCCTGCATACTAGCTCCTGGATGAATATATACAGCACCGAGTATAAACTTTAAGCTAGTATTAGCGGCGAAGCAAGTAACTTCAGTCATGCACATGTCACCCTTGGTTTTAATGACACGAGTTACGTCTGTAATCGCAACTTGGAACACTTCCGCCGTAGATGTCGATGATAATTTACGATAGATCGCCACTCCACCAGCCGCGTTGGTATTTGAAAATCAAAACACTTATTCAGATCGAAGGTTCAAATTTTTGCTAAATAAATTTGTAATTAAATAAAATTTGTAATTGTAAATGATGAAGTTGAAAATTAAAACATTTACTTAAATTAGATGTTAAAATTCTTGCTCAACACAGTTTAAATAAAGTTTTCTTATATCTGCCACTTTTTCTTAATATTTGTAATTTTAAAGAATCAATTCGAAAATCAAAACATTTATTCAGATCGAAGGTTCAAATTTTTGCTAAATAAATTTGAAACTATTTAAAATTTGTAAAATAATAATTAATTAATTAATTAATTTTAAACTAATAATTTACTTAACACTATCAACATTTATCAATAGTATGACATAACCTATAAACTCAGTTTCTCAACTTTTGTGTCAATCTAACAATTAATCAATCAATCATAGTTTACGATAACGAAATATCAGTGTACAATTATTTACCTTTATTGTTGTAGTTGTTGTAAATGACGAATCTAAGCACTCCACATTTTCACTACAGACACAGCTGACGATACTTTAACCAGACGTGTGAACTTGTATTATGACGCTTTCTTGTTTTTCCAACGCCAAGAACGTTCGAGAAAGACAAAGACAGAGACAAGCATGCGCCGATTCAATGCGCCTAATTCTCTAGCGCTGCGCGCGCAGCACTCTCGTTCGATGACTCATCGTAACGTTACCGGGCGTTACACTTTTTCATAAGTGACTCCCAGCCGCAACCTAATTTAAGACGTTGTCACGTCAAAAAAACGGAATATATTTGTTTTTTGATAATGGATTGGGGTGTTAAAGAAAACCGTATAGCTATAATGGCCTTAAACAAGGTAGGCCAAGGTCCTTCATCTATTTTAAACTTTTACAAAATTTGAATATTACGCGTCAATTTGTTTATCTAACCATTGAAAGGTTCAACAAGGCTGGCACTATTAATGACCTTGAAAGATCTGGTCGACCGCGCGTGCAACGAACGCAGCAGCTATAAAAGCCATTCGCGAAAGAATTCGTCAGAAGAGTTCCAACGGGAGCTCGCGAAAGATATTAGCCAGACTTTTGATCTCTGATGATCCCCTATTTTTGAAACCTTGGGTGCCTTGGAGCTCTAGGTGTGTTTGGTGCTGCCTTGGTTCCCTCGCAGGCGGCGCGCTGTTACCAGATGCAGCGGGCTGTTTGCATGTGTTGTCCTGCGTTCAATTGTGCCTTAAAATGCTTCCAGACTAGCATGTAGAAGGCGGATTAATTGTTACGTGCGAAAGAATTCGTCGAAATTCACGCCGGATGATTTTAGCTCCAAGAACTGTTTCCAGGATTACCAACGAAGACCTTGGACTGAGAGCTTTCAAATGACGCACAGGTCATTTGATAACCCCTGCTCTTAGAGATATTAGAAGGGTTAGATCAAAAATGTTGTTGGTGCGGTATGATGGTCGGTGGCATGAGAGAATCCTTTTCACAGACGAGAAAACTTTCACTGTCGAGGAAAAGATTAATCGTCAGAATGAGAGGATATATGCTCGTAGCTCTCTAGAAGCTTATTTTAAAAAAGTCGCCATCCTTTTTCAGTCATAGTTTGGTGGGGAGTTAGCTTCCAAGGTGTAACAGATCTCCACTTCTGTGCCAAAGGGGTAAAAACTACTGCTAAAAAACTATCAAGAATATATTTTGGAACAAATAGTAAAGCCTCTGAATACAAAAATGTTTAATGGAGAACATTGGATATTTCAACAAGATTCAGCTCCTGCTCACAAAGCTAAGTCAACTCAACAATGGTTGGAGACGAATGTTCCGGAGTTCATAAAGGCCAATGAATGGCTCTCTGGAAGCCCTGATTTAAACCCCTTTGATTACAGTTTGTGGGCATATTTAGAGGACAAGGTGTGCTATAAAATATATTATAATTTGGATCGATTGAGATCAGCATTGGTGAGAGCAATGAAAGAAATACCTTTAGAAAAGGTGCGTGCGGCCATAGATCAGTGGCCCGAACGTTTGAGATCCTGTGTCAAAAATAAGGGAGGACATTTTGAATGATTGTATATATTTAAAATCGATGTCCTATTGGCTAATAAAATATGTATTTATATATTCTATTAGTTTTTGTTCTTAATCATTTAATTTCTAAAATTGTTTGTAACAGAATTTATGGCTAGACCGTTTATACTAAATTTGAACCCTGTTAAACGAACGGGTTTATAACGACAACCAGTTCTAAACTTTATTGAAGTTTAACATACGTTAAATAATACAGAGACGACACGGAATATTTGAAGAATAATTAAACCTTGAAATATGTGTCGGCATGTTAAAAAATGGAACTATTCTCATGTCACAAAACTGTCTATTTCAGAATAAAGAGAAAAAACAAAGAATAAATTAGTTTTATATAAAAAATCATAAGATGATTTAAGAAATACATTTGTTTCTAAAGTACATATTGAATGAAAAAAAAAAGTGTAAATACGTTATATTCGTATTATATACATTATTTATGTTATAAAATATCCTGTCGACTATATTGTTATAAAAAAAAAAGTCTGATAATTTTGGAATATTATTCAGATATATAGAATTATTACTTGCTGATTATTTTGAGGATCCATGAGTATTTTATGTTATTGTTATGCAGTCGTGGTATAGAAAGGATAATAAAGAAACTTCAAATCACAATTTGCTTTGATTTTGCTAATGAAACAAATCAAGAAGAAATACCTGATTTGAGGTGTAAAGAAGAAAGAAAATTAAAGATTACATATTTACATATGTAAAAAAAGATTTAAGCCGGCCAACGGGAAAAAAACAGCAATGGGTTTATATAGAGAAAGTCACGACATCTGGTGGTAGACTTAACAGAGTAATTTGATCTGGGAATTAAAATTTTTAAAATTAAATACAATTTTTATATAACATATATACATTATATAGGTATATTATCAAATAAAAGAACTTCCTATAATCGACCCTGTGATCTTCTATTCAATATAGAATTTCGATGGTCAATTCCTCTGAGATAAAGAAACACTGCATGCTGATTGGCTAATTAACTCAAAACTGATTGGATGATTGAGTTCTTGTGACAGTGAACAGCCAATCAGAGAAAAGCGCGAATAAAATAGACACACATACATACCTACATATAAACTTATTTACATTAAGGTGTGTATAAAATTAGGTATACTATAAATTATAATTTACTGTAAATTTAAATTGTTTTCACAATAATTCATATTTACTATACCCATATTTTATGATCTTAATATATATTATAAGCATCGTAATTGAATTACATATTTACTGTTTATTTATTTCATGTTCACTGAATATCGTTGCATCATGATTAATGCGCCTATTATTAAAATTATTAATAATATTATTTTTGATATATTTCAAATTTAAATTTTATATTTATTTATATATATATATATATATATATATATATATATATATATATATATATTATATTTTAAAAAAAGATAAGATTTCTGTTGTTTTGGATCATATTGATGATTATGCTATGGTGGTGCAGTCATGGCTAAAATCTTGTGAAAGTATAATAACAAAAATGGTTTTGATCAGATATTGTTTTAATTGAGCTATAGTGATATATATGAAAAACATAATTTGATTAATGTACTGCCTGGCTTAAGGCGTAAGAATAAAAAAATAAAAAGCTTATTTACATAATTACAAAGTTTTGGGTCGGCCGGCGGGGAAGAACAACAATGAGATTTTATATGGTAAGCGTGACCTCTGGCGGTCGATTTAAACAGAGTATTTATCTATGAAATATATAATTTTTAAAATAAAATAATACTTTAATATAACATAATTTTAAATGAAATATTTTAATATAACATTTCCCCCCTGTGAAGAAAACAATATGGGTTAATTCAGAGTAAAGTGATAAAAATATAGCTTTTAAAAAAGATAAAATGATTAGAAAGAAAGGTGAGAGGTGATATTCCATGATCATATTGGTTTGTTGTTAACCAATAGAGACAGGAAATTACAAAAATGATAATGTGAATAATGATAACAAAAATGTGGTGAAGAGTGAAAATGTGGTTGATTGAAAATTGTGGTAAAGAATGAAAATTGTGGTAAAGAATGAAAATTGTCGTAAAGAGTGAAAATTGTGGTAAAAAGTGAAAATTGTGGGTAAAAATGAAAATTGTGGTAAAGAGAGAAAAAAGTGTTCCATAATCGTATTGGCTTATTGTGAACCAATAGATTGGATAGACAAAAATAAAATACACATATTATATTAAAAATGAGGAAAGAAAATAAAATGAATGCATATTAAAAAAGTGGAAAATAAAAGGGTGATATCCCTTGATCATATTGGCTTGTTATGAGCCAATAGATTGGGAAAAACATGAGATAATACATTATTAAAAATAAGAAAAATGCATGATATTTACAAAAGTATATAAATGAAAAATGATGAATAACATTGAAAACAATATGAAAATTACATTAGTAAAAGGTAGGTGGAAACATTTGATGATTATAACAAGAATGGCATTTGTGAAAAGGCAATAAAAGGCAAGGGTAATATTTTGTAAAAAAGGCAAATGTGAAAACAAGAAATGGACAT
The DNA here is from genome assembly GCA_030710605.1 of Cordylochernes scorpioides. Lineage (NCBI taxonomy): Eukaryota > Metazoa > Arthropoda > Arachnida > Pseudoscorpiones > Chernetidae > Cordylochernes > Cordylochernes scorpioides. The sequence continues at coordinate 37,800,482 of CP092883.1, forward strand.
GTAAATATAAATGAAATTAATGGTAAGAATAGAGAATGAGCATTTGAGAAAAAAGAATCAAGGTGGATAAAAACAAAAGTTGAAATTTACATATGTTGGTAATGATAAATTTACATAGTTAGGTACGCTTTTAGATATAATTACATATGAAATAAGTAAAGTGGGTAAAAATACAAATTTTAAAAATAAAAACATCGTGAAATCAGATTAAATAAGAAAATATCAAATACTAAAAGTTTGGGAATTTGAAATATAAGTAAATGTGAAGCAATAAGGTTTTGTGGTCATTAACGAAAATATATAATGTAAATATGATAAACAATGTATAAGTTAATTAAAATATTGAAGATGTGAGAAAAAAGTATTATAATTGTGTTGTTGTCCTCCCGGCCGACTGTTTTACATATAGAATTATAAAAAAATGATATGGTGAAATAGTTTAATTTAAATGCAAATATTTAAAGGTATAACTATGGAATGGGAAATATATTTTAGGGTCAAATTATGCAAAGCAAAACAAGGTTTAAAATTATTAAGAGGTGTTGTGCAACCTAGACGAAAAAAAAAAACAGCTATGGCAAAATTAATTTGAAAAAAGGGTATATAACTATAATAAGCGATTTAAAACTATTGTAAATCATAGCGAGAATTTAAAAAAATTAAATGATGTAAGTTATGTAAAAGGTAGATACAAGGTACCTTGGAAGGGATGATGGGCTGGATTTGAAGATCTCGGTAGATGGCCGGTGTTGGGCGGAAGGTGTGATGGCTGGAGTTGGCTGTAAATGGAGATGACTTGTTGAAGCCATGGTTGTTTGTTGAGAAGGCCATGGTTGTTTGTGGAGAATGCTATGTTTGCTTGTGGAGAATGCTATGTTTTCCTGTGGATAATGCTATGTTTTCTTGTGGAGAATGACTATGTTTGCTTGTGGAGATGACTATGTTTGATTGTAGATGACTATGTTTGCTTTGATATGGCTATGTTTGCTTGGAGATTGAATTGGGCTATGTCTTGTTGAAGTAGCTTATTTTTGATTGAAAAAGTTATGTTTGCTTGAATTGAGCTATGTTTGTTTGGGTTAAATATTATATTTAATATAAAAAGATGATTTTCTGTTTGAATTTAGATCATGTTGATGATTATGCTATGGTGGTGCAGTCATGGCTAAAATCTTGTGAAAGTATAATAACAAAAATGGTTTTGATCAGATATTGTTTTAATTGAGCTATAGTGATATATATGAAAAACATAATTTGATTAATGTACTGCCTGGCTTAAGGCGTAAGAATAAAAAAATAAAAAGCTTATTTACATAATTACAAAGTTTTGGGTCGGCCGGCGGGGAAGAACAACAATGAGATTTTATATGGTAAGCGTGACCTCTGGCGGTCGATTTAAACAGAGTATTTATCTATGAAATATATAATTTTTAAAATAAAATAATACTTTAATATAACATAATTTTAAATGAAATATTTTAATATAACATATATATATATATATATTATAAAACATATTATTATTATGAATATTATGTACTATCAAATAATTTGTATTTTGATACACTAATACACAACCTGCTTTAAACTTTGATGTGATAAATAAAGAGATATTCTAGGTGTTACCTAAAAATATAGTTGGCTTATTATTGACTGGTCTAACCTTGTAGGATGGTTGAGACACGTTCTGGAAAGATGCAAGACGCGTCTGAGGAGAGAATCAAGACTGGAGAATCTGCCAAACCGCAGCCTGGTGCAACAATATATATATTTGATACAAGGTGAACATGAATGATATGATCATAAATTTTGAAAATAGAACAATCCATAAATAGATATTTAATTAAAAAGGCATATATTGAATCAAAATATAATTTAGTTTACCCGCCATTTTCAAGGTATTATAACATATTAATATTAATGTTATAATACCTTGAAAAAGGTTGTCGTTCAGCCAATTGAAATATATAGGTGAAATAAATTATTTTTTGATTCAATATATTCCTTTTTAATTAATGATCATAAATATAAAGAATATTCATATAAGTATATATTATGATTAATAAAATTATAATGATAAGTAGATTAATATATATGATTGAAATAATCTCATTTATATAAATTTAAACAACGCTAATGAAATATGTATTATTAATGTTATTTATGAAGAAAAAAAAGATTCTCGTTTGTAATTAATTCAAATTTTAAGCGTAGCTATTCTAAGAAGCGAAAGAGTTGAATTTTTTTACTGATGAAAATTAAACGAAACGCAGTTTTCATTTCACTCAATCAAATTGGTTGCAACAGTGAATAAATTAAAATATCAATTACTTTCTAATTTACCCTATCGTAAAACAATTAGACAAATTGCTCATTGATCACCGTCGGCCAGTATTTCCGCAGAAGATCAAAGGAAGGGGATGTTCAAAGAGACGCTACCGCTGTAAAAAATTACTTTATTCTTTGAAAGGGCAGGAGTGCCTCGGGAATTTTACAGCATATTAGATTAATTTTCTCGCCAAACTTTTTATCGAGTGCAGACATTTTTACAACAAATTTTTAGGAGAGCAGAAATAATTAACAAGTTTATTGATAGATAAGTTTTTTAGTAATTTAATAAAGTTTCAACTACTAAAAATGAGTTAATGTACAAAGAGAGTAACAAAGGCACACGTGTGCATGCACAGAAATGTAGATTATCAGATTGAAAGCTTCTCTTCTCACTTTATTGTGGGTGGATTGAAACTTAACATATAAGTTCAAGATATTTCTAAATATTTTGAATAAAATATATATCTTACATGTCTTATAATATCAATCTTATGTATCCATAGATTTTCTCTTTACAACGCTATTATTGATGTGAAAAATAGCACAAATGGGAAATTGTACTGGTATAGGTGGATAAATTAAGAAAAAGGCATCTCCTAATGGTGCAACTGAAATTTTTATTTTCACGATCAGAAGATGCCCTTTTTATCTCAATTTATTATTTATCTTTCTCAAATAAAATCCTTATTAAATGTTTTTTTTTTTATTATCCCTAGTACATATGACACAAACCATGATAGTCATGGTGGGCTGTAGTTAGCGAGTGCTGTTAAGGTACCGTACTTTACACATTTAGAAAGCAGTTCGAAATTTGAACTTAAAAGTGTTCCAGAGACTCGTTTGGTCTACTTGCACTCACTGGTGGGGTTGGACTATTGAAAGAATGCGTGGCCATTGAAGCAATTTTATCTTCAGAAAAAAGTATGCAGTGCGAGATTCAATCCAAGGTTGTGTCTGTAGGAAATCGACCTTTATATCACTCTTCCACCAACTCCCTTATTCAAAAGTAAAAACAGTCCGCTACTATATATGAGCGATATTATAGATCAAAGTGGTCCAACAGATGGAAAGCTTCACTATTCATGAGCCAGGCCGTCTTAAGATTATTCATTTTATAACAAAATATTTATTATTTTATTAACAGAGTATCAGTTTTTATGTTTATATTTTGCTACTCTCTAAACTTACTTCATTTCTTAAGTTTTGTTTATCATTCATAGTTTGTTCTTGCCTTAAATAAATTGTGGTGTCATCCTGAAATTTGTCTTTCCTAATTTTCCGCGTGGCATTTTGGTGGAGATGCTGGGTAAATTAGGGAAGACAAACTGAATATCGCCGAGAAGACCTAGAGGCCATGGGTGCTGTGATATACATTTTCGGTTACACGACTCCAGGATTCCACCGACGTGCCAAAGCCAGGACTTCCCTCCAAGATGACGATGTCCCTTATAGACGACAAAGCCGCTCTTCACGCCGCAAGAAAAAGGACGCAAAGGTACTAAGGACAAAGTTCCAAGACGATGGAATCCTTGGCAGAAGCACGTCAGATCCATGTCAGTAACCACAATAATTGCAAGCTGTGGGTCACAGCTCTCATAGGGAAGGAGCTATGTTACAAAGTATTTATTATTTTATTAACAGATTATCATTTTTATGTTTATATTATGATGCTCTCTAAACTTACCTTATTGCTTATCTTTTGATCATCCATAGTTTGTTCTTGCCTTGAATAAATTGCTGTGCCATACTTAAGTTTGTCTTCCCTATTTTTCCATGTGGCAAGATTTACAGCGAGACAATAGAACATCTTTTTATTCCTTCATTTCAATTAATATTCGCTTTTCTTTTAAATATACTTTCCATTTCTAAAACACGAGAAGTAACGCTTTATTAATTGAAATAAAACTTATAAATCCTTTATAAATAAGAGCATCTCTCTAGCTCTCTGGGCGAGTTATGTTTATTTCATTTTACACGTTGCAATTTTATATTTTTATATTTAATCTTGTAGTAACATTAATATCAAAGGAGAGTTTCGTGTCTTTAGAGTGTAACTTGATATCTCAGACAATGCAGCAGCGAACACGTTAGACGAGATAATAAAGGGTCAATCTCATGATCTACTTCGGCCAGAATTTTTTACATTTTGTCGACGAGAGAGAGATTCGACATAAATCTTTTGTCCTCTGGTCTCAATAAAAATTGAGAATAAACATTTTTTAGCAAGAAGTTACCCCAAATATAGTTGAGGGTATCCGAGGGCGTTACATATACGCGTCTGAGCGAAGTGTTATTGTTGTTGTCGTGTCCAATGAAGAGTCTCAGATGCCCCCATGCATCTCTATCACAGCAGTCGGAATGTCCACTATATTGGGTGTGTAAAGCTGCTGCTCTGGGTCAATGTCAATATATGTCTTGAATGTTAAAAGACTATGAATGCCAGCCACACACACAAGAACCTTCAGTCTACATGGAAAATATTTTGGAAATCCACAAAACAATTATTTATTTTAGGAACATTCGTTTCATTTGTCTAATGAAGAGCTTGTGTAAATTGAAAGCTAGTTGATTGTAAATAAAAATAATCGTATTGCAGTTCGTTTTTTGATCGACTTCATATTTTCGTATTGCGGTGTAAAAAGACAGTAGAAAATAGTTTCATTGAAACTAGCGCAATAAGTTGTTTCTATCGATACGTAAGAGGTAAGTAAAAATTTGAAGTAACAGTGAATGTGAAACTAAGGAATAAAAAAGTCAATCTAAATTTGACATCCTTGTGGTCGGCTTCCTAGCCAATGTCCTTCTATAAGGACCTATATTCAGCGACTGCGACGTCGTAATGGTCAGTGCTGACGTTCCAGACTCATTGTCACCTGGTTGGCGTCCAATTCCTCCACAGTACAAGCTGAAGCCAGGGAATCTACCGCCCAACTAGACGAAAGAGACCTCCTCCGTACCACCAAAACCCAATGCCTGCAGGAATGGAAATCTAATGCTGCACATGACTGGTAAAGAGCAAGAGTGACAAACACCGGTTCTGTCCTCCCAAGAGAACAACAGTTTTTGATTTCCAGACTAAAGTCTAGTCGTCTACGGAAATGACTTTCCAGAATGGTTGCAAGGTTTTTCCACTATGTACTAAGTGCAATTCTCAACCTGCAACTTCAAAGGACATTATTGACTGTATTGACTCATCCATTGATGAGCTCTATTCATATTCAGCAGACACCATCAACAAGCTCTACAAGCTTGATACCTTAATATGATTGAGTGGAGATAAGAAAGAAGAAGACAGTACAAGCAAACACAATCATTTACCAACCCCGTATTATAAGAACCTCTACTGAAATTGCCATTTTATGAGAATTATATAAAAAAAAATATATCAAATTAGTTTCCTCTTCTACAAAAAGTATCATTAAAGATTATAAAAACTGTGAGAAACTCTCTGTAGAAAATTTATTTAAAAATCAAAAGATTTTCAAATTTATTATTAGATGGCGTGCGAACTATATTTGAAGATATTAATATTTGAATTAAAATTAACGCGTATATATAATGCGATTAAAATAAAATATTAAACTTTATTAAAACATACTCTATATATACCTATGGTTTTATTTAAACTAAATTAAAAAACTATTTTTTAGAGAAGAACAGACACTATTCAACAACTATATAAAAACTCACACAAACTCTCTGTGTATATGTGATTATATTCAACCAAATTTAACTATTCAGAGGAATAAAATATTCAGTAGAAGATCTGCCTCCGTGCAAGAACAATTCTCTTTATTTCGGCCTCTCACACCTACAACTTTTTTCTTCCTTCATAAAAAGTGCACAAAGCCCGGACAATTCCATTGACAAATCAAGGTTCTCTCGCCTCGCCGGATCAGGAGTTCCTCACAATAAACTTCCCACCGGCTTATTTCTTCTTTCTTTCTTTATAAATATACGTCTATATATACTTCAATATTTCTTCCATAGTCGTGATATTCTCCATTTTTGTGAATAATTCAACTTGGACTGTGATTGAAAACAAAATAAAGGTCGTAATTGAACATATGCCATCGCACATACAGCGGACAATTTGAAGGATATTATAACCGGGATGTTACACACGCGTATGAGAAATCTTATAATTCAACTTGGACTGCGTTAGAATCCAAAATGGAGGTCGTAATTGAACATATGCCATCGCACATACAGCGGACAAAATGAAGGATATTCTAACCGGGATGTTAAACCCGGGTATTTGAGAAATCTCTATTCAATTTTATATAAATAAAATACAGTAATTTCTCCCATCAACTAAAAACCTGATGAAGAGCCGCTGTCTTGAGCGACCAATAATTTTTTTTATAGTCAAAAATGACTTGTCCTTAACTATTCCCACTTATAATAAGCGTCTACCTCCAGAAGCGACCAGAAGTATCCTTGATATTTAGCCTGTCTATTCTGTCATTCTACTGTTTTATTTTCTCTCTGTATTCCATTTGTTTCATATGGTATTTCTGAATCTATGGGATGTCGGAGTGAAAGTTTAATATCTTACATTTTAGATTGAACTACAAGTGTTTTTATCTTTTCAGTTGTAGAAACTTACTTTCAGCTAAAAATATTATACGGAGACTATATCAAAGCCTTCAAGAAAGATGATGTAGTAAAGCTGAGAATAAGCTACTAGCGGAATCTCAAACGAAAATAATATCCACGGCAGCATGTAAAAGGATATAGAGTATAGTATAAAAATCACAAGACAGAGAAAAGAGCTTCTTACAATAAATGTAAGAAACCGGGTCTTTTTTGTGAATTATCTTCTATTGACAAATAGAGAGATACCATCGTCTAAATATGTTATAGTGTTAATGAAGCAATTTCCTCTCCTGTATAAATATTATAATCTAATTCCATTATATTATACTCGATACTTTTCGACCGCTACGACCCGGGTTCGATTCCTTTATGATAAAAAAAAATGCTCCAATGGCCCCCGATTCTCACAAAAGTCCAACCCCACCAGCGAGTGCAAGTAACCAAATGGGGCTCTGGCACATTTGTAAGTGCAAAGTCGAACTGCTTTTCACATGTGTAGACATAATTATCATGGCCTGTACCACGTGAACTAGGGATAATAATAATAATAAAAAGTGTATTTGGTGCCACAAGTCTCGGTCACATCTTGTTCGTGTTACCGGCACATTAAACAGTCCCCGTTACATTTCGGATGTGTCCGTGGCAGTACCCTTTATCCCAGGCCTGGGAAACTCTACGTTTTGTCTCTATATGTATAATCTCAACATTGAACTGAGAGATCCTGTCCTTGTCTGGAGGAGGACTCTCTCAAGGTGGAGGAGCCTCCCTTCCTGAGAACATATATATATTTTAAATATTTTACCACCAAATTGTAAATAATCACATTTATCTTTATTTAATTTCTCTTTGATTTCTGTAACAATCGACTAAGAGTGTCAATAAATAATTTTGAATTGTTAATTGTCTACGTTTGAGCAGGATAATTAACCACAGCATGTTGCCGGTATTTCACCGAAATTTCTACAAACGCCAACACACCGTCTTCGGAATTAAGTAACGCTCTAATATTCAAAGAATAACTCAAAAAACATAAATACTACTTCTATTTGTTTGAACTTTGAAAAATGTATAGCGTTAAATTAAAAAAATATTTTTTTTCTTAATATATTGTCATTCAATTATTTGTCGGATACGAATATAGAGAGAAATATAGATACACTACAAAAAAAGTCTTAGTGAGCTACTGTGCTGGGAGTTTTGAAATATTTATAAGTAACGGTTCTAGCAGCGGCCTCGCTTGATTATTTAATCTGCTATCCTAGCACGTGATTATTCATTCTGAATCACGCGAAGTGTTCTATCTTATTTTGACCTCGTTTCAACATTTTTATTTTATTTGCTTTGATTCATTTTTTAATATGGAGATATATGTTATTAAAATTGCGGGAGAATGTTATTCATGTACCAAAAGGGCCACCTCTCCCTTTCATGCATCGTTCTGATACATAATTAAAGGGAGAGGTGCCTTTTTTGGTACATGAATAACATACTCCCGCAGTTTTATGTTATTTTTTTGCCTGGAATTCAACCCTTGACGCTTCACCAGCTCAATCACCTGTTTGATAAATTTAACCGACTTCAGAACCCTTCTCGTAGGATGTTATGACATTGAAGCCGCTTCTGTATTGATGAGGGCCAAAGCCCGAAGCCATTGTATACAGGTTGGTTTTTTGTCTGAGTTTGCCAAAAATGGTGTTGTGGCTCATTATTTATCAACACTAGTAAATTATTTTACTAGGGTGATGAACAAGTGCATCGCTCTGATGCATAAAGAATGAGGCGCATCTCTTGGCACATATATATATATATATCAGTTTTCCAGGGATCAATATTAATTTAGGTGTTTATTTTATTTAAAATGTTCATTTATTCATCATAATTGGCTTTTTATTTTAGATTGATAGGTAAAAACTTGTAAAATTAATCAGGCCTCCAATTGAAAGTGTCTTTTCAAAACATTTTTATTCTCTAGCTTTCGGGCACGGACGCCCTTCTACAGGTGAAAACTTGAAAAAAATAAAAAGGCCACCGTGCCCGAAAGCTAGAGAATAAAAATGTTTAGAAAAGACACTTTTCCCTGGAGGCCTGATTAATTTTAATCAATATTGATATAAGGGATTATCTTATTGAAAAATAAATTTTTCAAAATCCCCTAATTGATTTATTGCGTTTATGATATTGGCCATAATATTGCTAAAGAAAAAATAAACATTTGTCATGGGGAAGGATTCTTGGACCTCAGCACCACAACAAAGAGCTAACATGAAACCGGAAGATAACCCAAGGTCCGGTAGGCTGCGAGATAACGACATCCTATGGCAAGATGGGAAGGTAAATCCTACAACTCGGAAACTATTAGATGAGCTGGGGCCATCACAGACCACTGTGATCCGTCACTTTCACGAATTAAGGCAAGGTCAACAGAAATATCAGCTTTGTACTTCATGAATTTACGTAATATGAGACGAACCACTGGGTGAAGTGGTACAAGAAACTATTTACTAATGCGCACGCTGTACATTTTATAATGATAATTGTTACTTGCGATGAGAAATGGGTTTATTAACGCAATCCTAACACCAAAAAGTAGTGGTTGACCCCGGATAAAACTCCTGATACTGTTGTCAAACTTGAAGGCTTTGAATATAAGTCGACCCTGTGAAGGGATACTCCACTCGCAGTTCTTACCAAATGGTTGAACCTTCAAGGCCAAACTGTATTATTCAGAATACTTTGAATTGGTGTATACCGTTTTAAATCAGAAGTACCTGGCTTTGGTTAACAGATAATGCGTTCTTCTCCAACAAAATATCGCCAAAACAAAATATTACTCGAACGACGGAAGAAAAGCTCTACTACCATAAAGCAATCGAACTATTGTCACGCCTAGTATTCAGTTCGGGGCTTGCATAGTAATTTTATTGCTTTTCCGGTCAGTGTTCCATTTATTTCGCGGGAGACTCTTCAATAACTGAATGATCTAGAATTTAGGGCAAATGTGTTCTTCGCTTCGAAGGACCAGAAATGGTATTGCCAGGGGATCGAAGGACTGGGAGAAAGATGGCTTAAGACGATGAAACACAATGGTCTATACTCTCCATGCTAGGTATAATTGGTTTAAAATATTAGGCATTCTGGAATTGAAAGTAACCAAAATAACTTTAACACCTTCAAGTTCCCTCTGAAATTCTTAAAATATTTCTTAGTAT
>CP092883.1:37810720-37837561 GCA_030710605.1 Cordylochernes scorpioides
GTTCAGTTTCCCTACATCCACTTAAATATATATATGACATGTTGAATGCGAAAAAATATATATACTACTAAAAAAAAAAAAATCAAATCAAATCCTGATCGCTCACATGAGCATTTTAGATGGCAGAGCGCCATCTAGTGGAACAAAAATCAACTAAACGTTGATTAAACCTATTCAATGATATTTGGCCAACCCATTTTCTTGATAAATAAAAAAAGGCCAACCACGTACGCGTTTCGGGCTGTATGTAGATTATTTTCTATTTAATTTAAAGGGTTTGCTTTTTGGAGAGTTTCGATTTGATACTATGGATAAATGAATTTTCTCTAATGGAAGATATCGGATGACGGATTATGAAAATGCGTTTTGACTTCGAAATCTCTTGTGCTAGAACTGGAAAATTTGATTGTGCAAAATACCCTGTAGATTTAAACCCGAAACTCACAATGTTTTCGGGTAGTATTGTTCGCTTCCCAATATTCAAATATTTAAAATACAATATAACGCGGCTGATGATTGTAAAACGAAAATTAAAATTATACCGCGAATGTTTCTTTTAAAAATCGAAATTTATTTTCAAAGAGAAATAGCGACATTTCTAACTTTGAGGATGAGGTATGGAAAGGTGAAACTCCATTACTCTTCATGTTTCACCTTTCCATACCTCATCCTCAAAGTTAGAAATGTCGCTATTTCTCTTTGAAAATAAATTTCGATTTTTAAAAGAAACATTCGCGGTATAATTTTAATTTTCGTATTCAAATATTTATTCTAGCCACATTTACCCTACTGCTATTTTCTATATGACTTTATATCCATTGGCGTCTTGTATTTCAGTGAGACATCTGTTTGTTTGTTCAGAAAGCTTCTCTTTTTCTTGACTGCCATCCTTCGAGGAACAGTATTCAGGTTCACTATTCCATTTTGTAAATTAGAATTATTTTGAAATATATGCACACACATACAGCCTTATTAAGACCACCGGTCTTATACAGATTTACCACAGAAGGGAAGCATAGATGAAGCTCTTATAATCCAGGCAGCGCAGAGACCAACAGCCTCCAGGTCCGACGCATGTCCTGTGGCCACAGAATCCACCTTGCATAGGTTACCGTATCACTGAAAAGGCGAGTATGGAATCAGCTGCGTTTTAGTCTTCGCTTTCTTCATTCAAATTTTGAAATATATAGTCATTTCAAATCGAAAGGCTAGCAAGTAAACATTCGAATTCAAGCTTAAATATTTCCACGGATGACGTTAAACTAATGAAAAAAAAAAAGGTTTTTAACGGAGATCTTAAAAAAAAAAAAAAAAAAAACAAGTATTTAAGGCTTACATTAGTAAAATAGAAAGTTCTAAAGCTTCCTTGAAACAATTTCTTTTCTTCACAAAGTCTCTCGGAAAGTTTTGCTGTCTACACCCAAGTTTCAATAGTCAGTCATCATTAAGAATTTAGAGGTTGACATTGTGGCGAGTTTGTCAAAGCCTAATCAATATTGATTCCCAAGGGACAGAGTCTTTCTTCTATATCTTTGCCAGTAGATTACTTTCACATAGAGTCTTTTCCTCCATGTCTTAGTGGGTCTTCTGAATTATTTGTGAATATTTTTTTATTCATCCATTATTTATATTGCTGCGTGTTTCTACATTTCAACCCAAAATTATCTGCCATGTTGCTCAAATTAAGTCCTAAAGAATATTAGTAGTGTTTAATTATACTAATTTGTGTGATTATATAATTTCAACTTAAAATTAATAAAAATAATTTGCAAATATATAATGGATGTCTTGAAAACGAATGAAAAGTATTTTAAGTAAGTCTGTGATGCATAATATTTCATAAATTAACACATATGTATGCCAAGTGAAAATGAGAACGCCTCTTCCGTGTAAAAATGTAGCAGAAACAATGAATTTATCATTTTAGTACAGAACTTACAGTAGGGAATGAAGGAATGTGCCACAACACCATCTCTGACAAATTCAGACAAAGGCCATCCAGTATACCATATTTTCAGACTTAATCCCTCATCACCGGCTTCGATTTCTTAACATTCTATGATAGCAGTTATGAAATCGATCGAATTCGGAACAAAAGGTGTTTAAACTGGTAATCTGGTAGAGGCGATATCTTAAGAGAGGCGTATAATATATATGTGTGTATAAGTTGACGATTTAAGCTTTGGGCACACTAGAAATATATATAGTTATAAGCATTGAGCATTGCTATTGCGCACAAATATAATTATATATAATTTAATTATTTAGAGTCATATGTTCCTCAAAGGTTTGTGTTCACGATATTCTTATATATCTTTTCTCTCTAAGAATTCCTCAAGATATACATCATTATAATCAATGCAGCCAAATATACTAATAGAACAGTCTAGTAGAGTAAACGGCAAACATATCCTGGAGGGTTGAGCACTAATGAATCAGACCTTTCCAAATATACATATTCTATTACTGTAATCCACAGAATTAAAACATAACCAATCGAAAATAATTGTTATAACAGCTGAAAATCTTAGTTGAAAATGGTATACTAAGAAATATTTTAAGAATTTCAGAGGGAACTTGAAGGTGTTAAAGTTATTTTGGTTACTTTCAAATACAGAATGCCTAATATTTGAAACCAATTATACCTAGCATGGGGAGTATAGACCATTGTGTTTCATCGTCTTAAGCCATCTTTCTCCCAGTCCTTCGATCCCCTGGCAATATCAGTTCTGGTCCTTCGAAGCGAAGAACTCATTTGCCCTAAATTCTAGATCATTCAGTTATTGAAGAGTCGCCCGCGAAATGAATGGAACACTGACCGGAAAAGCAATAAAATTACTATGCAAGCCCTTAACTGAATACTAGGCGTGACAATAGTTCGATTGCTTTATGGTAGTAGAGTTTTTATTGCGTCGTTCGAGTAATATTTTGTTTTGGCGATATTTTGTTGGAGAAGAAGGCATTATCTGTTAACCAAAGCCAGGTACTTCTGCTTTAAAACGGTATACACCAATTCAAAGTATTCTGTATAATACAGTTTGGTCTTGAAGGTTCAACCATTTGGTAAGAACTGCGAGTGGAGTATCCCTTCACAGGGTCGACTTTTATTCAAAGCCTTCAAGTTTGACAACAGTATCAGGAGTTTCATCCGGGGTCGACCACTACTTTTTGGTGTTAGGATTGCGTTAATAAACCATTTCTCATTGCAAGTAACAATTATCATTATAAAATGTACAGCGTGCGCATTAGTAAATAGTTTCTTGTACCACTTCACCCGGTGGTTCGTCTCATATTACGTAAATTCGTGAAGTACAAAGCTGATATTTCTGTTGACCTTGCCTTAATTCGTGAAAGTGACGGATCACAGTGGTCTGTGATGGCCCCAGCTCATCTAATAGTTTCCGAGTTGTAGGATTTACCTTCCCATCTTGCCATAGGATGTCGTTATTTCGCAGCCTACCGGACCTTGGGTTATCTTCCGGTTTCATGTTAGCTCTTTGTTATGGTGCTGAGGTCCAAGAATCCTTCCCCATGACAAATGTTTATTTTTTCTTTAGCAAGATTATGGCCAATATCATAAACGCAATAAATCAATTAGGGGATTTTGAAAATTTTCTTTTCAATAAGATAATCTCTTATATCAATATTGATTAAAATTAATCAGGCCTCCAGGGAAAAGTGTCTTTTCTAAACATTTTTATTCTCTAGCTTTCGGGCACTGTGGCCTTTTTATTTTTCTCAAGTTTTCACCTGTAGAAGGGCGTCCGTGCCCGAAAGCTAGAGAATAAAAATGTTTTGAAAACAACTTTCAATTGGAGGCCTGATTAATTTTACAAGCTTTTTTTAATCAATCTAAAATAAAAAGCCAATTATGATGAATAAATGAACATTTTAAATAAAATAAACACTTATATTAATATTGATCCCTGGAAAACTGATATATATATGTACCAAAAGATGCGCCTCATTCTTTATGCATCAGAGCGATGCACTTGTTCATCACCCTAGTAAAATAATTTACTAGTGTTGATAAATAATGAGCCACAACACCATTTTTGGCAAACTCAGATAAAAGCCAACCTGTATACAATAGCTTCGGGCTTTGGCTCTCATCAATACAGAAGCGGCTTCAATTTCATAACATCCTACGAGAAGGGTTCTGAAGTCGGTTAAATTTATCAAACAGGTGATTGAGCTGGTGAAGCGTCAAGGGTTGAATTCCAGGCAAGAAAATAACATAAAACTGCGGGAGTATGTTATTCATGTACCAAAAAAGGCACTTCTCCCTTTAATTATGTATCAGAACGATGCATGAAAGGGAGAGGTGGCTCTTTTGGTACATGAATAACATTCTCCCGCAATTTTAATAACATATATCTCCATATTAAAAAATGAATCAAAGCAAATAAAATAAAAATGTCGAAACGAGGTCAAAATAAGATAGAACACTTCGCGTGCTTCAGAATGAATAATCACGTGCTAGGATAGCAGATTAAATAATCAAGCGAGGCCGCTGCTAGAACCGTTACCTATAAATATTTCAAAACTCCCAGCACAGTAGCTCACTAAGACTTTTTTTGTAGTGTATCTATATTTCTCTCTATATTCGTATCCGACAAATAATTGAATGACATTATATTAAGAAAAAATATATTTTTTTAATTTAACGCTATACATTTTTCAAAGTTCAAACAAATAGAAGTAGTATTTGTGTTTTTTGAGTTATTCTTTAAATATTAGAGCGTTACTTAATTCCGAAGACGGTGTGTTGGCGTTTGTAGAAATTTCGGTGAAATACCGGCAACATGTTGTGGTTAATTATCCTGCTCAAACGTAGACAATTAACAATTAAAAATATTTTATTTAACTCTTAGTCGATTGTGACAGAAATCAAAGAGAAATAAAATAAAGATAAATGTGATTATTTACAATTTGCTGATAAAATATTTTTAAAAAATATGTTCTCAGGAAGGGAGGCTCCTCCACCTTGAGAGAGTCCTCCTCCAGACAAGGACAGGATCTCTCAGTTCAATGTTGAGATTATACATATAGAGACAAAACGTAGAGTTTCCCAGGCCTGGGATAAAGGGTACTGCCACGGACACATCCGAAATGTAACGGGGACTGTTTAATGTGCCGGTAACACGAACAAGATGTGACCGAGACTTGTGGCACCAAATACACTTTTTATTATTATTATTATCCCTAGTTCACGTGGTACAGGCCATGATAATTATGTCTACACATGTGAAAAGCAGTTCGACTTTGCACTTACAAATGTGCCAGAGCCCCATTTGGTTACTTGCACTCGCTGGTGGGGTTGGACTTTTGTGAGAATCGGGGGCCATTGGAGCATTTTTTTTATCATAAAGGAATCGAACCCGGGTCGTAGCGGTCGAAAAGTATCGAGAATAAGATAATGGAATTAGATGATAATATTTATACAGGAGAGGAAATTGCTTCATTAACACTATAACATATTTAGACGATGGTATCTCTCTATTTGTCAATAGAAGATAATTCATAAAAAAGACCCGGTTTCTTACATTTATTGTAAGAAGCTCTTTTCTCTGTCTTGTGATTTTTCTACTATACCCTATATCCTTTTACATGCTGCCGTAGATATTATTTTCGTTTCAGATTCCGCTAGTAGCTTATTCTCAGCTTTACTACATCATCTTTCTTGAAGGCTTTGATATAGTCTCCGTATAATATTTTTAACTGAAAGTAAGTTTCTACAACTGAAAAGATAAAAACACTTGTAGTTCAATCTAAAATGTAAGATATTAAACTTTCACTCCGACATCCCATAGATTCAGAAATACCATATGAAACAAATGGAATACAGAGAGAAAATAAAACAGTAGAATGACAGAATAGACAGGCTAAATATCAAGGATACTTCTGGTCGCTTCTGGAGGTAGACGCTTATTATAAGTGGGAATAGTTAAGGACAAGTCATTTTTGACTATAAAAAAAATGGTCGCTCAAGACAGAGGCTCTTCATTAGGTTTTTAGTTGATGGGAGAAATTACTGTATTTTATTTATTTTTATAAAATTGAATAGAGATTTCTCAAATACCCGGGTTTAACATCCCGGTTAGAATATCCTTCATTTTGTCCGCTGTATGTGCGATGGCATATGTTCAATTACGACCTCCATTTTGGATTCTAACGCAGTCCAAGTTGAATTATAAGATTTCTCATACGCGGGTGTAACATCCCGGTTATAATATCCTTCAAATTGTCCGCTGTATGTGCGATGGCATATGTTCAATTACGACCTTTATTTTGTTTTCAATCACAGTCCAAGTTGAATTATTCACAAAAATGGAGAATATCACGACTCTGGAGGAAATATTGAAGTATATATAGACGTATATTTATAAAGAAAGAAAGAAGAAATAAGCCGGTGGGAAGTTTATTGTGAGGAACTCCTGATCCGGCGAGGCGAGAGAACCTTGATTTGTCAATGGAATTGTCCGGGCTTTGTGCACTTTTTATGAAGGAAGAAAAAAGTTGTAGGTGTGAGAGGCCGAAATAAAGAGAATTGTTCTTGCACGGAGGCAGATCTTCTACTGAATATTTTATTCCTCTGAATAGTTAAATTTGGTTGAATATAATCACATATACACAGAGAGTTTGTGTGAGTTTTTATATAGTTGTTGAATGGTGTCTGTTCTTCTCTAAAAAATAGTTTTTTAATTTAGTTTAAATAAAGCCATAGGTATATATAGAGTATGTTTTAATAAAGTTTAATATTTTATTTTAATCGCATTATATATACGCGTTAATTTTTTTCAAATATTAATATCTTCAAATATAGTTCGCACGCCATCTAATAATAAATTTGAAAATCTTATGATTTTTAAATAAATTTTCTACAGAGAGTTTCTCACAGTTTTTATAATCTTTAATGATACTTTTTGTAGAATAGGAAACTAATTTGATATATATATTTTTAATAATTCTCATAAAATGGCAATTTCAGTAGAGGTTCTTATAATACGGGGTTGGTAAATGATTGTGTTTGCTTGTACTGTCTTCTTCTTTCTTATCTCCACTCAATCATATTAAGATATCAAGCTTGTAGAGCTTGTTGATGGTGTCTGCTGAATATGAATAGAGCTCATCAATGGATGAGTCAATACAGTCAATAATGTCCTTTGAAGTTGTAGGTTGAGAATTGCACTTAGTACATAGTGGAAAAACCTTGCAACCATTCTAGAAAGTCATTGTCCGTAGACGACTAGACTTAAGTCTGGAAATCAAAAACTGTTGTTCTCTTGGGAGGACAGAACCGGTGTTTGTCACTCTTGCTCTTTACCAGTCATGTGCAGCATTAGATTTCCATTCCTGCAGGCATTAGGTTTTGATGGTACGGAGGAGGTCTCTTTCGTCTAGTTGGGCGGTAGATTCCCTGGCTTCAGCTTGTACTATGGAGGAATTGGACGCCAACCAGGTGACAATGAGTCTGGAACGTCAGCACTGACCATTACGACGTCACAGTCGCTGAATATAAGTCCTTATAGAAGGACATTGGCTAGGAAGCCGACCACAAGGATGTCAAATTTAGATTCACTTTTTTTATTCCTTAGTTTTACATTCACTGTTACTTCAAATTTTTACTTACCTGTTACGTATCGATAGAAACAACTTATTGCGATAGTTTCAATGAAACAATTTTCTACTGTCTTTTTACACCGCAATACGAAAATATGAAGTCAATCAAAAAACGAACTGCAATACGATTATTTTTATTTACAATCGACTAGCTTTCAATTTACACAAGCTCTTCATCAGACAAATGAAACGAATGTTCCTAAAATAAATAATTGTTTTGTGGATTTCCAAAATATTTTCCATGTAGACTGAAGCTTCCTGTGTGTGTGGCTGGCATTCATAGTCTTTTAACATTCAAGCCACATATTGACATGGACCCAGAGCAGCAGCTTTACACACCCAATATAGTGGACATTGCGACTGCTGTGATAGAGATGCATGGGGGCATCTGAGACTCTTCATTGGACACGACAACAACAATAACACTTCGCTCAGACGCGTATATGTAACGCCCTCGGATACCCTCAACTATATTTGGGGTAACTTCTTGCTAAAAAATGTTTATTCTCAATTTTTATTGAGACCAGAGAACAAAAGATTTATGTCGAATCTCTCTCTCGTCGACAAAATGTAAAAAATTCTGGCCGAAGTAGATCTTGAGATTGACCCTTTATTATCTCGTCTAACGTGTTCGCTGCTGCATTGTCTGAGATATCAAGTTACACTCTAAAGACACGAAACTCTCCTTTGATATTAATGTGACTACAAGACTAAATATAAAAATATAAAATTGCAACGTGTAAAATGAAATAAACATAACTCGCCCAGAGAAAAAGAGAGATGCTCTTATTTATAAAGGATTTATAAGTTTTATTTAAATTAATAAAGCGTTACTTCTCGTGTTTTAGAAATGGAAAGTATATTTAAAAGAAAAGCGAATATTGATTGAAATGAAGGAATAAAAAGATGTTCTATTGTCGAGCTGTAAATCTTGCCACATGGAAAAATAGGGAAGACAAACTTAAGTATGGCACAGCAATTTATTCAAGGCAAGAACAAACTATGGGTGATCAAAAGATAAGCAATAAGGGAAGTTTAGAGAGCATCAGAATATAAACATAAAAATGATAATCTGTTAATAAAATAATAAATACTTTGTAACATAGCTCCTTCCCTATGAGAGCTGTGACCCACAGCTTGCAATTATTGTGGTTACTGACATGGATCTGACGTGCTTCTGCCAAGGATTCCATCGTCTTGGAACTTTGTCCTTAGTACCTTTGCGTCCTTTTTCTTGCGGCGTGAAGAGCGGCTTTGTCGTCTATAAGGGACATCGTCATCTTGGAGGGAAGTCCTGGCTTTGACACGTCGGAGGAATCCTGGAGTCGTGTAACCGAAAATGTAGATCACAGCATCCATGGCCTCTAGGTCTTCTCGGCGATATTCAGTTTGTCTTCCCTAATTTACCCAGCATCTCCACCAAAATGCCACGTGGAAAATTAGGAAAGACAAATTTCAGGATGACACCACAATTTATTTAAGGCAAGAACAAACTATGAATGATAAACAAAACATAAGAAATGAAGTAAGTTTAGAGAGTAGCAAAATATAAACATAAAAACTGATACTCTGTTAATAAAATAATAAATACTTTGTTATAAAATGAATAATCTTAAGACGGCCTGGCTCATCAATAGTGAAGCTTTCCATCTGTTGGACCACTTTGATCTATCATATCGCTCATATATAGTAGTGGACTGTTTTTACTTTTGAATAAGGGAGTTGGTGGAAGTGTGATATAAAGGTCGATTTCCGACAGACACAACCTTGGATTGAATCTCGCACTGCATACTTTTTTCTGAAGATAAAATTGCTTCAATGGTCACGGATTCTTTCAATAGTCCAACCCCACCAGTGAGTGCAAGTAGACCAAACGAGTCTCTGGAACACTTTTAAGTTCAAATTCGAACTGCTTTCTAAATGTGTAAAGATACGGTGCCTTAACAGCAGTCGCTAACTACAGCCCACCATGACTATCATGGTTTGTGTCACATGTACTAGAGATAATAAAAAAAAAAACATTTAATAAGGATTTTATTTGAGAAAGATAAATAATAAATTGAGATAAAAAGGGCATCTTCTGATCGTGAAAATAAAAATTTCAGTTGCACCATTAGGAGATGCCTTTTTCTTAATTTATCCACCTATACCAGTACAATTTCCCATTTGTGCTATTTTTCACATCAATAATAGCGTTGTAAAGAGAAAATCTATGGATACATAAGATTGATATTATAAGACATGTAAGATATATATTTTATTCAAAAATATTTAGAAATACCTTGAACTTATATGTTAGGTTTCAATCCACACACCCACAATAAAGTGAGAAGAGAAGCTTTCAATCTGATAATCTACATTTCTGTGCATGCACACGTGTGCTTTTGTTACTCTCTTTGTACATTAACTCATTTTTAGTAGTTGAAACTTTATTAAATTACTAAAAAACTTATCTATCAATAAACTTGTTAATTATTTCTGCTCTCCTAAAAATTTGTTGTAAAAATGTCTGCACTCGATAAAAGTTTGGCGAGAAAATTAATCTAATATGCTGTAAAATTCCCGAGGCACTCCTGCCCTTTCAAAGAATAAAGTAATTTTTTACAGCGGTAGCGTCTCTTTGAACATCCCCTTCCTTTGATCTTCTGCGGAAATACTGGCCGACGGTGATCAATGAGCAATTTGTCTAATTGTTTTACGATAGGGTAAATTAGAAAGTAATTGATATTTTAATTTATTCACTGTTGCAACCAATTTGATTGAGTGAAATGAAAACTGCGTTTCGTTTAATTTTCATCAGTAAAAAAATTCAACTCTTTCGCTTCTTAGAATAACTACGCTTAAAATTTGAATTAATTATAACGAGAATCTTTTTTTTCTTCATAAATAACATTAATAATACATATGTCATTAGCGTTGTTTAAATTTATATAAATGAGATTATTTCAATCATATATATTTATCTACTTATCATTATAATTTTATTAATCATAATATATACTTATATGAATATTCTTTATATTTATGATCATTAATTAAAAGGTAATATATTGAATCAAAATATAATTTATTTTACTAATATTTCAGAGTTGGCTGAACGACAACCTTTTTCAAGGTATTATAACATTTTAATATATTAATATGTTATAATACCTTGAAAAAGGCGGGTAAAAAAATTATATTTTTATTCAATATATGCCTTTTTAATTAAATATCTATTTATGGATTGCTCTATTTTCAAAATTTATGATCATATCATTAATGTTCACCTTGTATCAAATATATATATTGTTGCACCAGGCTGCGGTTTACCAATTTCTCCAGTCTTGATTCTCTCCTCAGACGCGTCTTGCATCTTTCCAGAACGTGTCTCAACCATCCTACAAGGTTAGACCAGTCAATAATAAGCCAACTATATTTTTAGGTAACACCTAGAATATCTCTTTATTTATCACATCAAAGTTTAAAGCAGGTTGTGTATTAGTGTATCAAAATACAAATTATTTTATAGTACATAATATTCATAATAATAATATGTTTTATAAAATATATATATATATATAAATAAATATAATATTTAAATTTGAAATATATCAAAAATATAATAATATTAATAATTTTAATAATAGGCGCAATAATCATGATGCAACAATATTCAGTGAACATGAAATAAATAAACAGTAAATATGTAATTCAATTACGATGCTTATAATATATATTAAGACATAAAATATGGTTATAGTAAATAAGAATTATTGTGAAAAAAATTTTAATTTACAGTAAATTATAATTTATAGTATACCTAATTTGATACACACCTTAATGTAAATAAGTTTATATGTAGGTATGTATGTGTGTCTATTTTATTCGCGCTTTTTTCTGATTGGCTGTTCACTGTCACAAGAACTCAATCATCCAATCAGTTTTGAGTTAATTAGCCAATCAGCGTGCAGTGTTTCTTTATCTCAGAGGAATTGACCATCGAAATTCTATATTGAATAGAAGATCACAGGGTCGATTATAGGAAGTTCTTTTATTTGATAATATACCTATATAATGTATATATGTTATATAAAAATTGTATTTAATTTTAAAATATCAATTCCCAGATCAAATTACTCTGTTAAGTCTACCACCAGATGTCGTGACTTTCTCTATATAAACCCATTGTTGTTGTTTCCCGTTGGCCGGCTTAGATCTTTTTTTTACATATGTGAATATGTAATCTTTAATTTTCTTTCTTCTTTACACCTCAAATCAGGTATTTCTTCTTGAATTGTTTCATTAGCACAATCAAAGCAAATTGTGATTTGAAGTTTCTTTATTATCCTTTCTATACCACGACTGCATAACAATAACATAAAATACTCATGGATCCTTAAAATAATCAGCAAGTAATAATTCTATATATCTGAATAATATTCCAAAATTATCAGACTTTTTTTTTATAACAATATAGTCGACAGGATATTTTATAACATAAATAATGTATATAATACGAATATAACGTATTTACACATTTTTTTTCATTCAATATGTACTTTAGAAACAAATGTATTTCTTAAATGATCTTATGTTTTTTTTTTATATAAAACTAATTTATTCTTTGTATTTTCTCTTTATTCTGAAATAGACATTTTTGTGAAATGAAAATAGTTCCATTTTTTTTAACATGCCGACACATTTCAAGGTTTAATTATTCTTTAAATATTCCGTGTCGTCTCTGTATTATTTAGCGTATGTTAAACTTCAATAAGGTTTATAACTGGTTGTCGTTATAAACCCGTTCGCGCGTTTAACAGGGTTCAAATTTAGTATAAACAGTCTAGCCATAAATTCTGTTACAAACAATTTTAGAAATTAAATGATTGATTAATCAAGAAAAGCTAACCACGGACGCGTTTCGGGCTGTTGGCTCTCATCAGCGTGGTGCAAGCTGTACCTCAACGATAAAAAAAATTGGTCATTCAGGCATCCTGAAAATCATGAAACGGGTAGTTAAGGCCAGAATTGCGTGAGACGGCGACAAAATGTGAAGAAATAGTACAAATGCGATATTGTTTTGGGTTAAGGTGCATAAATTAAAAAGGCATCTCCTTATCGTGCAACTGAAAGTTGCTGATGGCTTGCGCCATCTATCGGAATAAATATCAAAAATACGAAACGCGTCCGTGGTTTGCTTTTCTTGATTAATCAAGAATGGGTATTTGGCCAATTCTGGAATAATTAAAAAATCAACGAGAATAGTTGATATTTATTCCGATAGATGGCCCAAGCCATCAGCAACTTTCAGTTGCACGAAAAGGAGATGCCTTTTTCTTAATTTATATTATTTATTATTATAATATAATACATAAATATTATTCTGAATGTAAAGCAATTCATATATTGGATATATAAGCCTATATTGGATTGAATAAAAAATATCTAAAGATATAAATATGTATTGCTATATATTCAGAGCGATTTCAACCAGTTTGGTACTGACGCGCTTCGCCTAGCAAGAACAATGGAAAGACTTCCTATCAACAGTTGGAAATTAATCACAGGTGTCTCGCTGCAGGCATAATTCCATTTTCTTTAATTTTAAAAGATCCTGTTCGCACACAAATTAGGCAAATAAGTATTTTATTCAATCCAATATATGCCTTTTTATTATCTAAATACGTATACAGTAGAACCTCCTTGTAAAGGACGCCTAATTGCAATGACAAATGTTACTTTTACGGGTTATCACACAAAAATCAATAAACTAGGGCCTACCGTGAGAGTAACTTAATACACAGAAAAACGTACACTAAAGAGTACAACACCAACAACAAAAAGGAGATAAATAAAAAAAAGTCACGATTTGTTAAATAAAATAAAAACAGTACTTATCTTTTATTTGCAGCGTTGATAAGGAGCGGACCGGGTTTCACAGGTATGCGAGGAGATCACCAGAAAAGCACACAAGAAAACGCTTTAAGTGTCTCAACTCGAACACCACTCCACGACTCCTCGCATCCCGTTTCAACCCTATTTTATGTACAAACATTGCACATTCGTCCAATGAGAAGGCGTGGGAGGTCATTTCACTAAATAAATGAACAGCATTCTTCCCACATAACTGGGAAGATTAAAACTACTTATGTTTGTCAAATAATTTGACAGCAGAGCCAAAGTGTCCTTTAGGGAGAGGTGTCCTCTTACCGGAGAGTTGTTAAATAGTTAAAATGTTAATTTTGCAAATGAAAACTGTCCTTTGTAGAGAGGTGTCCGCTTAAGGGAGGTTCTACTGTATATACTTGTATTATAACTCACTATATAATAATGAATACCAAATATAGCCATGGTATAGCCAAAAAGAATATTGCCTAAAATTGGGCAAAACTTGAAATCTCCCTCATGGTTTTCTCTAGGAAATTCGACAATGTTGAATCCGCTTGTTCATAAATTTTGGTACGATTCAGCCATCCTCAAAATTATCCGTTGTATATGAGACTCTTATATTTTATATACTATTTTTACTATGAATTAATTTGTCTTCTCTTCTTCTTTATTATCTACACTTTATCATATTAGGATGTCGATTCTGTAGTATTTGAACTTTTTAATGTTTTTTGCAGAGAATGAGCTAATGCAGTTGTGATGTGGTCTGAGTTGCAGGTTAATAGCTACACTTGGTACATAGTAGAAAGGCCTTACAACTGGAAGGTCAATGCCCGTTGATGACTAGACTTAAATCTGGAAATCAAGGACTACTGTAACCTTGGGAGGACAGAATTGATATTTGTCATTTCTACTTTGTACCAGTCATGTGCTGCAGTAGATGTTCATTCTTGCTGCATCGGGCATTGATATAACGGAGAAAGTCTCTTTTATCTAAGAAAGTGGCAGATTGTGTGGAATCAGGGTGAACCAGAGCTCCGGAATTGTCAAAGATTATGCCAGTTTATTTCAGGAATTCCAACTAAATAATTTTAAATTAAAATTTTGCTGTTTTTTTATAGTTTATTTCTAAAATTTATATTATTCCAAATAATATTCTATTTTTTAAAGATATAATTTAAGTTTCTCATCTAATTCTGGTCGTTAATTTTTTTCATATAAAATTATATTGTTCTCTCTTTTAAATAAAATAGAAACAGGAATATAAACTGTAGAAGTAATTTTTATGAATATGTGAAGTTATTTACCGATATATCTCTATATATATAAAAGTCAATTCCTGTCTGTCTGTCTGTTTCGCGATAAACTCAAAATCTACTGAACCAATTGGTACCAAATTTTGCATGTCGCTTTTTATAAACCTGAGGAAATTTTTCGGCTACATTTTGATTAGTATTTTTGGCTATTTCTTTTTTTCATTTGAAGAACTTTTTTTTACGCGGAGTAATCCGGAATGGAATGAATACCCAAATATGGCCATTTTTTATACGCATCGGTGGTTCAGTGAGTTTGAGGGTGAAAATTGCGTGAGCTCAGAACTGAGGTAAATATAGAACTACATACAATGTTAGAAATTTGGCGAACAGAGCGAGGGGAAACTTGCTTTGGGGCCATTCTACCTTATCTATGCAGTTACTCGCGTAGCGAGTCAGAGAAGAAAAGTCCCGTGTGTAGGTGAGGAAGTCGCATGGACTTATAGTTAATTTGAGAAATTAAAATAGTTCGAGATACAAAGGTAGAATATAGGCGAACAGAGCGAGGGGAAACTTGCTTTGGGCCTTTCCACCTTAATTATTTCGATACTATGAGACTTTAGTAGTTTTAACTAATTGAAGGAAAGTGTGCGCGCACAGTGCCAAAAATTGAGACGAGGATGGTGTTGTCCTTTACAGGTGACAAGCTTCTCGTACACGAGGTGTTTGAACCGTCGTGGGAGCTTGTGCGAGGAGATGATTTCGCGACGGGTTGAACATAAAACTTATGTCTGCGCGAAATGTTGACGGACTGGACAAAATCAGCGACGATGTTTAACGTACCTCCGTTGGAAATATCGGACGTAGTTCATATCGTGCTGTTATGGACTAGGACAAACATAAATGTGAAGACAGGGTCCGTGTGGCGCGAGAAGAAGCGAACTGTGCCGCTCGATGCAGATTGTTCAAGTGCGAACAAAAAGGAGTTGATAAACATCTATCAGTTAGTCAATCTGCATCCTGTGACGAACACACCAGTGGCTAGATGGTGTGGGTCGGTGGATATGCCAGAGAGCAACTACATAATATATTATCATAAATCAAGGGTGAATATTAGAAATTTGAAATGGCAATATAGTAATTCGATAATTGATTAATCAATAATTCTATAGAAGGTCATAAGCTGGTAGAAGGTTGACAAGTTGTAAGGATGAGTGGGACATTGCGGGGAGATTAATAAAGGTTACTAAAGGTTGGTTGTAAGCAATAGACGATTAGAACCAGCAATTACAAGTAGGTTGAGGTCACATACAGAGTAATAAAAATGTTCAGGTACTGGAGCACTGTTTTGATGGATCAATTGATTATGAAAAATATTTTTTTAATATTAAAAATCGTAAAGCATGAATAGGTGGAAATCCATTGTTAAGGGGTGACTTTAAAATAGAAATTATTTCATTAAAATGACGATTATTGAATTCGATTGGCAAGGTAACAAATTCAATGAGTTTGACATAGTTAGATATATGGTATGGATGATAAGAAATCACTGTTAATAGAGTGGAATAAATGTAGCTATTAAAATTTGTATATATTTACGAATTGAACTACACTAATTATGGAAATATTGGGACCAGAGTCCACAAGTAGTGACTTCTTTAAAGAATGAATGATAGGAGTTAAAACAATTACACTCACAGGTTATGTTGGTTTAGGGCGCAGGTAAGTTCATTGAGCTTCGGGAGAGTTCTGTTTGTGACACTGTGCGTACCAGTGTTGTACATCACAGTAGCGGCAGGGATATGGCGGAGTCTTGTCCATGATGGTGGAAGGTGACTGCTCTGGCGCGGTGATCGTTCTTGGGCAGATCTAGTGCTGGGAGAAGTGTGTGGCAGGTTCAACTCCGTCGTAGGTGATCACTTCTTCCGCATCACGGTTCAAAAGTTGGCCGAGGCAGAGGGTGAGAACTCGAAGAGGAGTGGCTACAGTTGAGTTGGTTATAAATTCTTGTGGAACTTGGCTGTAGGTTTGTCCAATCACGATGGCTTTGCTTCTGGTTTTCTTCATATTCTACTATTGCTTCCCGGCCAGGTCTTATCCTGTCGGCTTTTATTGGCAATATAATAATAAGGTGGGGTAGAGAAATAATCACACCACAAGTTGGTAGAGGAACCCAGGCAAACCAGAGAGAGGGGGGCCCGGCAACAGCCGGGCGGCCGTTTGTGTCGCACCACAATCCCCAACTGTCTTCAAAGTCCCGAGGTGTTAAGTGACGGACCCCAGGAGCCCCTTAGAATGTCGCTGATGTCTAAAGTGATCGGTCCTTACCCTCTCGTCTCTCTCTGGGTTGACTGTAGGTTTGCTTTATTATTCCTGGAAGAGTATATATTATGACATATATATATAGCACGTTATTGCTTTGGAGTAATATATGTACCTATAGAAGCATCTCTTCCTTTAATTATAGATAAGAACGATGCATTGTGTTTATCACCCTTGTAAAAACTCTACTAGATAAAGAAGGCGCCACAAAAGCAGTTTTGGTTCATTCTTCACCACCACTAGTGAGATTCTTTTACTTAGGTGATGAACATAACTTCTGTTGCATAATTAAAGGGAAAGATGTCTCTATAAGTACAGGAATATAATAATATATTATAATAATTTTTTAAGAGTAATTTAATATCTATAGCTTTTTTGGGGGGCTTCTACAGGAGAACTATATTAAACTTGAATTACAAATATTAAACAAGATGTGTTTACTACAAGGTTGTCCCAAAAGTTCGTAAACACTTGCAAGAAAAAAATTGAAATACCAATATTATTCGCCGTTATGTATAAGGATTTGTATTATGTATAAAATAATTGTATTATACAGTAGACTCTCCTATAACGCGAGTTTTTACAACGCGATTTCGTACAACGCGATAAAAAAATTGCGACAAATTTATTTATACAACGCGAATTTTCGTATAACGCGTTATAAAATAAAATGCGGAAATTTCCATATTGACAACTGTAAAATACATTTAATTTTTATGCACACGCGTTTTAAAATTGTTTTGCTTTTGAACGAAGTAGTGTTGTATACTTTGTCAATTTAATTGCACATGTGTTTCTGTAAGTAAAATATTCTAAATACGTAGTGTTAAATTGAGATTTAAAGCTTAAAATAATATTTTTAACGCATATAAGGTAATAAATTAGAATTTACATGTAAATATTTTGCAAATATAAAAAAAATTACGAAACTTGCTCCCCAGGCATGATGAATATAGCTGGGAAAAAAGAAAAATTGAAAAGGAGATATACTTTATCATGTAAAAATGTATTGTATAAAATGATGTATATAGGAAAAATAATTATATACTAAAACAAAACTAAATGTTATTTTAATTTATATGCAAATGTATATAAAAAAAAAAACAAATTACGTAGTGAATAAATTTTAATTCCTATAACGCGATTTCATACAACACGGAACACATTAATCGCGTTATAGGAGAGTCTACTGTATATTATTATTATGTATTTTCCGTAAAAATATTATTCGCCAAGTAATAAGAAAAACACGAACTTTTGTGACAACATGTATTATATATATGCATTTATCTTATAAGTATATATAATTGTATGTAGAAAGGCTAAATCTTTTTTGCCAAGATATATGTCTGATATTTGACATTAAAATGATATCGTAAATGCAGATACCCAATCAATCATAAAAATATATAAAAAAATACTTTGCAGTGTTCTTATAAGCCTATTAGAAGTTATTTTGAATATATATAAAAATATTACGTACAATATATAAATTTATTTATTATTTATTATCAACATAAATTCTGACCAGTTTTTTTAGCACAAAATTGCTATTTAAAAATAAAATATATTGTCCCTTTTGTATCTTTTTCTTGCAATCTCAATATATTTTCATTCTGAAATACTTGACCCCATTTTTCAGAAAAGAACGAAAAATCTATAATCAGAAAGAAAAAAAATTAGGACAATATTACTTTGACCCCATTACTCAAATTTTCTTTTCAGTAACATGACCTCGAAGAAATAAAAAGACAGAAGAAGAAAAATAAGGAATATTATTTTTAATCAAAAACAAATTTTATGTTAGGGATCTATTTTTTTATTTTCTTTTAGGACGTAATATCACAGAGGGGACAGCTATTTCTCTCGATTTGCAGGGGATAAACGAAGTCTCTGAGGATTTCTAACGACGGCAACCAGTCATTTCTTGCGTTAACAGTAAGGCGTCATAAATAAAATTTAGAGGAGAAATCTCAATGACCTATTTCACAGAAAATGAAGTTTTTTCTCTTAGTGTCTTGTTGTTCATTCCTTCGTGGGTGGTCCAATTAAAGAGCTTGTTGCCTTTTTCTCTGTTTCTTTAATTCTATTTTATTCTTAACTTAGTTAAAGAAGAACATTTCTTTCGTAGTCAGGAACTTGTGTGGTGATGTGTTTTACAAGTGAACTGGTTGGTAATGATTTATTCAAATAAAGACGTTTTTTAAACCCCTCTATCTGTTCTGCTGACAAACTTTTATTCTCTGCTCCTTGTCTATTTTCACCTTTTTTTATATCCTATTTATATTTGAAATTTTTATATATTTTCATTTTTATAAAATATGAAATTTCAAATTTTGAAAGATAAGACAAAAGATACTAGCTTATAAATGAAAAATGAATAAAGTGAATGTATGGAATTGGACAGAAATAGTATTACCCTTTTATATTTTATTCTATTTTTCGGCACAGTTCACTGTCCTCCTTTTCATGAAACATGCCAGTCTTGTGCTTAGAAGTTATACACCTCAAAATTTGAGGCAAAACATAAATATATTTCAATATTTTATATATGTTTTTTCAAACATGGTATACCTATGATAAAAAGTATATAATGGTATTGATGAATGGAATAGTTACAAATTGTTCATTGTCGCTTGATATTTATCTTTTTCGTTTGAATAAATACAAGGTATGTCCCATAAGTTCCCGGACTGGGTCCATAAAAAAAAAAAGGTAAGATTTTTTTTTAATTTTTTTATTAAAACTTTTCAAAGTAATCCCCCCTTGCTTCAACGCACCAGCGCCATCGTTTCTCCCAATTGTCGAAACAGTTTTTATAGGCCTCTTTTGGAATGCTCTTCAATGCCAGCAGCGATTTTTCTATATGTCTTCCCTGGTGTCAAAATGTCTTCCTTTTAGAACTGCTTTGAGTTTGGGGAACAGGAAAAAGTCATTTGGTGCGATGTCTGGAGAATAGGGTGGTTGAGGTAGGATTTCTGTCCCGTTTTTCGCCAAAAAACTCGTCACCAAGTGCGCTGTGTGAGGGCGGGCATTGTCATGGTGTAGGATCCAGTCACCATTAGTCCATTTTTCTGGCCTTTTTTTTTTCGAATCGCTTCCCTTAGACGGCGAAGAATGCTCAAATACATTTCCTTAATAACTGTTTGGCCTGCAGGAAGATACTCGTGATGAACAATGCCTTGTTATCCAAAAAAGCGACCAGCAACACCTTGTTTCTGGATTTCAATATCCTGGATTTTTTGGGTCTAGGCTCACCCTGACCTCTCCACTCGGCAGATTGACGCTTGGTTTCAGGGTCACAGCCATAGACCCATGTCTCATCGCCTGTGATTATCTTGTCTTTCCATTCCGGATCCGTTCTTGTCATTTTAACATGTCTTCACAGGTTGCAAGCCGACACAGATTTTGCTCATTAGTGAGGAATTTTGGGATGCATTTTGCAGGAGTCTTTTTGAGCTTCAAATCTTCGGTTGCGATCTCTCCACACGATCTTTTGCACATTTTATCAGTACTTTGAAATTTTGGGCGTCCTTGACGAGGAGCATCTTCAATGGAAATTCGGCCAGCTTTTAAATCTAGAATGACATTCAAAAACAGTTGTTTTCTTTGGGGCGTCATTGGGGAATGCTTTATTAAGCATTTCAAAAGTTTCGGTTGCTAATATTTGAAGTTTCACACAAAATTCTATGCAAATCCTCTGCTTCAATTTTTTTTTCCATCGTAAAATCGCCGCAGCGCTAGGTGTGACCTTTAAATAAATTAGAATTACCTTGGCGCGCGCGCACCCTACCGACTCGATATTGGTACCACCGTGTTGCCAGATATTTTTTCTATAATAAACAGTCAAATTTATTTACATTTTTCATTTATTTATTTTTTTATGGACCCAGTCCGGGAACTTATGGGACATACTTTGTATAATCAGCGTTTCCCGGAAAGTATTACTAGATATCTATTAATTTCTTAAAACTTTTATACATTTATATAAATATATTTCCATATAAGCAATACATGCTATTTGATATTTGTGGAAGTATGGTTAAAATGATTAGTTAAAAAGCGAGGTTATTGATAAGTGATATGATTTAATTCATTTCTATCTCAGGTCAGAGGTGTGATTTGTTCAGAACTTTGGCTATCTTAAGAGATTTGCTTAAATTATATTCGATTGACACAGAGTTTAAATTAGATTATAAATAAAATATAATTCGATAAAGGAAGAGTTTATTCTTTTCTATAACGAGATAAAAAGCTTTTGGAGGTAACAGTCCTTCGGCAGGTATAATTACGAAGATAAAACTTAGAAATTAAACGAATCCATATATATATATATACATACAGAGAAGTAGGAAATGAGAGATGGATATTCAAATACTAATAAACAAAATACAGTTGAATCCTTTTTTTTTTTTGCTTATCCCTAGTACACGTGGTACAGGTCATGATAATCATGGTGAATAGAAGTAGGCGACTGCTTTTACTCTAAGTGCACCAAATGTCTACACATGTGAAACGTAGTTCGACTTTGCATTTACAAATGTGCCAGAGCCCCGTATGATTACTTGCACTTGCTGGTGGGGTTGGACTTTTGCAAGAATCGGAGGCCATTGGAGGATTTTCATTTTTAAGTCAGAAAAAAGTTCCCAATGTGGGAATCGAACCGGGTCCTTCCACCGACCCCCAAGTTGAATCATAAAACTATGGATTATCAGTTAATGACAATGTACTATTGAGGCTATGTGTGATTAAAGGATGGATACAACACACATAGCCTCAATGACACATTAGCATAAACTAATAATCCATAGGTTTATGATTTAACTGTAATTATGTTAATTAGTATTTGAATATCCATCTCTCTCATTTCCTACTTATTTATATGTATATATGTGGATTTGTTTAATTTTTAAGTTTTAACATCGTAATTATCCCTGTCGAAGGCCTTTTTACGCCCGAAAACTTGTATTGTAATAGAAAAAAATAAACTTTTCCCTCAGCGAATTGTCTTTTATTTATAATTTTACCGAAGGGATTATCTATATATCTATATATATAAAATTGAATGTCTGTCTGTCTGTCTGTTTGTCTGTACTCTATAGATTCAAAAACCATACATCCAATTCATGTGAAATTTTGGGATATTATTAGGTATATCACCGGGAAGGTTTGTGAAAATAATTTCTGAATATCTTGAATATCCTTAGAGTTATTTGCAGATTTGTAGATTTAACTCGCAAGTAGCGCCCCCATTGTGACGATGTTAAAAGGTTTTCTTATCACTAAGTTTGTTATCTTAAATATTATTTACCAAAAGTAAGATTATCTCAGGATGACATGGCAATGTGACACGGGAAAAAATGTTCACTAGATAAAACTATGATTTTCTAATGTAGAAAATTGGCAAAGACAAAATTCAGGATGACACGGCA
The DNA here is from genome assembly GCA_030710605.1 of Cordylochernes scorpioides. Taxonomy (NCBI): domain Eukaryota; kingdom Metazoa; phylum Arthropoda; class Arachnida; order Pseudoscorpiones; family Chernetidae; genus Cordylochernes; species Cordylochernes scorpioides. The sequence continues at coordinate 37,833,222 of CP092883.1, forward strand.
CACAGGGACCGGGAAAAAATGTTCACTTTATCGAGAGATTCAAATTTACGAGTTTCAAATTATCAAAATATATCTTTTTTTTTTTAAATAAGTTTTTAGATAATTGTTTTAACAAATGTTCGCTATACAAACCTTTACTCGGGTTAAACCTCGGGCGAAGCCGGGTACGTCCGCTAGTATATATATAAAAATGAATGTATGTGTGTGTGTGTCTGTCCTTTATGCCTGACCAAACCACTCATTGGAACGCCATGAAACTTTGGGAAGTTATTTAGTATAGTACTGGGAAGGTTTCTAGCAAATAAAATTTTTGAAATAACTTTTCGCCTAAAAATAATCAAGATAAATATTCTAATTTATCTGTTATAATTCAACAATCTGCTCTAAATATTATCATGATGATACGATGATTTTGTAATGTAGAAAATTAGGAAAGACAAAATTCAGGATGACACGGCAATTTATTTGAGACAAGAATAATGATACAATTCCAAGGCAAGATATTATTCCTTTAAATTACAATTACCGAGGGAACCAATTAATATTGATTTTATTCAACTTACGAGTATTTTTCAAAGGACCGGGAAAAAATGTTCACTTAATCGAGAGATTCGTTAGACAAACCTTTACTCGGGTAAAACCCGGGCGAAGCCGGGTACATCCGCTAGTAATATTGATTAATTAGAGGTTAAGTTTACTTATATTTCTGGTGAATCTGGCTTAAGATTGGTGGGCCTCCCCCCCCCTCCCCCCATCAGGCTCTTCTCCAAAGTGACCAACCTGTAACCCTAATTTACTGGTAAGACGTTGGCTTGGTCCATTTGATCCATTCATTGATGATTTTTTAAATTTATTTATTAATTAACCAGGCGCGATATTGAAATATATGAGCTTATTACAGAGGAAACAAACAAAACAATAAACAAATTAGAACTTGGAAGTAAATATTTATAAATTTGCAGGTATTTTTTCGACAATTCATGATATTAGAAATGAATTTAAAAAAAAAACAATATTGTGGTTTTCCATTTGCATTCTGCATACTTATACCGTTGATCTAATAATAGATTCATCCTCATTTAGAAAACTTTCCATTTCCAACTTCAAAGGAAAGTGAGGGCCCTCCTCCATATTGGGATGTATTTGTAGACTTATCATGTGATCTCTACTTAGCCCCTATCCGGCTTAGCCGCTCTGGGGCGTTGTCCACCCTCCGCCACTTGTACACACAAAAGTTGCATCTTTCCTTACGAGGAGATGAGACCTTATTTTAATTAATTTTTCACGCTCCTCCAGTACTTTAGGACAAACTGAAGTTGAATTTTAGGTTGAGTTAGATAAGCATAAAATAATTTATCACGGGTTTCAAACCTAATGTATCAACTGATGGATGATAATCTACCAACCGCCATCTAGCTATATATCACACATCCTCATCATCTGTGAAATATTTCTAATAACTTACTTTCACACAGACCTAAGATATCCAAAAATAAAAGTTCGCTTTCACGTCATAATACGAAATTTATGAACTATCTATAGACAGTCTCCACAAACTAGATTACGTGCTTTGGAAAATTCAGTACTCGCCCACTTGGAGAACATATTTTTAGGTTATGACCTAATTTTCCAAAAATAAGTGCTTAGTTTGTAAAATGGCTTAAAAAATTATATTAGTAAAACATTAATGGAAATTTCCCGTTTATTTTAACAGGGAAGTAGTTTTTATTTTAATATCAATTTCCTCCAGTTCGAAATTCCTATTCTTGCTTCTATGTAATGTATAAATTTGACTTTTCTCCCTTGGTGACTGATATAAAACAAGTTGGAGTGTGGAACCTTAAAGAAGAGTCATTTAATGGTAGCAATGCTGGTCGTTCGTAAGGTATTTTTAGCAAAAACATATAAATATGCAGTGTCTGGTAATCAAGGACCAGGTTTTCTGTCAAATCCTACTTACTGAACGGTTCTATCGAATTTGATTTTTATTTTGATACGAAATATGATCGGTTAATATCAAATTTAGTCTACTATATAATAAAGTTCTATATTTCTATAGTATAAATATATATAAAGTAACAAAAGAGGTGCCCTTATCTTTAAAAATGCATTTCTCGAGCTTTTCTACTCAAAGCGAATAGACTCAAAATAGTGACTATGCCACAACACCAAATTTAACCAAATCAGAAAAAAGGAAACTTGTATACTATGGTTTCGGGCTATGGTCTTCATCAGTATAGGGACAACCTCGATTTCCTAACATACTACGAGAAGAATTATGAAACAAGCCGAATCTTTCCAAAATGTGTTTAAATTGATGAAGTGGTAGGACTGATATTCAGGCGAGAACTGAATACAAAACGACGGGATTAATGTATTTCGAAGAGAAAGATGTCTCTTTTGGCATCAGTAAGAAAACCTTGTTACAGTTGCAAATGTTACTCTTAAGAAATTTTATATATCGTAATGGAAATATATAAATTTGATAGTGATTCTATGGTGAAAATTCGACCAATTTGTTTAATCAGTACCAGAAATTATGGAGATTTGATTATAGAAATCAAAAGACGTACAAACTGACTGATAAGATCCCGTTTCCAATATCAAAAGGTGTAAATATGGCAATTCTTCTAAAACATCAAGCATTTAGAGTAATAAATGAATAAAGCAGAAACTTCCATGGGTAGCCTTTCTATTGGGCGACGTCTCCTTGAGCGACCACCTTGGTAAAATTTGAGATGACCTGAACATATATATAACTAACCCAAGCTTCAATATAAGGCTAGCTCCACGAGAAACCCGGATTTCTATTTTGTGATGAGGTAACACGTTTCCTTCAAGAGCAGAACAGCCAAATTCAATAGTGTAGCTTTTTAGTAGATTAAACTAGCATAGGGGTCGGCAAACTGCGGCTCGCGGGCCACATGTGGCTCTTTGGATGTGAAGCTGCGGCTCTTTAAATAGTTCCATACGCAAATATTATTTATGCAAAATATACTATATATTATTGGAAATAAAATAATTTTGTGGTTCTTTGAAAAATTAGAAATTTTGTAAATTGTAATTTTTGACTCTTCCGACTCAAAAGATTGCCGACCCCTGAACTAGCCGAATAGCTGGGAGGGCCAGGCCTTCTTAATATGTTTTCCCTTTCATCAAGATAATTAGGAAATTGTCCTATATAAAAAAATTGTCTATACGATGTTTATAGTCTAACTCTCCAAATAAAAGGACAACGTAAAGAAACTGAAAATGTAAAACTAATACAAAACACGAAGTAAGGCTGAATTGGATTGCCGTATGACCACATGTTTATTCCACCGCTACATGGACTTCTATCTAGCTCATCTTCACCTATCCAATGCAATGAAAGAACACATCCTGATCGTGCAATTATTGTATTGATAACTCACTGCCATCTATCTTGATTAACCTAAAAGGAAACGATGAAAATCTTGAATGGTTCCTCTATTTACAGATGGCACCACAGTGATATGGGCTAACAGCTCGAAACGTTTACGTGGTTGGCTTTTCTTGATAATTCAAGAAGCAGAATTGGCCAATTCTCTCCGGAAAATGAAAAAAAAATCAACAGAGTGAGTTGATATTAATTCGATAGATGGTAGTAGGTCATCAGCAACATTCATTTTCACAATCAGGATATGCTCGCTGAATTATATTACACTTCTCTACGTCTTAATCATTTTAAGGTAAATATTTGTCTATTAGGCGTGCAATTATTCCACAATATAAACATCTATATTTCCACAGAATAATTATTTTTAAATACTCTGTTGTTTATCATCATAAATATTTGCATAGTCATCATCCCTTACCATGCTTGTAAATCACCAATTGTATGATCAATTGACACATTTTGCAATATATAAGTTTAATTAATGAATTAATTTTTTATTAAGCTTTTGCAATACTTGTCTTTTCTACCATGACATTTGGTGGAGATTAAGCTGGATCATCTCTACGTCGCCCAAGCCGTCAGAAGAAAGCCGTAGAATACAAGGACTAGAGGCTTTAGAAGAAAAAATGAAAACAGAACAAGCTATTCAAGTCTCTATAGGTGAGCAAATTTTTCAACCTTTCAGAAACCCCTCTGTTTTTTCTGAAGAGAACCTGGCCAAAATCCCAAAAATGGCTGAAGGAATTTCATTGGGTCGCTCGGTATAACCACTGGGACAACACAATGTGGCTGGCAAACGTTTATTTTTTCCTTTCCGGAACAGCAAGAAGCTGGTTCGAGAATATCGAGGAACAGGTAAACTCGTGGGATTCGTTTGAGACAATGTTCTCTCTGACTTTCGGTCATCACACCAACCAAAAAG
>CP092883.1:37837661-37865426 GCA_030710605.1 Cordylochernes scorpioides
AGCTACAATAGATCATCTGCCAATGATGCGGGACAGAGGGTGTGTGTAATCTCAACGTTAGGAATACAAACTCTTTCCCATTCCAATCGCACTGGACATGAACAGGTAGAATCGTTCAGAAAGGTCAACACTTTAAACTATTTTCAAAATTATGAACTATTTTAGCGAGTATGTTTCATTTATATGAAAAATAAAGTCCCTATTGCCCCTACTGCAATGAAAAATGATTAATAAAAAAAATCTCTGAAACTTATTTTTTTAATGCACTAAAAAGAGACAACATAAATATGTATTTAATCTTCCGCCATTGATCAATTAGATTTATATGAGTCAAAATGAAAAATCGGCTGGGAAAGATCATCAAGAATTTGGAACATGATGCAATTCAATATAAAGCAATTGATTAGCAAGTGTGTGCGTTTATAGGTTTTACTAAATACACTATATATATATATGTGATGATTTAAGACCATGGAATTGTTGTAAATAGTCCAGATATCTACTACCACATGTTCCACCACGTGACTGTATATAACTTGTTATTTACTGCAATTAGAAAGCCTCGAGTAACATCAATCTGTACCACGTAAAAATCTAATAAAGTATAGCAACTGTACAGATAGAAGGAATGGAGAATAACAGGAGAAAATTAAGGTTAAAACTAATCAGGCTTAGGTGAGAATAGGAAAGCAGGCCTAGCAAACCCAGTCCAACTTTTACGAGGTCGTGGCCCTCCTGGATAATATAACTTTCCCCCTCTGTTTACGTCAGAAAAGAGCAGTGACCTGTTCGGACCCAGCTAAGCTATAAAAGGAGGCCCCGATCCTCAGTTAGTCAGTCCTTAGCCAACCTTTGTTTCAGCACCAGTCCGCCGGACGCTTCTATAGAGGTAACTAAACCCTTTCCTGCCAGAAATCTCCTCGTCCCATTCCTTCTTGACGTTCAGACGCTTCTTAGTGGAATCTCTGTTTGTTTATTCCACCTTTGACCCAGCTGTGTCGCCTTTCACCACGACTGCACGGTAGAGTTGACATCGAGGTTCGTCTAGCATCAGGTAACACTGGTCCCAGAGGTCCCAATATATCACATATATATTGTAACATGGTATTTATCAATTTTATTTATGTAACATGATATTTATCAATTTTATTTATGTAACATATTATTTATTAATTTTATTAACAGAGTGGTATTTCCCTCGTGGCTTATCTTTTGTTTACCTTTTCTTAGTTTGTCCTTCCCTGAAATAAATTGCTGTCCCCTCCTGAAGTTTTTGTCTTCCCTAATTTTCCACGTGGCATTTTTGGTGGAGATGCTTGGTAAGTTAGGGAAGACAAATTGAAGACCGCCGAGAAGACCTTGAAGCCATGGGTGCTGTGATCTACATTTTCGAGACTGACTCCAGGATTCCACCGCCGTGCTAAAGCCAAGACTTCCCACGAAGATGACGATGTCCCTATAGACGATACGACGACAAAGACGCAAAGGTACAAGGGACAAAGTTCCAAGACTTCGATGGAATCCTTGGCAGAAGCACGTCAGATCCATGTCAGTATCTACAATAATTGCTAGCTGTGGGTCACAGCTCCCATAGGGAAGAAGCTATGTAACATGGTATTTATAAATTTTATTTATGTAACATAGTATTTATTAATTTTATTAACAGAGTGGTATTTTTATGTTTTATATCTTGCGACTCTGTAAATTTCCCTCGTGGCTTATCTTTTGTTTACCTTTTCTTAGTTTGTCCTTCCCTGAAATAAATTGCTGTCCCCTCCTGAAGTTTTTGTCTTCCCTAATTTCCCACGTGGCAATATATATATATATATATATATGTGATATCTTGGGACCTCTGGGACCAGTGTTACCTGATGCTAGACGACCCTCGATGTCAACTCTACCGTGCAGTCGTGGTGGAAGGCGACACAGCTGGGCCAAAGGTGAAATAAACAAACAGAGATTCCACTAAAAGCGTCTGACGTCAAGAAGGAATGGGATGAGGAGAGAGAGATTTTAGAGCAAGTGTTACCGTTGGGAGCCAAGCGAAGACTGACAATTCTAGGGCCTCGATTTAACACCACGACCTTGCTGCTTTCTAATTGGCTGACCTATTTAGGTGATTCTTTCCTAATTGGTGGGACTTTTTCACGTGGTAGTGGGCTATTGGTTGACCTACTTAGGTATTGTCTTCTGATTGGGCCTGGCTTATCTCTTTGACGGAAGAATACGTCCGGTCTTGTTCCGGAAATTCGGGGCGTTACTCTTAGCTTTTATGGTTTCCGCGATATCAGATACGCCCTGTCCTGTCAGGAAGTATTGACTTGTAAATTATTTATAGTTGGGCTGGTTTTAAGCCTCTTTTGCTAGGCCTTGCTTCGACTTCTGTCCTAAGCCTGATTTGTTTTAACCTTAACTTTCTCCTGTCTCTCTCCATTCCTTCTATCTGTACAGTTGCGATACTTTATTAGATTCTTACGCGGTACAGATTGATGTTAGTTGAGGCTTTCTATGTGCAGTACATAAGGAGTTATATACAGTCATGGGGTGGAACATGTGGTAGGAGATATCTAGACTATTTACAACAATTCCATGGTCTTAAATCATCACAGATGGCCCCGGATGTGAGAGGGTTCACATGGAGGGATTTAAGAGAGCGGAATAGGAAGACTGTTATTAAGGAAGTAATTTTTTTAAAAATTAATTAAAGTGAGTTGGTATATAACATGGGGTTGATTTCTGTATATCCATAAGAGGTAATAAAGCATAAACAACTAATATTAAACATACAAGTAAAATAAAAATAGGAATAAAAGAATTAATAGAGAGCATATAATGATGATAGGAAAAAATAAAAATGATTTGATGGGAAAATCATGATCTCTTCGTGATGGGCGTTAGAAAGGGTTGAGGGGTTAGTTATTACTTGGTTGAGGCAATGTCACTTTGACTCAAGTCCCAAACCATTTAATGTGCACGGCGCGGAGAACCTAGGCCATGTTTCACATGTAAATTTAAGGACCGAATAAAGTTACAGTACCACAATCGAATAGTAAGATAAGGGGATTGTTATGGGTTTTAGTAATTAGTCGTTAAGACGTACGCATGCAGGATAAATGAGGGCGAAGATCAGTGACCAGAAATCAAAGTTTTAATTAGAGTCGTCAGGGGCTTAGCGAGAAAAAGAGTAAAATAAAAAAAAAATGTGCCAGCGTGTGGCATGAGAGTGCCCTGGAATAAAAAAAATACAATTTGCACGTATCCAAGCCAGAAGTTGGGAGAAGGTAAATCTGGGGGACGATGTGTCAAGATTGTTAATTACGAAATCAAAGTAGGTCAAGTCTAGCCTGCGAAGGAGTTAAAAGTTCCTGCGGAAAAGGAATGTTAGTAATTCTTAAGAAGTAACCTTTAAAGTGGTTGTTTAAGAGGTTATTGAAGATTGCCCTGTTTTTAGATCATGATTTTTAGTTTGATTATAAAAGAATATATCATTGAGATATGGAATTGCGAAATTAAGGCTTTGCATATAGCGTTAAAGGATTTGAAAAATCGAAAATAGAATGGCGAAGTTAAATGCAAAGTAATCTTAAAAAAAAGTAAAAATAGTGATGATATGATACAAAGATTAACACACTACAGCAGTATATAAGGGGTAATAGAAAGTGAAAATATTAAATGAAAATTAAAAATGAGCAGTAATATACTCGATAGCATTGACATGGTAGCGGAAGATGAAACAATGTAAATAACATCTAATTTATAAAGTGAGAGAAAATATAAAATGATAAATGCAAATTAGTGATATAAACATGAAATATAAACTTGAGATTATTAGATATGATATGAAAGATAAAATATAAAGTTGATTATAAAATAGAGTCATAAAGCAAAAGTAAATAAGTTTTGGTAAAGAAAAATAAAAAAAAAGACAATAATCTAAACTAATTGGTTGACGTAAAAAAAAAACAATTATAAGAGCTATATAATGATTATATAAAGGATATTAAAATGAAAAATTTTTTAAAAAATGTTCATCGAGAAGGAAGAGCAAGTAAGATTATATATAGAAATTATATATCGTGAAAGAATGGAAAGTTGTAGGCCAATCGTAATGTTCCTGTTTTTTAGGATGGGTGGAGAGAGCTTTAAATTGTCCTCGATTGAAATCTTTGGTCTTGTTGGCCTAAGTTGTTCTAACTTATCGAATTTGTTTTAAGTTTGATGCGACTCGTGGATCACATTGTTTCTAACTGTGAAACTCATCGAGTCCTAATGTTGTCGATTTTTTGTTTAAACTTATGTGTGTGTGTGTGTGATTTTTGTAAGTAAAATGTTGTCCTTGGATCTAAGTGTCGATGTTAAGTTGACAAGTTAATTGAGGGCGAGAGAATCTAGACCTGGTGACGGGCCGTAACAAAATGTCGGCTGTTTGTTTGCTCGGGGGGGGCGAGGGGGAGCGAAGCTATTTTTAATGCGATTCCGGAAGTAGGTCAGGGAGGCCTTTTGCGAGGCTGCTTGCTTTCTTTCAACTTATTGGAAGTTAATTCGAACTACGTTCGGAGATATTATTTCTAAAATTGTAAACACAAAAGCGTTTTGATTTGTCACGTTTGGTGACAAGCGTTATGGGATTGACATAGGGAGATACAGAGGTTGTAATTATCCTGTGTGTTCAAGCATTTGTTCGATTTGTGCTTGTATTTCGAAAATTCGGATATTGTATCTGTTGATATTAAATCGAATGGCTTTTGGCGAACTTAGTAAAAATGTTATTCAATGATATCAGGTTGGAATTGAGTGAAATTGCGACTATCGACGTGAACAATGTGTGGTTAAATAAATGTGTCACAGGCGTGGTGAAGGCGTCTTTGGCCTGAGAAGTGAAAGAGTTTAGTGGTGTGGCGCTGTGACACGAAGCGAAAAAATTGTAAATGAAAAGGTATCACGTGAAGTCTTTGTTTTGTACAAAATCTAACCTGTTACACTAAGAATAACAAATTTACTAAAGTCATGGTTGTTGGTTGTACGAACATATCGATAATTTTTATATTGTTAGTGGATATGACACGTTTAATGTGAGAAAAAAAAGATTGTGTGTGTTTAGTAGGGCGACGTGATGCAGCTTGTGTAGCTCGAAATTGGATTTGGGTGTTAAGTCGCGCATTAAAAATTGTCGTCAATTGGAAAAAGTGATGTGAGAGGGTGTTGTTTATTTTGTTGAGAGTGATTTGTCGATATTTAACTATGCGTGTAAAAGGAAGGAGTGTAGTTATGTGGGAATTTAACGATTGGAATAGTTTTGGAAGGCTGTTACTTAGGTTATTTCTGTCTAAAGCTATGAAAGAAAAGGACATAGGGGCGTTGAAAATGGGATTAGGAACATTACAATAAGATTAAATAAGAGTGTTGGAGTTCACCACGTGTGAGCAACCTGTTCCAGGAGGGAAAATTTAGTAAATGGGACAGTTGTATTAGCCTGTCCATGGGACACGTGTTGCTTGCACGAGGTGAATTTGTACAAGGTAGTTGGTAGAGGTACATTATCTTGATACAGGAGTAGCTGAGGACAGTTTATAATTAGTAGAAATCGTTTTATGGAATTAAGGAATAAAATGACAAAAGGCAATGGTTATCGATTATATGGAATTTTAGATTCTGCGTTATGTTACTTATTTTTAAGATCAAAAAGATATAATCTATGGTGAAAATATTGTTATCTATGGCATTAATAGTTAAGTTAAATGGGTGGACAGGTATTTTTCTTTTACAAACTGATTTCTATTATTTTAAAGTATTCTGCCTAATTATAGCGATAGATGCTTCTGTATCAAGTAGTAGAGTAGGTTTACATTATTGGACAGTTCAGCTCGAACGAGCAATTGTTCAACAAAAATTATAGAAGGAGGAACCTACTGTGGTGCTGTCTTGTATGTCGGGACAGGCCTGGTCTTGTGCCGTGGTTGGAGGATTCTTGGGAAGGTCCGAGTTCATTGTTTGCGCTGGGCTCGTGGTTTAGAGATGGTCGGGGGAGCAGTAACATACGCTCGCGTGTTGGTAACTCGGAGGGGCGCTTGCAGGAGATTTGGTGGCTTTCTCAGTCTTGTAGAGTATTGTAGTTGGGCCCGATCTGCTTGGGCGTCGTAGTTGGTGAAGAAGCTCTGCGCCTCGTACGAACCATCGTAGCGATTCCACCTCTCGCGATGTCCGGTCACGGCAGAAAGCTGAGGTAGCGTCGTCGTCAACCTCCCTAGGACATCTGACACCGGCGGCGGGGGTGTGACGTCTTCCTGGCCGGGGGGAACTTCCTGCGTCCTACCGAGGGTGGTTTCTTTCTTCGGAATAGTGGTGTTTTCCCCACTTTCGGAGCCGGGATCGGACTCCATTGGTTCCTTTGACTCCTCCTCTCTTCCCTGTTCCATCTTTCTGTACAGACAGTGGTCTATTTGCTTACTTGTACCTTGGCGTCCACTATCCTGTCGACTCTTCGTTACGGGGGAGTCTGTGATATCTTGGGACCTCTGGGACCAGTGTTACCTGATGCTAGACGACCCTCGATGTCAACTCTACCGTGCAGTCGTGGTGGAAGGCGACACAGCTGGGCCAAAGGTGAAATAAACAAACAGAGATTCCACTAAAAGCGTCTGACGTCAAGAAGGAATGGGATGAGGAGAGAGAGATTTTAGAGCAAGTGTTACCGTTGGGAGCCAAGCGAAGACTGACAATTCTAGGGCCTCGATTTAACACCACGACCTTGCTGCTTTCTAATTGGCTGACCTATTTAGGTGATTCTTTCCTAATTGGTGGGACTTTTTCACGTGGTAGTGGGCTATTGGTTGACCTACTTAGGTATTGTCTTCTGATTGGGCCTGGCTTATCTCTTTGACGGAAGAATACGTCCGGTCTTGTTCCGGAAATTCGGGGCGTTACTCTTAGCTTTTATGGTTTCCGCGATATCAGATACGCCCTGTCCTGTCAGGAAGTATTGACTTGTAAATTATTTATAGTTGGGCTGGTTTTAAGCCTCTTTTGCTAGGCCTTGCTTCGACTTCTGTCCTAAGCCTGATTTGTTTTAACCTTAACTTTCTCCTGTCTCTCTCCATTCCTTCTATCTGTACAGTTGCGATACTTTATTAGATTCTTACGCGGTACAGATTGATGTTAGTTGAGGCTTTCTATGTGCAGTACATAAGGAGTTATATACAGTCATGGGGTGGAACATGTGGTAGGAGATATCTAGACTATTTACAACAATTCCATGGTCTTAAATCATCACATATATATATATATATATATATAAATACTAAATACATTTTACCTCCTCCTTCAATATACGATGATCGTCACCCCTGTATGCTTTTATTTTGACTGATATAGATATAATTGGGAAATTAAATGATTTAAGCACGAATGTGTTTCTTATACACAAAATGAATTTCAACTGTCCTTACTGTGAGGAAAAAATATTGAGAAGGCTTCGCTCATCAGTGGTGACCCTCCCAGAGGTTTCGCAAATTTAATCTACCAGACCTTTTCTAAGAGCGCTAATACTTTATTGGACGATTCTGCTAAAGTATTCTACACTGAAGGGTGGAATCACAGAAATGGTATTCAAGTAAACTATGGACATAAGCTCTTAGGACAGTAGAATTGCCGATCATTTTCATCGCAGTAAGGACAGTATACATATAAATATATATTTGAAAATAGAGCAATCCATATTTAATTCATTAGATAATAAAGTGGCATATATTGGATTTAATAAAATATTTATTTTGCAAATATTTCGGCTGGCTGAACGCCAACCTTTATCGAGGCATTATATTTTTGTATACATCTTTCCAATTGTTTAATTTTTTTGACTGAATGTTGCGAATAGCTGTGGCTTTAATTTGACATTTGGTATCTAAACACTTATAAAATTTGTCAAATACCTGATCATTTAAAATTTCTTTTAGTTTAGTAATTAATTGATCAATATTTAATTGTAATTTGTTCAAATTATAATGACAATTTTTTATTCTTTAGCATTTAAAAGTTTATTTTCCGTTTCAAATAATATTTTTCTAGAAAATTTTGTGCGGACAGGATCTTTTAAAATTAAAGAAGGTGGAATTATGCCTGTGGCATAAAGGCAAAGGTGTATACAAAATTTTAATGCCTCGATAAAGGTTTGCGTTCAGCCAGCCGAAATATTGGCAAAATAAATATTTTATTAAATCCAATATATGACTCTTTATTATCTAATGAATATATATGTATATAAATGTAAATATAGTATAGTTATGAGAATTTTAAGATTAATAATTTTTTATTTATTTATTTTTTCATAACTATACTATTTGATACAGAATTAGCTTGCTGCTCTGACTCAAAATTAATTCAAAATCTGTAGTTCTTAATATTTTATTTTTCCTCTTTTTCCAAATATAAAAAAATTCTATTAATATATGTAAATATATATATAAATATATATTGTCATATTTTGATTTTTGAAATTGCTTAAATTTTTAATTATATTGATTAAATGATTATATTTAATTACAATAAACTCACAAATTATCTATAGCTCTAAATCATACTACAGAATTATTTTCATTAAATTCCAGCCACGCCACGAAAGACGTCGCCTAATTTCTCCTTTTGATATATATACAAATTCTATTTTAATAGTCTATTCTATACAAGCTAACGGCCACTTGTTCAACGACCGGTTAGCTTTATTGTGAATGAGTATACAAAATATATATTCTTGATAGACCTAAAGCCCAAAAAGTGATAAAAAGCAAATGGGTAATTACCATCAAACACCAAGAGGAAAATCCTGAACCAACCTTTAAAGCAAGATTAGTCGCAACCGGCTACAATCAAACTCAAGGAATTGACTTTAAAGAAAACTTCAGTCCTATTATGAGACATGCATCTTTAAGAACACTTCTAACAATAGCTGCAAAGATGAATATAAAATTAAAAATGTATGATGTCAAATCAGCATATTTAAATGGACACTTGGATAAGCCTATTTATATGGAACCACCACCTGGATTCCAAAAGGACAACAAGGTATATTATATAAATAAAAGCATTTATGGACTTCCACAATCTGGGAGAAGCTGGTACAAAGAGCTATGGAAAATTTGAAATCATTGAACATCAACCAATTAAAGACAGGCCCATGCCTTTTTATGTGGAAAAATGAAAATCATTACATCTATTTTGGAATTTATGTTAATGACATTTTAGTGGCAGGAACTTCAAATGATATGATTGAAGAATTAATTAAAAAGTTATCAGACCATATTATCATTAAAGAACTGAAAATTCAAGACCATTTTCTTGGAATAAAGATAACAAGGAAAGAAAATAAGATGTTGTTATCTCAAAAGGAATATATAAAGAAGATTTTAGGAAACTTCAACATGTTGGATAGTAAATCTGTTAAAACACCAGGAAGCCTTGATGAAAACTTTGAAGATTATCTAAATGAGAAAACTATATCCCAAAAAGAATATCAAGAAGCCCTAGGTTCATTGATATACTTATCAACTGGAACCAGACCTGATATAAGTTTTATATTGAGCAATCTATCTCAATACTCTAATGATCCAAGAGAAATCCACTAGAGAGAGAGAGAGGTATAAAAATAATTTTCAGATACCTAAATGAAACAAAAGATTTTTGCCTAGAAATTAATTCATAACCAGGAAAACTGAACATAATATCTGATGCCAGTTGGAAAATAACTCAGGATGCCAGATCTTTTGGAGGATATTTCATAAGGATTGGAAACACTCCAATTAGTTGGAAAAGTGGAAAACAAAGGATGACTGCACTATCTACAATGGAAGCTGAACTTTTCTCACTTTGTGATGGAATTTGTGATGGAAAATGGTGTATAAGCTTATTGGGGGAACTTGGACAAAATCAACTGATTGAACAACCAATTGAAGTCAACATTGACTCCCAATCCTTGATAAATTGGATCAAAAATCCTATGCACTCCAATAGAAGCAGACATATCAACATAAAATACCATTATATCAAAGATAATTTTAATGATAATCTTGTAGGGGTGTAGACAAGGTACTTGGTTACACTTAGGACAAGAGCCTTGCACTAACTAATTTATTAAAGCATAGGTTATATAAAGATTAAAAAGGGAAAGAGAGAAACAAAGAGGTTACATCCTCCGTAGAAGGTAAACAAAAAACCGCGTCGTCAGGCTAAAACTTTACAGTCAGTTGGAGAGGAGGGTGCCGACGTCATCCTTCCGGTCACGTGTTATACATGAGTAGCGGCGCTCGGTGTCCAACATATCCCCTCCCGGAAAAACTTCAGCTGGACGTTTATTCCGATAGTCCATCAGCGCTCTACAGTACTTTTCATGCTGGCTTCTAGCAAGAGGCTTGGTAAGGAAGTCAGCAGGGTTCTCAGCACTCGGAGTGTAGAAAAGTTTCGATTGCTTCTTCTGAGATCTTTTCTCGAACAAAATGGTACTTTACGGCAAAATGTCTAGTTTTCGATTTGTCGATGTAATTTTCCGCATGGGAAATTGCAGCTTGGTTGTCGCAGAATACTTTTGTTTCTCCACAAATCAAACTTGACATTTTCAGCTGTTCCATCAGATTCCGTACCCATGTGATGTCCTTCACAGCTGATGACAGTGCAATGTATTCCGATTCCATAGTACTCAAAGCGGTAACTGTTTGTTTGGTGCTTCTCCAAATTATTGGTGCTCCAGCTAAAATGATGAGATGTCCAGATACTCCTTTTCGGTCTACAATGTCTGAGGCCCAACTTGCATCCGAAAAGGCAATCAAAGGTTTGCCAGTGGATCTGTAAGTTATGCCAAAGTCCTTGGTGCTCTTCAGATAACGCAGCACGCGTTTCCCAGCTTCCCAGTGTTTTCTTGTGTAGTTATCACAGTATCTGGATAGGGTCCCGACTGCGTAGGCGATGTCGGGCCTGGTTTTCTGAGAAAGGTATAACAGTCCCCCGATCAGTTCACGGTATGGAAACCGCTCATTGGAATTTCCATTTTTCCTTACACTCAGGTCAAGATTGGTTTCCATTGGAGTCGAGACACCTTTTGCATCCTGTAGACTGAAACGTTGAAGCAGTTCTTCTATGTAGTTACTTTGAGAAAGAGTCATACTTCCATCTTCTGACTTCTTGAAGGATACTCCAAGCATATGAGAAATTGGTCCTAGATACTTCACTTCAAAACTGGAATTTAAGAGTTCTCTGCATTTGTTTCTCGCTGCTTGATTCTCTGAAATGGCAAAGATGTCATCCACATAGATTGAGAGAATGATCCTTCCTTCTTCAAGTTCAACTTCGTAGATGCTCGGATCAATAGGGTTACGTTGGTATCCTATTTCGTGAAGTTGTTTGTTTAAGAATTTATTCCAGCATCTTCCGCTCTGTTTTAATCTATAGATTGATTTCTTAAGCTTGCAGAACAAGTTTTCTTCTCCTGGTTTCTTGAAGCATTCAGGTTGTTCCATGTAAATAGTCTCATTGAGTGTCCCATGAAGATAAGCACTCTTCACGTCGAATTCGTCAATGAACCAGTCCTTTTCTGTTGCTATCGCCGTTAATAGCCTTATAGTTTCAAAACTGGAAACAGGAGTATAGACTTCGTTGTAGTCAATTCCTCTACGTTGAGTGAAGCCTTTGGCGACTAGACGTGCTTTGTATCTAGTTGTACCATCCACTGCATTGATTTTCTTATTTAGTACCCACCTACATTTTAAAGGTTTGATACCTTTCGGCAATTCCTGCAGTTGCCATACATCATGTCTTTCGAGCGATTCCCTTTCTACTTCAATGGCTTCTATCCAATTAACTTCCTCAGGGCTGTTCATGGCTTCTTCATAAGTGGGGTTATTGTCTTCTGCACTTGTGGCATTTATCTGTTCACCACTATTATCCTCTTCCGGAGATTCTGCCGTCTTTCCATGACTTCGGAGTGTCATAGGATGGCTTCTCAGGTTCTCTGGGAGAGTCTCAGATAGCTGATCTATTCCACCTGTAGTTCCAATCAGTTCTTCAGTTTCTCGTGCTACTGGTTGATCTGCATTACTTTCTTCTTGAAAGGAGGCCTCTTTCGAGGAGAAATGGACAGATGGTAGAGTATCCCTTTCTCTTTTGGGCTGTTTATAGAGGATTTCTTCTTTGAATACACAATTTCTAGATTCCACCACTTGGCGTTTTTCAGGAATCCAGATTCTCCAACCTCGTCCCTGTAGAGAATTACCCACGAGAATTCCTTTAGTGGCTCTTGGCTGAAGCTTCGAATTCCTTCTTTGTTTTGGAACATGAACAAAGGTTTCGCAGCCGATTGCTCTCAGATTTGCAGAGCAGGTCTTTTTCCAAACCACAATTCAAAAGGCGTTTTCTCTTCATTGTGTCTGTTTGTAACACGATTTCTCAAGTATGCTGCTGTGTTGGTGAGCTCTGCCCAAGAGGCGGTTGGCAGATTGCAACTGTTCACAGTACTCCTCACTAAGTTCAGCAAAGTCCTATTCATGCGTTCGGCGACACCATTCTGTTCAGGTGTGTAGACCATGGTGCGTTCATGTACTATACCATGGGCCTTCGTGAAAATATCCCAAGGAGATGAACAGAACTCTAGTCCGTTATCTGTACGGATCCTCTTGAGAGAAAATCCCGTCTGATTTTCAGCTTCTTTCATCCATTCCTTGAATTTTTCTAGAGTATCGCCCTTCCTTTTGACGAAATATACCCTTGTATATCTTGATGCGTCATCAATGATGGTCAAGACAAATCTTGATCCACCCCAGCTCTCAATGTTGAACGGTCCCATAAGATCACAGTGAACAAGAGCTAGTGTCTGAGTTTCCTTGGTAGATCTCAAATTCAGGAAAGGTCTTTTTGTCGATTTTCCAATCATACAATCAGAGCACTTATCAGGTTTTTCAGTCTGACAGTTCAAATCAATGACAACTTCTCTTTTCATCATGTCTACTATGGTGTCATAGTTGATATGCATGAGTCTCTGATGCCATAAATTTAGTGGGAATTTACGAAAATTGTTGGTTTGAGCAATGGAATTTGAACATTCTCCTGATTCTGGAAATCTGGACGGAGCAGTCCTGACGAGATAGAGCCTTCCTCTCTTCTCTGCTCTGATCATCAAGTTATGATCATTGTCGTAGATATGACATCATTTCTTGTCGAAGATAACCTCATGACCATTTTCCACAATTTGTAGAACAGAGTGTACACCATGTCTGATCCCAGGTACGAACATTGCATTCTGAGCAACTATGCTTCTAAGTTGTCCAGAATTGTTGATCAGATCTACTTGAGCATTACCTCTTCCTATGTTTGCATGTGATGTACCATCAATGGTGGTCACTTGTCCTACATTCTCGTCATTCAACGTGGAAAAATACCTTCTGTTCGGAGTCATATGATGCGTGGCACCTGAGTCAATTACCCACGTATCCTCTTCTGATACAACTGCTGCATTATACATCACAGACAAGTTCTTTGCTTCGTGATGTTGATGTATCGCTCCCTTTTCCTGTTGTTTACCGTTATTCTTTTTCAGTTTGAAACAGTCCCGTGCAATATGCCCTGTTTTCCCACATCCGAAACATTTTCTAACAGATTTAGAACCTTGATGTTCATGAGGGAATTGTTTCTTGTTAGAGTTCCTGACTGACAGTGCACCCATCCCTTCATTTGTTGTAGCATACCGGCGCTCTGCCTCAGCTAACAATTTACGCCTGATGTTGGCACTGGTGAACTCTGACTCTGGTAAGTTACACATTGTTGATATAACATTATCCCAGTCATCGGGCATTCCACAAAGAATTAGCATGCTTAGATCACCGTCTTCAATTTTATCCCCTACACCTGTGAGTTCACTCACTATTAGATTTATGCTTCCCAAATAGGCATCCATGTTCGCATGTTGACAGAATATCTGGGAGTACAACTTTCGACGCAGTTGGAGAATTCTGTGTTTGCTATCCCTGGGTGCATAAAGTCTTTGTAATTCATCCCAAACTTCTTTGGGGGAATTTAGATGTCTGATATGGTTCTGCTACTCCTCACCAATAGAGAGACATATCTTTGCTAAAGCCTTATTCTGCCTCGTATTAAATTTGTTGATTAGACCAACATCCCCTCCCTCGGGTTTGACTTCGCCTGGGTCAACAATTGACCAAAAGTCATTGATGATGAGAATGAGCTTAATTTGGAAGCTCCATGAGGAATAGTTTAATCCATTTAGCTTGGTAATTTTCGTTAAACTTTCGTTAGCTTCCATTATAAGATGGCGTCCACTGAAGGGGGGGAGAGAGAACAAAAATAGGCTTACCGTTCAATGCTTCAGGCAGCTCCAATCAGTCTCATAATCTTTTCTTGTAGGGGTGTAGACAAGGTACTTGGTTACACTTAGGACAAGAGCCTTGCACCAACTAATTTATTAAAGCATAGGTTATATAAAGATTAAAAAGGGAAAGAGAGAAACAAAGAGGTTACATCCTCCGTAGAAGGTAAACAAAAAAACCGCGTCGTCAGGCTAAAACTTTACAGTCAGTTGGAGAGGGGGGTGCCGACGTCATCCTTCCGGTCACGTGTTATACTTGAGTAGCGGCGCTCGGTGTCCAACAGATAACATCATTACTCTCAAATACATCAGCTCAGAAGATAATCCTGCAGACATCATGACAAAGATTTTAAGCGGAACTGTGTTGAACAACCATCTACAGAACATTGGAATTATGTTGAATGATGCCCTTTTTGTAAACAGGGAGGATATTGAAGGTATAATGTCTGTGAAAAAAGGAACATCAATAAAAATCATCAAGAATGAAGAAGAATGTTTTGACATGAAGAACAAAGTATGATCTTTAATTTTTAAATAACCTTTTGTATTTAGATATATAATCTTTTGCATTTAATCATTTCTTACTTCATAATGTTGTGCTAAGTATATAAGCCAATAAATATATTTTATATCGAAATGCTCCAACTCTTCAATCGAAATGTAATCGAAATGTAAGCATGTTCCTATCAGAACCAAAGACCCATTACTCCAACATCCCCAATAGACTACAGAGACTTATAATAGAATCCATCATATCCAGAAAGCACAATAGCATTAACAGAAGAATAGATATTCAGGAAGTTTATAACCTTATATTCCCTGAGCCCACCCCATAACGCCCAAGTGAAGCACGTGCAACAGAAGCCCGCGTTGATTATGCCTTAAAACAAATGTAAACAATGAATGGACTTTATTTAATTTTAAATCATATTTTATTGGCGTATTAATCTTGTAAAGCATTTTCTCCCGTAGAAGGGCTTACTTCCCCGAAAGCTCGAGATATTTTTTAAATAAAATATATTTTTAAAAGAAACTTTTCTCTGGAAGCTTTATGTTTTTATTTTAACATGTAAGCATATTAAAATTGATAACGTACATAAATTTCTAAAGTAAATATAAAATTTAAAATTAGTCCCCTCATTACCCAGAAGTTAGAAATTTTCTAAATTTCATTGTCACGATGTCTGAATAAGTGTATCAAATTTCATAATTCTAGATGCTCTGTAAGTATATAAAAATTTATTAGCAGATTTATGGACAGACACACAGATATGGATGCAAGTTGAATAATTTTTTTTCTAATAAATGGAAAGGCCCTTAGTGGCGAATTCTCTCAGCGGCTTGCCAGTTTAATCTACCATACGACCCCAAATATTATATTTGCACAATTTCCTTATATATCCGACACTGAATGGGATTATATAGTGGAGGCATTCAAGGAAACTATGAGCTGTAGGAATATATTAAAATATTGCATCAATCATTGCTCTTCAGATAATAAGTCATAAATAAAAAGCATTTTCAGCTCCAATTAATTTAATACGCTGCATATATAAATGCCATTTCGTAATATAAATCTTATAAATACTATATTTTCAATTATTCAGAAGTTTTCATAAAATTGTCTTCATATCGCAAGCTCTATCAATACAGCATCTATAAATACATTTTTCAAATTTTATTTAAAGGTATGGATAAATTTGAAGATAAATAAAATAAAATAATGATATTGTTTCAATTTTTTTTACGTATTTCTTGTCAAGGTTATTGATAACCTTGTGGGTTTCAGCAACTCTGTTAATGACCTGTAAACAACATGTAAGAGAGAAGTAATGCTATGAAAAATAAGAAAATACATTTTTCACCATCAAAATAAAATAGCCAAGGTCTTGTTTATATTGATTCTGATGATGAAATAATTATTTCTGATTTTTCATAACATCACTGCTCTCGTACATAAGTTTACATTTCATAAACACATAGTTGCTGATACTTACAAAGTTATTGAAAACTTTGGCAAAGAAAACGTACAAAGGCACGATATCATTGTTTTATATCATTTACCTTCATATAAAAATACTTTTGAAAATAGAGCAATCCATACTTAATTCATTAGATAATAAGAGGCATATATTGGATTTGAAAAAATATTTATTTTGCCAATATTTCGGCTGGCTGTTTGTGTATACAAAAATGTAATGCCTCGATAAAGGTTGGCGTTCAGCCAGCCGAAATATTGGCAAAATAAATATTTTTTCAAATCCAATATATGCCTTTTATTATCTAATAAAAAGACTTTTGTGAATCATAACACGACATGAACATAAATATTGCCACGTGGAAAATTAGGGAAGACAAAAACTTCAGGAGGAGACAACAATTTATTTCAGGCAAGGACAAACTATGAATGGTAAACAAAAGATAAGCCACGAGGGAAATTTACAGAGTAGCAAAATATAAACATAAAAAATGAACACTCTGTTAATAAAAATAATAAAATTAATAAATACTTTGTTACAATATATAACCCAACACGTAACACACTCTCAATTCGTAAAATATATGCACACAACTCACAGCACATAAAAACACAATCAACACGTATGTACGCAATAACACCTTACACACATAACTCTTGAAAACAAACACCATTCACATGCATATAAAACACGCAAAACATAAATATATGAACACACAAAATACAAGTAAATACAAATCAACACACAAGGGCCCAAGAGACAACATATACATAAAGAACACAGCACAAACAATTCACACACATGTTTTTCTGTGTGTACATCTGAAAAAAAAAAGAATTGGTAAGTGTATATGGAGTATAAATCAGCAATACTTGAATCCCGAATACATTGCTTCTTTATTAATAAATATTACAACCGTCGCGAGCGTGATATAGAATTTTCAACGGCCATTTTATTATAGGAAATTCTTCAATTGACTTCTCCATTGAATTAGTGCAAAGAAATAGAGAAGATTGTGTGTAGCTTGATCTCAGAGAGGACATATATATATTAACTATGCACAAAGAGAGAGCTTCTAAACATTTATTTATCTTCAGTCGGTATGTCTTCCCTAATGCCTAATTTGATGTGATAATAGAATTTTAGATGGCCCAGCATATTGCTCTATTATGTATGAATGTGCATACATCTCTCTCTCTCTCCAATGTAGAAATACCTCCTGGTAATTACTTACGACTCTTCCAAATATTCCAATTACTTAGTTTGTTGGAAGACTTCAACTTGGCAGAGTTTAATTAAAATGGATGACAGAGAAGACACTTTATTCCCATTTGGCTGGAAGAAAATAATTTTGTGCCAATAGAATTGTAAAATGAGCTGAGAAATGATATTATTGAATTGTACAATAGAGGGCACAGTTAAATATCGCCATGGGACCGCCTTTATTTAACGACCATGTTTAGTAAACGACCACCATTATATAACGACCACACTTCTATATCGACCAGGTATATATAGCGACCACATTTCTACATCAGTCACGTTTATTTAACGGCCACGTTTTTAAATCGGCCACTTTTATATGGTAGCCATGCTTTACACATCGACTAACGTTTATCCAACAATCAGGCAAAATGACTACCACTTTTTCAAAAAGAAGAGGGTTGTGAGGTTTCGCTTTTAAATCAACATCTTATCAATATAAACAGAGAACACTGCTGAGAACTAGACGACGCAAAGGGAAAGATGAGCCAACTCCCTTCTTCAACATAAAGCTCACCAGGAACTGAAATAAAAAGTACACAGAGTTGAACCATGCCGGCAGTTGATACCGTAGGGAGGTACTGTACTGCACATACCAATAGGTCCATTACTCCCACTGTCCGGCCCCCACGACACTTTCAACTGGTGATTTGTTCCGCGGAAGGGAGAAGAGGGCCTTCTTCCAGGTCCAGGGTCATCAATGCCGCCGCGTGGTGTCCTCTTCCTCCATCAATCACAATCCTAAATAGGAACCAACCCCTCAAATCCGATTAGCAACTGCTCCTCAAAACTACTATTTCTTTTATAAATATAGCTACTTTATTTTTTCGACTTACACATCACATTGGCAACAGCTATAAGGGACCATAATTATTCAAACATAATATCCCAATCTTTCCTCAGCTGGGAAATGGAAGAGATATTCCCGGCCTGGCCGAAGAGGATATGTCTCAGACTAGAAGGCAATCTGCCCAATTTATAAATGTATTCTTCACTCGGCTCATTGAATGAGACATTATTGCATATGAGTGGTGAATACGTGATGGATATACTTTATAAATTGATTATTTTTCGATTCACGCTCTTCCACCTTGGTACAGTAAAGGCTGGTCCGGCATTATAGTCGTAAATAAAATCCAGGGTTCCGTTAGTTGTTGTTGTCGTGTTCAATGAAGAGTCTCAGATGTCCCCATTGTGCATCTCTATCACAGCAGTCGCAATGTCCACTATCTTGGGTGTGTAAATCTGCGTTCCGTTAGTAACGGCCCTTTAATGAAGAGATTAGTCGAGGAAGAGGAGCGATCAAGATAGAGAGGGTTGAACCTTATCAAGGAAACAACAGAATGGCCACTATAATGTACACTATAATGTAACACAAGAAACTTAACCCTGGAAGCTTCATTTATTTTATAATACTATAATGTATGAAAAGGAGATGGTGAGAGACCGCGAAGACATTCAGGAAGAGTCCTAGAGTTATCGCGAAGTCTTCTATGACTTGATGGTACATAGAAAAACCATGTTTATTTATGAAGTGAAAATAGAAATATCAGTAAATCGTAAAAGTTGTTCCATCCTTTGGAGAACATGTCTGCCGACCTTTCTTCCAAAAATAGGATTCGAAGTTCTGACTTGACAAAGGGACTTGTCCTTCAAGTCATCTCGATTTAAAAGTGAGGGAAGGGTCTTAAAAATAAAGTCGAGGGTGTGGGTTTTTTTTTTTTTTTTTGCTGGCATTCTGGGGGAACTCCCCGGGGTGGAGACAGAGATGTGTCGTCACGCCTCGTTGGTCGCTGCTTTCGGTGTCAATTTGGGGAGCATGACTCTTGTTTTTGTATAAGATTGTCCTCGAGATTGGCAGGTTGCTATATAAAACTGTTGCAACAAGATGGTAGCAATTTCTTGGAGATCATTTGGAATATTATTAGAGGTTAATATAATTGTGTGGAAATATTTATTTTTAGAGAAACTTATAAATTTCAATAGTGTTTGATATATGAAAAAATAGTACAAAAAGTGAAATTGTGAGGGAATCAGTTATTTAAATTAACAAAAAGCAATTCTATCGGAATATCGACAAATCGTTGATTTCTAATTTTTTTATTTCAGAATATTGATCAAATACTCTTGCTTGAAAATCAAGAAAAATCAACTACGTACGCATTTCAACCTGCTGGCCTTTGTTAGCATGGAGCAGTCTGTACCTCAACGCTAAAAAAAAAGGCCGGACCTAGAGGCTTCCTGAAAAATCATGGAGCGAGTATTCAGATAAGAATGCTAAACTATTTGAATATATAGTACGAAAGTGAAATTTCACTCAAACTTGGGAAGAAATCTTATTCAGGAATAGAATCCTTTAATTCATGCTTTCATTAGGTTTTTCCATTGATGCATAAATCATATAAGCTTTCTAAAGAATTGAATTTTTACAAAATCTTATATTCATAGCGAAGTGAAGATCAAATTACATTTATTGACACACAGGGATTGAAGTTTAAATTACAACACCATCTTGCAATTTACAGAAATGCTTCTTTTAGATTTCTTCAAGTTGTTAGAGAGAACATTCTATTATAAATTAATAAAATCAAAAAGAGAGATACTTTTGAAATATGTTATAAAATTACGAGACGAAGCTATTTTTTAGGTTTAAAAGGTAAATGGAAATGAAGCAAACATATATATAACATTTCAGTTAAATATTCTTGAATTTCTTTTTTTACGTTAAATTGCGATGTTAATGTTATAGAGTGCAAATATAGAACTCAGATTCGCATGTTAAAATGCACTATAATATAGTTTGTTAATTAGGCTTAACTTTCAGGATTGTATTGCTGAAAGAAAGTCTATAAAACATTTGCAATATTTATATTTGAAAGGTCAAACTGATGTTGTTTAGACTACAGTATTCTAAGGTAAATAATCTTCTCTTTCTTATCTCCACTCAATCATATTAGGGTATCAAGCTTTTAGAACTTGAGACTTTTGATGATGTCTGATAGGGATGAGTAGAGCTCATCAATGGATGAGTCAATAGAGTCAATAATGTGTTTTGGGATTACAGGTTGAGAATTGCACGTAGTACATAGTGGGAAAACTTTGCAACCATTCTGGAAAGTCATTGTCCGTAGACGACTAGACTTAAGTCTGGTAATAAAAGACTGTTGTTCTCTTGGGATAACAGAACCGAGTAAATAATAATTTACTTATTAATTAGGCAACGAATCACACTATAAATAACTCTAAAATATTTTATTGCCCTAACTTCAGAGAATCAAGACTTGTATTTAAAACATATTAACTGTTGCGTGAGCAACATCTTCAAGCGAAGTTTTAGCAAATCTGTGGCTCTTTATTTTTTCTCAGAAATTTTACAAATAAAATATTATTAAGAGTAACATTCAACATTAATTCGAAGAAGGTATTGATGATTCAAGAAATTTTATGGTTATGAGTACATTACGAACAAGAAATCTAGTACAGTAGAGCCTCCCATCCTTAATGAATAACCAATTCCTTGTATAGCCATGTTTGTTTTGATTTTTGATATCTTGACTTAATTTAACTTCCAATGATCAAAAACCATCAAGAGGTTTCAAGAAATTTCAAATTTTTGGATGATATCATGGGTTCTGCTGTTTATATAGAAACGTCGCTCTAAAGTATTCATAAAATTTCCTTCTGTTTAATGGCACCTTAGAGAGGATCTAGAGATAATTTGTAATGATTTGTGATGACTACAGGTGCCTATAGATAGATTCCCAAAGAACTGCTATCTCAAATGAAACTATATTTCTCACGTTCCATCTTGGCGAAGATTTCACATGAATACTTGATGGGAATGTGCAACACCATGTGGACTGTGTGTCTAGGGACTACAAGAGCAGAAAAAATCGAGAGGACTCCACGAAAGTCCCATTAGCTCGAGCATCACGTTTGGGTCGTTGGCTAAATCGAGGTTTTTCTTCAGCTGGGAAAGAACTTGGAACTTCTTATGACTACGTTAATTATTCATTGACTTAGGTAATTATAGCGTCACTGAGCTGGCGTTTTTCTTGAGTGGATGCGCTGGGGAGAAACACTTTTTTATTAAATTCATTGAATCCTTTTTTAAAAGTATATTCTTTTGTTTGAAATAAATATACTTTCGCAGTTCAATCGAATATTTATTCATCTAAAAAGAACATCTGCTCCTTGTCAGGATATATCTTTTTTATTTTTAATATCAATACCTGACCTTTTTATTATTTTTTTTTTTGTATATTAATTTTTTCACATGTTTAGCGTATTTACGCAAGTTTGGCCTTAAATACCCACTTCCTGATTTCTCAAGAAGCCTCTGGGACCAAACATCTTTTTGGTCGCAGTGGTCCAGCCTACTCCACGCTGACGAGCGTCAACAGCGCGAAACGCGTTCGTGGATGGCTTTTATTGATTTATTGAAATTTTTTTCATTATAAAGGACTGCGGCGTATGATTATAAAACAACACTTGAAGTTGCACCGCATAAGTTTCTTTTCTGTGAAAAATCAATATTTATTTCAAAGAGAAATATTTACTATTTCTAACTTTTTGGATGAAGTATGAAAGGGTGAAAATATGAAGAGTAATGGCGAACGGAAAAAACTAAAGTGTCCAGGGATATGAATCGAACCCACAACGTTCCGCTTACCGGGCAGATGCCATGTCCACTAGGCTACCCTGGACGTATTTTTCCGTTCGTAAATAATACTTAAAGTAACTTATAATACATTATAAAGGACTGCGGCGTATGATTATAAACCAACACTTGAAGTTGCACCGCATAAGTTTCTTTTCTGTGAAAAATCAATATTTATTTCAAAGAGAAATATTTACTATTTCTAACTCTTTTGGATGAAGTATGAAAGGGTGAAAATATGAAGAGTAATGGCGAACGGAAAAATAAAAGTGTCCAGGGATGGGAATCGAACCCACAAGTGGGTAGGTCTTTTTATGTTTATTTATTCATCTATTATAAATATTTTGGAAATAAAAAAGTAAAATTTGTTGCACCAGGTTGCGGCTTGGCAAACTCTTCAACCTTGATTCTCTCCTGAGCCAGGTCTTGCATCTTACCAGAGCGCGTGTGTGTCACAACCATTCTACAAATTTATACAAGGGAATAATGAGATAACTCTACTTTAAGTAGCCTCCAGAATAATTTATTTATTTCTCACATCAAAGAGAGCAGTGAGGTCACCCAGTGTACCAAAATACAAATGGCGATTTTATAATACACATATATATATATATATATATATATATATATCTTTATACACATAGTACAAATAATTTTTAAATATAAAATAGGCGTTATTGTTAATTTTCAAAATATTCACACCTATATTTTACAAAAATATTTTTGTCCATAATATAAAATATATATATCAATTTTTTTCTTCCCATTGAATATAACAGAATATTTTAAAAACTTAATGCTGTCGACGTTATGTGGCGCTGAGTTTGTTGTTGACACACTTTAAAATGTTATAACACCTTGATAAAGGTTGGCGTTCAGCGAACTGAAATATTGGTAAAATAAATGATATTTTGATCCAATATATGCCTTTTTAATTTAATATATATATATATTCTGTTTAATAAAATGAATAAATATGAAATATAAATTTGAATTTGAAATAAATGAAAAATAATCGTACAAATTAAAATGAAATAGGTACATTAGCCATGATGCAACACTTCTCCCTCTCCAGAGGTCGTCACGTCTTCGTGGGTGACCACATCAATACTTTCAAAATAGGGTTTGAGTCTTGAGACATGGACAATCAATGGGTCTTGGCTAGGATTATCTTTCGGCTCAATTGAGTAATTTACGTTGGACAGCTTCTTTAATATTCGATATGGGCCAAATATTTTCTCAATTTTTTTTCACATTTTCCGATTTTCAATACTGGTGTCCAAACTGCCACTAAGTGTCCCGGTTCATAGATTCTCTCATTGTGTTTTTGTCATAGTTTCTTTTCATTCTTTCCTGAGTGTTCTCTGTGCTGTTAATGACTACCTGTCTCGTCCTTGCTATTTTATATAAGTAATTTTCTATATATTCGTCGTAATCGTTCATGTTACTGTCCATTGGGATATTCTCGTCGTCTAAGAGGGACATAGGTTCCCTCCCAAACAACAGGAAAAATGGGGAGTAGCCTGTGGTTTCTTGAATCGTGGTGTTGTACGCGTGGGTGATAAAAGAGAGAATTTCGTTTCAGTTCTTCTGGTCTGTGTTTACATACATGCTAATCATATTGATTAAAGTTCTATTTAGCCGTTCTGTTAGTCCGTTAGTCTGGGGATGGTAGCTCGTCGTAAAGCAGTGTTTAATTTTGCACATTTTCATAACCTCCTTCATCAAATTGCTAGTGAATTGTGAACCTCTGTCGCTAATTAGAAATCTTGGCGCCCCGTGGCGTGAAATAATATGAACGATTTAAAATGTAAAGACTTCTTTCACTGTTGCTTCTGATACTGCTTTGTTTCAGCATACTTGGTATAATAATCAGTCAACACAATTATCCATTTCCTTATTCTTTTCGTTGATGTCAAGGGGCCAACAAAGTCAATTCCGATTCTTTCAAAAGGGTAGGGGGGATTAGCTGGGGGGAATAGGTTGCAAAAATCCAGAAGGCAACTGATTTGAACCTTTATGACTTTAGCAAAGATGGAACGTCTTTACAAATTCGGAAACATCTTTCAGCATGGAAGGCCAATAGTATTTATTCTTCAAGCGGTATGTGGTTATGGCTACGCCCAGGTGGCCATTCAGCATATGATTGTGGTATTCACTCATGATTTCCTTTCTTATCTTCTTCCCTATCTACTAGCAAACATACCCTACCTTCAGAATTTAGATTTTTCATGTATAAACACCCATTTTCTTCTTTAAAGTTATTTGTAATTGAACGCTTGTTTCTACTAAGGTTCGCCTCAATATTCTCAATAAAATCATCCTTTTCGTCCGTTATTTGATTAAGAAATAGTCTTTCATAATCTTCGTCCCATTCGTTTTCCAGCAAGGTGTCTCTTGATAGACCATCAGCGTCCAGGTGTTTTTTTCCCGATTTGTGTATAATTTCGAAATTATATTCCTGAATCTTCAGTGCCCATCGTGCTAATCAACCGGTCGAATCTTTCAGATTCTTAAGCCAGCAAAGTGCGTGATGATCAGTTACGATTTTGAAGTGTCTTCCATAAAGGTAGGGTCGTAGCTTGGACATTGACCACACAACAGCTATACATTCTTTTTCAGTAGTTGAATAATTTTGTTCAGGTTTTCTCAATGTTCGACTCAAATATGAGATCACCTTTTCTTTATCGCCGAACCTTTGGACTAATGTTACACCCAGGCCTATGTTAGATGCGTCAGTATGAATATAAGTAGTTGCATTCGGATCAAAGTGCCCTAAGATTGGGGGATTTATCAATGCGACTTTAAGGGTTTGAAATGCCTTTGCTGAATTTCTGTCCAGGTAAAAGGTACATTCTTTTTTATAAGACTGGTTCAATGGGTCAGCAATTTTCGAAAACCTTTGATAAATTTTCTATAATATGAGCACATTCCTAAAATTGATTGGACATCTTTCAACTTTTTGGGCCGAGGAAAATCTCTAATAGCCTTGATATTATGCTTCTGCCGGGTTTATACCATGTTGGTGGTTATATGACCAAGAATCTCCAGTTCTTCGAAAGCAAATTGGCATTTTTTGTTGTTCAATTTTATATTAGCCTCGCAAAAACATATTAAAACAGCTTATATTCTTTTGAGATGTGTTGAAAAATCCGAGCTATATATGATTACGTCATCCAGATAACAGAGGAAAATTTGCCATCTAAGATTACCAATCATATTTTCCATGCTCCTCTTAAACGTAGCAGGGGCATTGCATAGTCCGAAGGGCATTACGCTGAACTCATATAGGCCATGTGCTGTAGTGAAGGCTGCCTTTTTTATCTTTCTCCTCAACATCTACTTACCAATATCCTGATTTGAGGTCTATTGCTTAAAAGTATTTGGATCCTTGAAGTGTATCCAATACTTCATCAATTCTGGGAATTGGGTAAACATCCTTCACTGTTACATCATTCAATTTTCTGTAGTCAACGCAGAATCTGTACTCACCATCTCGCTTCTTGACCAATATTACGGGAAAGGACCATGGACTCGAGGATGGTCTAATTATACCGTCTCTGAGCATTTCATCAATTTAATCTTTTATGATTTCTCGCGCCTTAGCGCTCACCCTATACGGCATGTGTTTGATCGGTTTCACACCTTCTGTATCAATCCGATGTTTCGCTAAGTTGGATCTTCCTAATCCTGAGGAAAACAAATCCGCGTACTTTTCCAAAACTTGTTTCAATTGCTCCTTTTCCTTAGATGATATATTTTCGTTTATCTGAAATTGAGGTTCTTCAGTATCCTGTTCACTTTCTTCCATAAGATTCACTTTGGCTGGCTGGCTTCCGAAGCACAATGTTTGGTTTTTTTAATATCTTTAATGGACGAGGATAAAGGTTTGTTATCCAGATATATGTTTCCTTTTTCGCAACATTTATCAAGCTTCTTGCTAGTCGAAGTCCATTTGTTTGAAACATTTTATGGTTCTCCTCGATTATGTATTCGCCATCCTCTGCTTCTACAAATGCCTTAACAATTTAATAGAAAGTTCTGGTATATTTTGCACTTTTTATTTTCTTCTGTTGATATTTGATTACGTCACGATTTCCTGTCAAGTCATATTTGATTATTTCACGCTGACAATTCATTTTCTTTTCATTTTCTTAAGAAAATCTCGTCCAAGTATAAATATTTGCAAATTGATAATGAATTTTTCCGTTCATCATTACTCTTCACAATTCATCCTTTCATACTTCATCCCTAAGGTTAGAAATAATCGTTATTTCTCCTTAAAATAAATATATTTCCATTCATCGCTAAAGGTTTATCAGAAAACAATCTGAAAAAAGGTCCTGGTTCAAAATCACATTAATAGGTACCGCTCAACAAGAGCAACCTAGTTCATGATAATTGAAACAGTGAATAATATGTGAAGGTTATTCACATAATAAACAAATTTTTAACGCGGGATTCAATCCCGGTTCATGACTGTCGGGAATCGAGGGAGTTACCCCCTCGTCCCATTATATGAAAAAAAGTCCCAATGGTATCAATTCACATTATTAATTGAAAAATATTACAACGGGTATTTTCTAAAATGATTATCTTTTAAATACATATCTGGCTATCATATAAAATATTCACCAGAAATGAATGTAATGATGATATCATCTAACTTTCTTCAATTCGACAGAAAGCCCTGATCCCTTGGGTATCGAATTTAGGAGGTTATAGTGTACCTTACAATGCATACATAGAGTAAAACCTAAATTATATAAGTTTTGCAAAGATCGTTTAAAAAATTCATACATATAGTCGCTAGGATTAATTAATGTGTAAAAACCAAAATTTCAATTTCAGTAAAAGATACATTTTATTTCAATTCAATTTCATGTCAAATCTGACTTATAACAGATTAGAAGACAAAATTCCTAGACACATAATACGAAAAATATACACAAATCAATTAAAAAGACAATTTGAATGTTCTACTTTGAAAAATAGGGGATAAAATATAAAAAATACTATAATACAATGCAGCGCTTGGACAAATCACATTTCATATTTATATATAATATTTATTTCATACCAAACTGAAAAAATGTATTTTATTTTAGAATTTTCACATGTATATATAAAATTTTAAAATATGATAATTAATAAACATTTTTTAAATATTTATTTTTACACCTTATCATTTTACCAAATACGTACACTAAATTTTAATATTGCTTTTCTATATAATCACTATTTTGAAATACATTTTTTTTTCAAACTAGGGAAACTCGGTAGCTATTTGGATTGTTTATTGCTTTTATTTTTCAAATCTTGGCTGCGTGTTATTATTATAATATATATATATATATATATATAATGTTATAAAATTAATATATTTTAGAATTATAAATATTTTACGTCAATTTGAGAGAAATATGCTCTATATAATACACATAAAACCAAACAATAAGAAATATAAAAATAGATAAATTAACTTGCAACTAAGAAAAAAATTG
>CP092883.1:37865526-37999725 GCA_030710605.1 Cordylochernes scorpioides
ACCATTTTCAACTAAGATTTTCAGCTGTTATAACAATTATTTTCGATTGGTTATGTTTTAATTCTGTATATTACAGCAATAGAATATGTATATTTGGAAAGGTCTGATTCATTAGTGCTCAACCCTCCAGGATATGTTTGCCGTTTACTCTACTAGACTGTTCTATTAGTTTATTTGGCTGAATTGATTATAATGATGTATATCTTGAGGAATTCTTAGAGAGAAAAGATATATAAAAATATCGTGAACATAAACCTTTGAGGAACATATGACTCTAAATAATTAAATTATATATAATTATATTTGTGCGCAATAGCAATGCTCAATGCTTATAACTATATATATTTCTAGTGTGCCCAAAGCTTAAATCGTTAACTTATACACACATATATATTATAAGCCTCTCTTAAGATATCTCCTCTACCAGATTACCAGTTTAAACACCTTTTGTTCCAAGTTCGATCGATTTCATAACTGCTATCATAGAATGTTAAGAAATCGAAGCCGGTGATTAAGTCTGAAAATATGGTATACTGGTTGGCCTTTGTCTGAATTTGTAGAGATGGTGTTGTGGCACATTCCTTCATTCCCTACTGTAAGTTCTGTACTAAAATGATAAATTCATTGTTTCTGCTACATTTTTACACGGAAGAGGCGTCCTCTTTTTCACTTGGCATACATATGTGTTAATTTATGAAATATTATGCATCACAGACTTACTTAAAATACTTTTGATTCGTTTTCAAGACATCCATTATATATTTGCAAATTATTTTTATTAATTTTAAGTTGAAATTATATAATCACACAAATTAGTATAATTAAACACTACTAATATTCTTTAGGACTTAATTTGAGCAACATGGCAGATAATTTTGGGTTGAAATGTAGAAACACACAGCAATATAAATAATGGATGAATATAAAAATATTCACAAATAATTCAGAAGACCCACTAAGACAGGGAGGAAAAGACTCTATGTGAAAGTAATCTACTGGCAAAGATATAGAAGAAAGACTCTGTCCCTTGGGAATCAATATTGATTAGGCTTTGACAAACTCGCCACAATGTCAACCTCTAAATTCTTAATGATGACTGACTATTGAAACTTGGGTGTTGACAGCAAAACTTTCCGAGAGACTTTGTGAAGAAAAGAAATTGTTTCAAGGAAGCTTTAGAACTTTCTATTTTCCTAATGTAAGCCTTAAATACTTGTTTTTCTTGTTTTTTTTTTTTAAGATCTCTGTTAAAAACCTTTTTTTTTTTCATTTGTTTAACGTCATCCGTGAAAATATTTAAGCTTGAATTCGAATGTATACTTGCCAGCCTTTCGATTTGAAATGACTATATATTTCAAAATTTGAATGAAGAAAGCGAAGACTAAAACGCAGCTGATTCCATACTCGCCTTTTCAGTGATACGCTAACCTATGCAAGGTGGATTCTGTGGCCACTGGACATGCGTCGGACCTGGAGGCTGTTGGGCTCTGCGCTGCCTGGATTATAAGAGCTTCATCTATGCTTCCCTTCTGTGGTAAATCTGTATAAGACCGGTGGTCTTAATAAGGCTGTATGTGTTGTGATATATTTCAAAATAATTCTAAATTACAAAATGGAATAGTGAACCTGAATACTGTTCCTCGAAGGATGGCAGTCAAGAAAAAGAGAAGCTTTCTGAACAAACAAACAGATGTCTCACTGAAATACAAGACGCCAATGGATATAAAGTCATATAGAAAATAGCAGTAGGGTAAATGTGGCTAGAATAAATATTTGAATATTTGGGAAGCGAACAATACTACCTGAAAACATTGTGAGTTTCGGGTTTAAATCTACAGGGTATTTTGCACAATCAAATTTTCCAGTTCTAGCACAAGAGATTTAGAAGTCAAAACGCATTTTCATAATCCGTCATCTGATATCTTCCATTAGAGAAAATTCATTTAACCATAGTATCAAATCGAAACTCTCCAAAAAGCAAACCCTTTAAATTAAATAGAAAATAATCTACATACAGCCCGAAACGCGTACGTGGTTGGCCTTTTTTGATTTATCAAGAAAATGGGTTGGCCAAATATCATGGAACAAGTTTACTCAACGTTTATTTGATTTTTGTTCTACTAGATGGAGCTCTGCCATCTAAAATGCTCATGAAAGTGGTCAGGATATGCATTTTTATGTTTTTTAAAATCAACACCTGACCGTTTATATATTTTTTCTTGTTTTTTACACCACACACACAAAATAATCCCGCGACTTCATGTTGCATATTGCACTCCAAGATTTAAATCAAGTGACCTACGTCCAGTGATATAGAAAG
This sequence comes from Cordylochernes scorpioides, assembly GCA_030710605.1. Lineage (NCBI taxonomy): Eukaryota > Metazoa > Arthropoda > Arachnida > Pseudoscorpiones > Chernetidae > Cordylochernes > Cordylochernes scorpioides. Next base: position 37,867,847 of record CP092883.1, read on the forward strand.
AAGGGGCAAACATTTTCCTCAATTCTCAAAATGCTAACTTGAAAAGGCCATTTCTCTCTCAGCAACTACTGAAAGGAGTGTTATGTCGATTTTCGACAAACACGACTCTGGATTCGAATCCCATATTTGGCATTTCTCTTTGTCAATAACCTCCGATTCTTGCAGAAATTTATCACTACTATAGAACGTAAGTAGCCAAATGATTCTAACACCTTGTAATTGCAAATACCGAACTGATTTCTATATGTATAGATATGTTGTAATAATACAGTAAGATATAAAATAATGTATTTTTTGACATCTATAAAAAAAGTAGTCTCTCACGTCTCTCATCAGTATTTTAAATGCAGGACACTATCTAGTGGAACAAACAGCCCGAAACGCGTTCGCGTTTGGCTTTTCTTGATTCATCAAGAAATTGGGTTGGCCAAATATCATGGAACAGGTTCAATCAACGTTTAGTTGATTTTTGTTCCACTAGATGGCGCTCTACCTCCTAAAATGCTCATGTGAGCGATCAGGATTTTATTTTATTTTATTTTTTTAGTGATACTCGTATATATATTTTTTCGCATTCAACATGTCATATATATATTTAAGTGGATGTAGGGAAACTGAACAGCTACAATAGATCATCTGCCAATGGTGCGGGACAGAGGGTGTGTGTAATCTCAACGTTAGGAATACAAACTCTTTCCCATTCCATCGCACTGGACATGAACAGGTAGAATCGTTCAGAAAGGTCAACACTTTAAACTATTTTCAAAATTATGAACTATTTTAGCGAGTATGTTTCATTTATATGAAAAATAAAGTCCCTATTGCCCCTACTGCAATGAAAAATGATTAATAAAAAAAATCTCTGAAACTTATTTTTTTAATGCACTAAAAAGAAACAACATAAATATGTATTTAATCTTCCGCCATTGATCAATTAGATTTATATGAGTCAAAATGAAAAATCGGCTGGGAAAGATCATCAAGAATTTGGAACATGATGCAATTCAATATAAAGCAATTGAGTAGCAAGTGTGTGCGTTTATAGGTTTTACTAAATACACTATATATATATGTGATAATTTAAGACCATGGAATTGTTGTAAATAGTCCAGATATCTACTACCACATGTTCCACCACGTGACTGTATATAACTTGTTATTTACTGCAATTAGAAAGCCTCGAGTAACATCAATCTGTACCACGTAAAAATCTAATAAAGTATAGCAACTGTACAGATAGAAGGAATGGAGAATAACAGGAGAAAATTAAGGTTAAAACTAATCAGGCTTAGGTGAGAATAGGAAATCAGGCCTAGCAAACCCAGTCCAACTTTTACGAGGTCGTGGCCCTCCTGGATAATATAACTTTCCCCCTCTGTTTACGTCAGAAAAGAGCAGTGACCTGTTCGGACCCAGCTAAGCTATAAAAGGAGGCCCCGATCCTCAGTTAGTCAGTCCTTAGCCAACCTTTGTTTCAGCACCAGTCCGCCGGACGCTTCTATAGAGGTAACTAAACCCTTTCCTGCCAGAAATCTCCTCGTCCCATTCCTTCTTGACGTTCAGACGCTTCTTAGTGGAATCTCTGTTTGTTTATTTCACCTTTGGCCCAGCTGTGTCGCCTTTCACCACGACTGCACGGTAGAGTTGACATCGAGGTTCGTCTAGCATCAGGTAACACTGGTCCCAGAGGTCCCAATATATCACATATATATTGTAACATGGTATTTATCAATTTTATTTATGTAACATGGTATTTATCAATTTTATTTATGTAACATAGTATTTATTAATTTTATTAACAGAGTGGTATTTTTATGTTTTATATCTTGCGACTCTGTAAATTTCCCTCGTGGCTTATCTTTTGTTTACCTTTTCTTAGTTTGTCCTTCCCTGAAATAAATTGCTGTCCCCTCCTGAAGTTTTTGTCTTCCCTAATTTTCCACGTGGCATTTTTGGTGGAGATGCTTGGTAAGTTAGGGAAGACAAATTGAAGACCGCCGAGAAGACCTTGAAGCCATGGGTGCTGTGATCTACATTTTCGAGACTGACTCCAGGATTCCACCGCCGTGCTAAAGCCAAGACTTCCCACGAAGATGACGATGTCCCTATAGACGATACGACGACAAAGCCGCACTTCACGCCGCAAGAAAAGAGACGCAAAGGTACAAGGGACAAAGTTCCAAGACTTCGATGGAATCCTTGGCAGAAGCACGTCAGAACCATGCCAGTATCTACAATAATTGCTAGCTGTGGGTCACAGCTCCCATAGGGAAGAAGCTATGTAACATGGTATTTATCAATTTTATTTATGTAACATAGTATTTATTAATTTTATTAACAGAGTGGTATTTTTATGTTTTATATCTTGCGACTCTGTAAATTTCCCTCGTGGCTTATCTTTTGTTTACCTTTTCTTAGTTTGTCCTTCCCTGAAATAAATTGCTGTCCCCTCCTGAAGTTTTTGTCTTCCCTAATTTTCCACGTGGCAATATATATATATATAACTACTAAATACATTTTACCTCTTCCTTCAATATACGATGATCGTCACCCCTGTATGCTTTTATTTTGACTGATATAGATATAATTGGGAAATTAAATGATTTAATCACGAATGTGTTTCTTATACACAAAATGAATTTCAACTGTCCTTACTGTGAGGAAAAAATATTGAGAAGGCTTCGCTCATCAGTGGTGACCCTCCCAGAGGTTTCGCAAATTTAATCTACCAGACCTCTTCTAAGAGCGCTAATACTTTATTGGACGATTCTGCTAAAGTATTCTACACTGAAGGGTGGAATCACAGAAATGGTATTCAAGTAAACTATGGACATAAGCTCTTAGGACAGTAGAATTGCCGATCATTTTCATCGCAGTAAGGACAGTATACATATAAATATATATTTTGAAAATAGAGCAATCCATATTTAATTCATTAGATAATAAAGTGGCATATATTGGATTTAATGAAATATTTATTTTGCAAATATTTCGGCTGGCTGAACGCCAACCTTTATCGAGGCATTACATTTTTGTATACACCTTTCCAATTGTTTAATTTTTTTGACTGAATGTTGCGAATAGCTGTGGCTTTAATTTGACATTTGGTATCTAAACACTTATAAAATTTGTCAAATACCTGATCATTTAAAATTTCTTTTAGTTTAGTAATTAATTGATCAATATTTAATTGTAATTTGTTCAAATTATAATGACAATTTTTTATTCTTCTTTAGCATTTAAAAGTTTATTTTCCGTTTCAAATAATATTTTTCTAGAAAATTTTGTGCGGACAGGATCTTTTAAAATTAAAGAAGGTGGAATTATGCCTGTGGCATAAAGGCAAAGGTGTATACAAAATTTTAATGCCTCGATAAAGGTTTGCGTTCAGCCAGCCGAAATATTGGCAAAATAAATATTTTATTAAATCCAATATATGACTCTTTATTATCTAATGAATATATATGTATATATATGTAAATATAGTATAGTTATGAGAATTTTAAGATTAATAATTTTTTATTTATTTATTTTTTTTTCATAACTATACTATTTGATACAGAATTAGCTTGCTGCTCTGACTCAAAATTAATTCAAAATCTGTAGTTCTTAATATTTTATTTTTCCTCTTTTTCCCAAATATAAAAAATATTCTATTAATATATGTAAATATATATATATATATATATTGTCATATTTTGATTTTTGAAATTGCTTAAATTTTTAATTATATTTATTAAATGATTATATTTAATTACAATGTACTCACAAATTATCTATAGCTCTAAATCATACTACAGAATTATTTTCATTAAATTCCAGCCACGCCACGAAATACGTCGCCTAATTTCTCCTTTTGATATATATACAAATTCTATTTTAATAGTATATTCTATTCAAGCTAACGGCCACTTGTTCAACGACCGGTTAGCTTTATTGTGAATGAGTCTACAAAATATATATTGTTGATAGCCCTAAAGCCCAAAAAGTGATAAAAAGCAAATGGGTATTTACCATCAAACACCAAGAGGAAAATCCTGAACCAACCTTTAAAGCAAGATTAGTCGCAACCGGCTACAATCAAACTCAAGGAATTGACTTTAAAGAAAACTTCAGTCCTATTATGAGACATGCATCTTTAAGAACACTTCTAACAATAGCTGCAAAGATGAATCTAAAATTAAAAATGTATGATGTCAAATCAGCATATTTAAATGGAACCACCACCTGGATTCCAAAAGGACAACAAGGTATATCTATATATATAATTGCCTTATTCTGTCTGAAGCTCACGGATAGAATGCGCGCCCATTGGCTGCCGGCGAACACGTGTCCTCCCTGCCCCCCTCTAGACAACCCTGTTATCAGCTGTGTGATACATACACCTGTCTATAGCGGCCATTCTAGACAACCCTGTTATCAGCAGTGTGTTATATCCACCTGTCTATACAGACCACCCTGTCTATAGCGACCACTGACCACCCTGCCTATAGCGACCACTCTAGACAACCCTGTTATCAGCTGTGTGATACATCCACCTGTCTTTACAGACCACCCTGTATATAGCGGCCATTCTAGATAACCCTGTTATCAGCTGTGTGATACATACACCTGTCTATAGCGGCTACTCTAGACAACCCTGTTATCAGCTGTGTGATACATCCACCTGTCTATACAGTCCACCCTGTCTATAGCGGTCACTTTAGGCAACCCTGTTATCATCAGTGTGTTACATTCACCTGTCTATACAGACCACCCTGTCTATAGCGGTCACTTTAGGCAACCCTGTTATCAGCAGTGTGATCCATACACCTGTCTATACAGACCACCCTGTCTATAGCGGCCACTCTAGACAACCCTGTTATCAGCTGTGTGATACATACACCTGTCTATACAGACCACCCTGTCTATAGCGACCACCCAAGACAACGTATTTAAAATATATTCGCACTCGGGTAAAACCCTGGCGTTGCCCGGGCCATTCGTCTAGTTATATAAATAAAAGCATTTATGGACTTCCACAATCTGGGAGATGCTGGTACAATGAGCTATGGAAAATTTGAAATCATTGAACATCAACCAATTAAAGACAGACCGATGCCTTTTTATGTGGAAAAATGAAAATCATTACATCTATTTTGGAATTTATGTTAATGACATTTTAGTGGCAGGAACTTCAAATGATATGATTGAAGAATTAATTAAAAAGTTATCAGACCATATTATCATTAAAGAACTGAAAATTCAAGACCATTTTCTTGGAATAAAGATAACAAGGAAAGAAAATAAGATTTTGTTATCTCAATATATAATATATATATAATATATAAAGAAGATTTTAGGAAACTTCAACATGTTGGATAGTAAATCTGTTAAAACACCAGGAAGCCTTGATGAAAACTTTGAAGATTATTTAAATGAGAAAACTATATCCCAAAAATAATATCAAGAAGCCCTAGGTTCATTGATATACTTATCAACTGGAACCAGACCTGATATAAGTTTTATATTGAGCAATCTATCTCAATACTCTAATGATCCAAGAGAAGTCCAATGGAGAGGCATAAAAATAATTTTCAGATACCTAAATGAAACAAAAGATTTTTGCCTAGAAATTAATTCAGAACCAGGAAAACTGAACATAATATCTGATGCCAGTTGGAACACCACTCAGGATGCCAGATCTTTTGGAGGGTATTTCATAAGGATTGGAAACACTCCAATTAGTTGGAAAAGTGGAAAACAAAGGATGACTGCACTATCTACAATGGAAGCTGAACTTTTCTCACTTTGTGATGGAATTTGTGAATGAAAATGGTGTATAAGCTTATTGGGGGAACTTGGACAAAATCAACTGATTGAACAACCAATTGAAGTCAACACTGACTCCCAATCCTTGATAAATTGGATCAAAAATCCTATGCACTCCAATAGAAGCAGACATATCAACATAAAATACCATTATATCAAAGATAATTTTAATGATAACATCATCACTCTCAAATACATCAGCTCAGAAGATAATCCTGCAGACATCATGACAAAGAATTTAAGCGGAACTGTGTTGAACAACCATCTACAGAACATTGGAATTATGTTGAATGATGCCCTTTTTGTAAACAGGGAGGATATTGAAGGTATAATGTCTGTGAAAAAAGGAACATCAATAAAAATCATCAAGAATAAAGAAGAATGTTTTGACATGAAGAACAAAGTATGATCTTTAATTTTTAAATAACCTTTTGTATTTAGATATATAATATTTTGAATTTAATCATTTCTTACTTTTATAATGTTGTGCTAAGTATATAAGCCAATAAATATATTTTATATCGAAATGCTCCAACTCTTCAATCGAAAATTAACAACATGTAAGCATGTTCCTATCAGAACCAAAGACCCATTACTCCAAAACCCCAATAGACTACAGAGACTTATAATAGAATCTATCATATCCAGAAAGCACAATAGCATTAACAGAAGAATAGATATTCAGGAAGTTTATAACCTTATATTCCCTGAACACACCCCATAACGCCCAAGTGAAGCACGTGAAACAGAAGCCCGCGTTGATTATGCCTTAAAACAAATGTAAACAATGAATGGACTTTATTTAATTTTAAATCATATTTTATTGGCGTATTAATCATGTAAAGCATTTTCTCCCGTAGAAGGGCTTACTTCCCCGAAAGCTCGAGATATTTTTTAAATAAAAAATATTTTTAAAAGAAACTTTTCTCTGGAAGCTTTATGTTTTTATTTTAACATGTAAGCATATTAAAATTGATAACGTACATAAATTTCTAAAGTAAATATAAAAATTAAAATTAGTCCCCTCATTACCCAGAAGTTAGAAATTTTATAAACTTTCATTGTCACGATGTCTGAATAAGTGTATCAAATTTCATAATTCTAGATGCTCTGTAAGTATATTAAAATTTATTAGCAGATTTATGGACAAACACACAGATATGGATGCAAGTTGAATATTTTTTTTTTCTAATAAATGGAAAGGTCCTTAGTGGCGAATTCTCCCAGCGGCTTGCCAGTTTAATCTACCATACGGCCCAAATATTATATTTGCCCAATTTCCTTATATATCCGACACTGAATGGGATTATATCGTGGAGGCATTCAAGGAAACTATGAGCTGTAGGAATATATTAAAATATTGCATCAATCATTGCTCTTCAGATAATAAGTCACAAATAAAAAGCATTTTCAGCTCCAATTAATTTAATCGGCTGGACAAATGCCATTTCGTAATATAAATCTTATGAATACTATATCTTCAATTATTCAGAAGTTTTCATAAAATTGTCTTCATATCGCAAGCTCTATCAATACAGCATCTATAAATACATTTTTCAAATTTTATTTAAAGGTATGAATAAATTTGAAGATAAATAAAATAAAATAATGATATTGTGTCAATTTACGTATTTCTTGTCAAGGTTATTGATAACCTTGTGGGTTTCAGCAACTCTGTTAATGACCTGTAAACAACATGTAAGAGAGAAGTAATGCTATGAAAAATAAGAAAATACATTTTTCATCATCAAAATAAAATAGCCAAGGTCTTGTTTATATTGATTCTGATGATGAAATAATTATTTCTGATTTTTCATTGCATCACTGCTCTCTCGTACATAAGTTTACATTTCATAAACACATAGTTGCTGATACTTACAAAGTTATTGAAAACTTTGACAAAGAAAGCGTACAAAGGCTCGATATCATTGTTTTATATCATTTACCTTCATATAAAAATACTTTTGTGAATCATAAACACGACATGAACATAAATATTGCCACGTGGAAAATTAGGGAAAACAAAAACTTCAGGAGGAGACAACAATTTATTTCAGGCAAGGACAAACTATGAATGGTAAACAAAAGATAAGCCACGAGGGAAATTTACAGAGTAGCAAAATATAAACATAAAAATGAACACTCTTTTAATAAAAATAATAAAATTAATAAATAATTTGTTACAATATATAACTCAACACGTAACACACTCTCAATTCATAAAATATATCCACACAACTCGCAGCACATAAAAACACAATCAACACGTATGTACGCAATAACACCTTACACACATAACTATTGAAAACAAACACCATTCACATGCATATAAAACACGCAAAACATAAATATATGAACACACAAAATACAAGTAAATACAAATCAACACACAAGTGCACAAGTGACAACATATACACAAAGTACACAGCACAAACAACTCACACACATGTTTTTCTGTGTGTACATCTGAAAAAAAAAAGAATTGGTAAGTGTATATCTTCTCTTTTCAATGTCCACAATTTATTAAAATTTAATCTAATTTATAAAGAGGTATTGAGAAAAATATGGAGTATAAATCAGCAATACTTGAATCCCGAATACATTGCTTCTTTATTAATAAAGATTACAACCGTCGCGCGCGTGATATAGAATTTTCAACGGCCATTTTATTGTCAGGAAATTCTTCAATTGACTTCTCCATTGAATTAGTACAAAGAAATAGAGAAGATTGTGTGTAGCTTGATCTCAGAGAGGACATATATATATTAACTATGCACAAAGAGAGAGCTTCTAAACATTTATTTATCTTCAGTCGGTATGTCTTCCCTAATGCCTAATTTGATGTGATAATAGAATTTTAGATGGCCCAGCATATTGCTCTATTATGTATGAATGTGCATACATCTCTCTCTCTCTCCAATGTAGAAATACCTCCTGGTAATTACTTACGACTCTTCCAAATATTCCAATTACTTAGTTTGTTGGAAGACTTCAACTTGGCAGAGTTTAATTAAAATGGATGACAGAGAAGACACTTTATTCCCATTTGGCTGGAAGAAAAATAATTTTGTGCTAATAGAATTGTAAAATGAGCTGAGAAATGATATTATTGAATTGTACAATAGAGGGCACAGTTAAATATCGCCATGGGACCGCCTTTATTTAACGACCATGTTTAGTAAACGACCACCATTATATAACGACCACACTTCTATATCGACCAGGTATATATAGCGACCACATTTATACATCAGTCACGTTTATTTAACGGCCACGTTTTTAAATCGGCCACTTTTATATAGTAGCCATGCTTTACACATCGACTAACGTTTATCCAACAATCAGGCAAAATAACTACCACTTTTCAAAAAGAAGAGGGTTCTGAGGTTTCGCTTTTAAATCAACATCTTATAAATATAAACAGAGAACACTTCTGAGAACTAGACGACGCAAAGGGAAAGATGAGCCAACTCCCTTCTTCAACATAAAGCTCACCAGGATCTGAAATAAAAAGTACACAGAGTTGAACCATGCCGGCAGTTGATACCGTAGGGAGGCACTGTACTGCACATACCAATAAGTCCATTACTCCCACTGTCCGGCCCCTACGACACTTTCAACTGGTGATTTGTTCCGCGGAAGGGAGAAGAGGGCCTTCTTCCAGGTCCAGGGTCATCAATGCCGCCGCGTGATGTCCTCTTCCTCCATCAATCACAATCCTAAATAGGAACCAACCCCTCAAATCCGATTAGCAACTGCTAAAACTGCTCCCCAAAACTACTATTTCTTTTATAAATATAGCTACTTTATTTTTTCGACTTACACATCACATTGGCAACAGCTATAAGGGACCATAATTATTCAAACATAATATCCCAATCTTTCCTCAGCTGGGAAATGGAAGAGATATTCCCGGCCTGGCCGAAGAGGATATGTCTCAGACTAGAAGGCAATCTGCCCAATTTATAAATGTATTCTTCACTCGGCTCATGGAATGAGACATCATTGCATATGAATGGTGAATACGTGATGTATATACTTTATAAATTGATTATTTTTCGATTCACGCTCTTCCACCTTGGTACAGTAAAGGCTGGTCCGGCATTATAGTCGTAAATAAAATCCAGGGTTCCGTTAGTTGTTGTTGTCGTGTTCAATGAAGAGTCTCAGATGTCCCCATTGCATCTCTATCACAGCAGTCGCAATGTCCACTATCTTGGGTGTGTAAATCTGCGTTCCGTTAGTAACGGCCTTTAATGAAGAGATTAGTCGAGGAAGAGGAGCGATCAAGATAGAGAGGGTTGAACCTTATCAAAGAAACAACAGAATGGCCACTATAATGTACACTATAATGTAACACAAGAAACATAACCCTGGAAGCTTCATTTATTTTATAATACTATAATGTATGAAAAGGAGATGGTGAGAGACCGCGAATACATTCAGGAAGAGTCCTAGAGTTATCGCGAAGTCTTCTATTGCTTGATGGTACATAGAAAAACTATGTTTATTTATGAAGTGAAAATAGAAATATCAGTAAATCGTAAAAGTTGTTCCATCCTTTGGAGAACATGTCTGCCGACCTTTCTTCCAAAAATAGGATTCGAAGTTCTGACTTGACAAAGGAACTTGTCCTTCAAGTCATCTCGATTTAAAAGTGAGGGAAGGGTCTTAAAAATAAAGTCGAGGGTGTGGGTTTTTTTTTGCTGGCATTCTGGGGGAACTCCCCGGGGTGGAGACAGAGATGTGTCGTCACGCCTCGTTGGTCGCTGCTTTCGGTGTCAATTTGGGGAACATGACTCTTGTTTTTGTAGAAGATTGACTCGAGATTGGCAGGTTGCTATATAAAACTGTTGCAACAAGATGGTAGCAATTTCTTGGAGATCATTTGGAATATTATTAGAGGTTAATATAATTGTGTGAAAATATTTATTTTTAGAGAAACTTATAAATTTCAATAGTGTTTGATATATGAAAAAATAGTACAAAAAGTGAAATTGTGAGGGAATCAGTTATTTAAATTAACAAAAAGCAATTCTATCGAATATCGACAAATCGTTGATTTCTAATTTTTTATTTCAGAATATTGATCAAATACTCTTGCTTGAAAATCAAGAAAAATCAACTACGTACGCATTTCAACCTGCTGGCCTTTGTTAGCATGGAGCAGTCTGTACCTCAACGCTAAAAAAAAAAAAAAAGGCCGGACCTAGAGGTCTCCTGAAAAATCAAGGAGCGAGTATTCAGATAAGAATGCAAAACTATTTGAATATATAGTACGAAAGTGAAATTTCACTCAAACTTGGGAAGAAATCTTATTCAGGAATATAATCCTTTAATTCATGCTTTCATTAGGTTTTTCCATTGATGCATAAATCATATAAGCTTTCTAAAGAATTGAATTTTTACAAAATCTTATATTCATAGCGAAGTGAAGATCAAATTACATTTATTGACACACAGGAGATTGAAGTTTAAATTACAACACCATCTTGCAATTTACAGAAATGCTTCTTTTAGATTTCTTCAAGTTGTTAGAGAGAACATTCTATTATAAATTAATAAAATCAAAAAGAGAGATACTTTTGAAATATGTTATAAAATTACGAGACAAAGTTATTTTTTAGGTTTAAAAGGTAAATGGAAATAAAGCAAACATATATATAACATTTCAGTTAAATATTCTTGAATTTCTTTTTTTACGTTAAATTGCGATGTTAATGTTATAGAGTGCAAATATAGAACTCAGATTTGCATGTTAAAAGGCACTATAATATAGTTTGTTAATTAGGCTTAACTTTCAGGATTGTATTGCTGAAAGAAAGTCTATAAAACATTTGCAATATTTATATTTGAAAGGTCAAACTGATGTTGTTTAGACTACAGTATTCTAAGGTAAATAATCTTCTTCTTTCTTATCTCCACTCAATCATATTAGGGTATCAAGCTTTTAGAACTTGAGACTTTTGATGATGTCTGATAGGGATGAGTAGAGCTCATCAATGGATGAGTCAATAGAGTCAATAATGTGTTTTGGGGTTACAGGTTGAGAATTGCACGTAGTACATAGTGGGAAAACTTTGCAACCATTCTGGAAAGTCATTGTCCGTAGACGACTAGACTTAAGTCTGGTAATAAAAGACTGTTGTTCTCTTGGGATAACAGAACCGAGTAAATAATAATTTACTTATTAATTAGGCAACGAATCACACTATAAATAATTCTAAAATATTTTATTGCCCTAACTTCAGAGAATCAAGACTTGTATTTAAAACATATTAACTGTTGCGTGAGCAACATCTTCAAGCGAAGTTTTAGCAAATCTGTGGCTCTTTATTTTTTCTCAGAAATTTTACAAATAAAATATTATTAAGAGTAACATTAACATTAATTCGAAGAAGGTATTGATGATTCAAGAAATTTTATGGTTATGAGTACATTACGAACAAGAAATCTAGTACAGTAGAGCCTCCCATCCTTAATGAATAACCAATTCCTTGTATAGCCATGTTTGTTTTGATTTTTGATATCTTGACTTAATTTAACTTCCAATGATCAAAAACCATCAAGAGGTTTCAAGAAATTTCAAATTTTTGGATGATATCATGGGTTCTGCTGTTTATATAGAAACGTCGCTCTAAAGTATTCATAAAATTTCCTTCTGTTTAATGGCACCTTAGAGAGGATCTAGAGATAATTTGTAATGATTTGTGATGACTACAGGTGCCTATAGATAGATTCCCAAAGAACTGCTATCTCAAATGAAACTATATTTCTCACGTTCCATCTTGGCGAAGATTTCACATGAATACTTGATGGGAATGTGCAACACCATGTGGACTGTGTGTCTAGGGACTACAAGAGCAGAAAAAATCGAGAGGACTCCACGAAAGTCCCATTAGCTCGAGCATCACGTTTGGGTCGTTGGCTAAATCGAGGTTTTTCTTCAGCTGGGAAAGAACTTGGAACTTCTTATGACTACGTTAATTATTCATTGACTTAGGTAATTATAGCGTCACTGAGCTGGCGTTTTTCTTGAGTGGATGCGCTGGGGAGAAACACTTTTTTATTAAATTCATTGAATCCTTTTTTAAAAGTATATTCTTTTGTTTGAAATAAATATACTTTCGCAGTTCAATCGAATATTTATTCATCTAAAAAGCACATCTGCTCCTTGTCAGGATATATCTTTTTTATTTTTAATATCAATACCTGACCTTTTTATTATTTTTTTTTTGTATATTAATTTTTCACATGTTTAGCGTATTTACGCAAGTTTGGCCTTAAATACCCATTTCCTGATTTCTCAAGAAGCCTCTGGGACCAAACATCTTTTTGGTCGCAGTGGTCCAGCCTACTCCACGCTGACGAGCGTCAACAGCGCGAAACGCGTTCGTGGATGGCTTTTATTGATTTATTGAAATTTTTTTCATTATAAAGGACTGCGGCGTATGATTATAAAACAACACTTGAAGTTGCACCGCATAAGTTTCTTTTCTGTGAAAAATCAATATTTATTTCAAAGAGAAATATTTACTATTTCTAACTTTTTTGGATGAAGTATGAAAGGGTGAAAATATGAAGAGTAATGGCGAACGGAAAAACTAAAGTGTCCAGGGATATGAATCGAACCCACAACGTTCCGCTTACCGGGCAGATGCCATGTCCACTAGGCTACCCTGGACGTATTTTTCCGTTCGTAAATAATACTCAAAGTAACTTATAATACATTATAAAGGACTGCGGCGTATGATTATAAACCAACACTTGAAGTTGCACCGCATAAGTTTCTTTTCTGTGAAAAATCAATATTTATTTCAAAGAGAAATATTTACTATTTCTAACTCTTTTGGATGAAGTATGAAAGGGTGAAAATATGAAGAGTAATGACGAACGGAAAAATAAAAGTGTCCAGGGATGTGAATCGAACCCACAAGTGGGTAGGTCTTTTTATGTTTATTTATTCATCTATTATAAATATTTTGGAAATAAAAAAGTAAAATTTGTTGCACCAGGTTGCGGCTTGGCAAACTCTTCAACCTTGATTCTCTCCTGAGCCAGGTCTTGCATCTTACCAGAGCGCGTGTGTGTCACAACCATTCTACAAATTTATACAAGGGAATAATGAGATAACTCTACTTTAAGTAGCCTCCAGAATAATTTATTTATTTCTCACATCAAAGAGAGCAGTGAGGTCACCCAGTGTACCAAAATACAAATGGCGATTTTATAATACATATATAATATATGTCATAATTTGTATATAATTGTATGCACCCCCGACCCATTATGCATGTACAATGTATGATTTTCAAAGATTTAATAAAGAATAAGGTAACTGGAGGACAGAAAGTAGCAGCAAGACATAGGAAGTAGGCTTAAAGCGGACCCAATTATAAATAACTTGTACAGTCAATACTTCCTGACAAGGCCGGACGTATCTGGTGACCGCAGAAGTTATAAAAGTTTGAGAGACGCCCAATATTTCCGGAGCAGGACCGGGCGTATCTGATAACCGCGGAAGTTATAAGAGTCGAGCTAACACCCAATACTTCCTGACCAGGCCGGACGTATCTTCCATCAAAGAAAGCTGCAGGACCAATTAGAAAGTATCCCCTAAATAGGTCAACCAATAGAAAAACGGGCACGTTCCATCCCTCGACCAATGGGAAAGAAGCTAACTCGTGGTGTTAAATCGAGAAGCAAGAATTGTTAGTTGCTCCTTCGCTCCCAACAAGGTAACATCTGCTCTCGAGACCTCCCCGCTCATCCCATAGCTAAGTCAATCACCGCCATGTGATCAGATAATTAACAATCAAAATCGCTCCGCTCTTCTCAAGCTTTCTTTCCTCCAACCCAGTTGCCTTTTATTTTCAAACCCCATCACGTGTCCTGATTATTCCTAACTGTATGCTTCAACTTCCACTCAAACGACTGCGTTTCAACCAAATCTCACCATTCTCATCGAACAACAAGAAATTCCGCAACGATATTGTCACAGATCGGTTAAGTCAACAGGATAAAGATATTATGGAGCTTAATCAGGATCCCATAGGCGTAAAGTCGGACGGCCCGACGGAAACAACGGAAAGAAGGCAAGAAGTAAGAGAGACGGGCGAGACAACTGCGCCCCTAGCGGACGCCGTCACCCAGCTATCGGCGCTCCTGACCCGAGTAAAGATTTCTGAAGGAGCTGAGGCGACAATCCCGCCTTTCGATGGCACATACAGCGCGATCCAGTTTTTTCAGACGTTCGACCGAAAAATGGAAGGCGCCTCCATGGGAGAACAAGAAAAATTACTCCGCCTGCCAAACTATCTGGTGCGACAACCCCTGGAGCTCTTCAGGAAACTTCGGATGGCCGACCGGAGCTATTTCCAGGTGAGGCAAACCCTCCTAGATCTCTATCCTGAATCAAGCGAAGCGTCCTTTGCGAAATATTTCGCCATGAAGCTCACTGGACAAGCCAACTTAGAGACCTACTACCGGGAGAAAACCGCCATGGGATTGCAACTAGGACTTCCACAGGAGGTGATTCTCGAGACGCTGACAGAAGGACTGCCATTCAACGACCAGCGCCTAGTCCGCGTGGTACCTCCCGAGAACCTAGGAGAGTGGTTCCGACTGGTACAGCGGATCCACGGGCCCAGTGTACCGACAACGCGACTCAGAGAAGATCAACCACCCACAATGTCGGGTCCGTATCACAGCACACCCCGACGCCCAGGTGCATGGAATGCACCTCTTCCGCCGTCCAACTGCAAGTTCTGCGGCGCGAGGCACTGGCACAGCGAATGCCGACATCGAGCAGTCCCGAGCCCCAAGCCAACCAACCCAAGCCAAGACGTCCCAGCCGAGCAGCCCTTTCGAGACTAAGGTAGGCACCCCCCCTATGGCGTCAAGAATTGACTTTGAACTCTTATCTAACCCTACCTACCCCTTTTACCATGTATCTAAACATGTACCAAATGAATGCAAGCACGGGCTAGACCAAAACCTGTCCCAAAGGGCTCGTACAGCACACAAAGCTTTCACACATGGAAACCCTTGCCTGCATTCATTGCCCAAACCCCAAATATTTACATGCCACCATTCTAATCTCACACCACGCAACTTTTCATGCCCACAACATATAAAGCCACCATGACTCCAACCTACAATTCCAATAATGCCCAAAAAAGTGTCCGTACACCAACACAGCTCACCCACTTACCACACAAAATCCATACATGACCAAGCATCGCCACGCCATAATCACGCAAATGTACCTCACAACATACACGCACGCCAAAAGACGACAACAACCAACAAACGCAACACGCGCGCCAACAGACGACAACGACAAACAAGCGCATGCGCAACCGTTAAGAATAATACAATCATCCCGTCTACACAAAACATAGAAAAAATTCACGCCACCAAACAACCACACAATCGAAAAACATTGCGATCTTTCCTAAAAGCTGTGAACGCCTATAAAGAGTTCATTCCGGACCACGCCCGCTTGCGGACGCCACTTGTCAACCTTCTAAAAAAGGATGTCATGTGGGTCTGGAGTGACGAATGCCAGAAAGCGTTCACTAACCTGAAAGAAAGACTTACCACACACCCCACATTATACCTTTACCAAGAAGGTCTGCCATGCCAGGTGCACTGTAACACCTCAACATTCGGCATTGCAGGCATTCTTAAACAAGTCTACCCTGATGGGAAGACATACCCAGTTCAACATTTCAGCCGCTCTCTGCGTGGTCACGAGCGAAATTATTCAGACTTGGAACTACAATGCCTAGCCATTGTGGAAAGTGTGGATAACTTCCGCGCCTGTCTAATGGGCAGAAGGTTTACAATACTTTCTGACCATCCTGCATTGCAGTGGTTGAAAGAGATCAAAGCCCCGTCAGGCAGATTGTTTCGATGGAGGTTAAGACTGTCAAGATACGAATATGAGGTCCGTAGCATAAATGGAGTACAACAATATGAAACGGGCGTTGTAACTCGTATCCCATTTTGTGGCTTTCTAGATGCGCCACTCATAAAGAGCCAACAGTCTTCTCCACCGGGAAAATCTCGCGTGACTATGGATCACAATAAACTGCGCACCGTCTCCCGAAAAGGAGTACTTAAAACTATAGTCCCAAGTTCACTTACAGCCAGGCTTCTTAAGTCCGTACACACACAACACCACCATCCAAACATCTCCAAGATGACGAGACTCATCTCGTCACAATATTATTGGCAGAACATGACACAAGACATCGCAAAACAGGTAAAAACCTGCCCCACATGCCGATTCGCTAGAAGAATCGATGAATCCAACCAACCTTCACGTAAAATTACCGACACAGGCCCCAAAGCAAAACAAAATTCGTACCTAAAGCACAGCGTACACACAACACAAACAATGCCAAAATTACACCACCCACGTCAGAGAAACGATCACATATTTCCACTTAAACCAATTACCGCCGACATATCTCTAATAAAACCATTGACGATCAAACAGGAGAACTGCGAACCTACCAATCATTTAAATTCTACAATTAATAAGGTTCAAGCAAATATTTCAGAGTCCCCATTTACAATAATATGGAAGAACATGGGGCAATACCCTATCTTTCATCTGATTTTTATCCTTTGTTCGTTAGTTCTACCATACAAATATATCCCAGTTTTATTTCTTAATTATTTGTTTATCTATACCATGCCCGCTCATAAAATTTTCGAACTACAAGAGGCAGTTTTTAATTTTGGACAAACATTAGGAAACATCTTTGCAGAAAATCTAAATAAACTCCGAAGAGATAGAAGTAACTGAAAGATGACCAACCAATGTCGGAGAAGTCACATTCCAAAAACAAGATCCGAGCCGCACCCAAAAATAAATAAGCGGAAGGAAGAGAGAATTTTGAGACGCCGCGACAGGAAGCGTAGTTTCGCGGCGATAAAGTCGGCCTATGCAAACAGAGGGGAGCGACTCGTTTCCGATCTCCAATTACCACCCCTCGTTTCTGGCCAACACGTAAAATTAGGTCACCGCTTTACCCCTCCACAGACTCCTCCCTATCGCCAGTCTTGGATCCCAATTCGAACTACATATCGATTTTTTACAATCCAATTCCATACCCACAAGACGACACACAAACATTCTAAATGAGTTCCCATCCCTATTATAACAAATCAATTACTTTACAGACTTCTAACATTTTTCACAACACACACAAAGACAAAATATTTATAGGGCATAATTGAGCAATTAAAAAATTTATAGGGCATGTAGATACACAAAAGGGTTCAAACCAATACACCTTATTGTTCATATTAATCATTTTCATTATTTTCTCTCAATTAAAAATGTAAATATTTAATCAATTTATCAATTTATTCAACTTATTATCACTTTTAATCATTAATTATCATTTTATTTACCAATTAGTTTATATTATCATAGTTTCAAATCAACGAAAACTCACTGGTTTTCTTTTAAAATTAAATATTATATTTTATTTTTATTTACAAAAACATTCTCTCTTTTCCTTTTTTTTTCCACCATGCAACAAAACATTTTTTTCCCCACCATGCAACTAAGCATTTACTTTGATTTCTTCCAACTTTTTATTTTTTGATTTCTCAAAAGACCTAATAAAAATCCCTCGATTTCCATTCCCAATTTCGAGTAGAGTATAGTTAGGCATTTTTCCTTTTTCTCACCATGCACCAAGCATTCACTTTGATTTCTTCCAACTTTTTATATTATTTTTGATTTCTCAAAAGCCCTAATAAAATTCCCTCGATTTCCATTTCCAATTTCGAGTAGAATATGGTTAGGCATTTTTCCTTTTTTTTCACCATGCATCAAGCATTCACTTTGATTTCTTCCAACTTTTTATTTTTTTTTTATATTTTGATTTCTCAAAAGACCTAATAAAAATCCCTCGATTTCCATTCCCAATTTCGAGTAAAATATAATTAGGCATTTCTTTTTTACCATGCAACAAGCACTTTTCTTTTTTTTTCACCATGCAACAAAGCATTTTTCTTTTCAACATGCAACCAAGCATTTACTTTGATTTCTTCCAACTTTTCATTTTTATTTTTTGATTTCTCAAAAGCCCTAATAGAACTCCCTCGTTTTTATTTCCAATTTCGAGTAGAAATTAGTTAGGCGCATTTTCTTTTCTTTTTAATCCACTATGTACCATAGCATTCATTTTGATTTCTTACAATTAAAAAATTTTTTTGATCTCTATTAATTATACTCAACCTATATCATCAACACCATTCTATTTTACTTCTTGTATCACCACCAATGCTTGTATATAACCTCTCAATACCCACAACTAATTTTCCCACAAAATTATTTGTTACTTTACAGAATTCTCTCAGGCTAACCCCTTCTTGAATTCTTCACATGTAGGGGGCGCATCTGTCATAATTTGTATATAATTGTATGCACCCCCGACCCATTATGCATGTACAATGTATGATTTTCAAAGATTTAATAAAGAATAAGGTAACTGGAGGACAGAAAGTAGCAGCAAGACATAGGAAGTAGGCTTAAAGCGGACCCAATTATAAATAACTTGTACAGTCAATACTTCCTGACAAGGCCGGACGTATCTGGTGACCGCAGAAGTTATAAAAGTTTGAGAGACGCCCAATATTTCCGGAGCAGGACCGGGCGTATCTGATAACCGCGGAAGTTATAAGAGTCGAGCTAACACCCAATACTTCCTGACCAGGCCGGACGTATCTTCCATCAAAGAAAGCCGCAGGACCAATTAGAAAGTATCCCCTAAATAGGTCAACCAATAGAAAAACGGGCACGTTCCATCCCTCGACCAATGGGAAAGAAGCTAACTCGTGGTGTTAAATCGAGAAGCAAGAATTGTTAGTTGCTCCTTCGCTCCCAACAAGGTAACATCTGCTCTCGAGACCTCCCCGCTCATCCCATAGCTAAGTCAATCACCGCCATGTGATCAGATAATTACCAATCAAAATCGCTCCGCTCTTCTCAAGCTTTCTTTCCTCCAACCCAGTTGCCTTTTATTTTCAAACCCCATCACGTGTCCTGATTATTCCTAACTGTATGCTTCAACTTCCACTCAAACGACTGCGTTTCAACCAAATCTCAGCATTCTCATCGAACAACAAGAAATTCCGCAACGATATTGTCACATATATATATATATATATATATATATATATATATCTTTATACACATAGTACAAATAATTTTAAAATATAAAATAGGCGTTATTGTTAATTTTCAAAATATTCACACCTATATTTTACAAAAATATTTTTGTCCATAATATAAAATATATATATCAATTTTTTTCTTCCCATTGAATATAACAGAATATTTTAAAAAACTTAATGCTGTCGACGTTATGTGGCGCTGAGTTTGTTGTTGACACACTTTAAAATGTTATAACACCTTGATAAAGGTTGGCGTTCAGCGAACTGAAATATTGGTAAAATAAATGATATTTTAATCCAATATATGCCTTTTTAATTTAATATATATATATATATATATATATGTTATAGATTAGAAATTTTTTGTGTGTTTGATTGTTGAAAAGAGGTGCAGTCGTGGAAAAGTGAAGATAATAATTTACCTTTCAAGCAGATTTTTATTTTGAATCTCTTGAAGTAAAAATATACATATAAAATTATTTATATCACAGTAATATAAAATTTAGAAAATGAATTCTATATTCGTGATTTTCATTAGAAAAGGTAGGGTTCACTTTACATATTTACAACAACAATAATTAAAGTGGTATGTTTTGCATCTATGGTCAAATATATATAATAGTCAATGAATGAAAAAATAAAATATATGTTTTAAAAAAAAAAAAATATTTGTATTTTAGATTATATAATATATATATATATATATATATGTAATATATCCAAAGTTATTACACTGCAATATTTGATGTATTACACTGTTGTAGAATCCTGTCGACTTAACCGCTCTGTGACAATATCGTTGCGGAATTTCTTGTTGTTTGATTTGAATGGTGAGGATTGGTTGAAACGCAGTCGTTTGAGTGGAAGTTGAAGCATACAGTTAGGAATAATCAGGACACGTGATGGGGTTTGAAAATAAAAGGCAACTTGGTTAGAGGAAAGAAAGCTTGAGAAGAGCGGAGCGAGTTTTGATTGTTAATTATCTGATCACATGGCGGTGATTGAACTTAGCTGTGGGATGAGCAGAGGGAGAGAGGTCCAGAGCCGATGTCACCTCCTTGGGAGCCAAAGCACTACTGACAATTCTTGCTTTTCGATTTAACACCACGAGTTGTCTTCCTTCCCATTGGTCGAAGGATGGAACGTGTCCGTTTTTCTATTGGTTGACCTACTTAGTTGTTGCTTCCTAATTGGACCGGCGGCTTTCTTTGGTGTTAGTTACGCCCGGCCTGGTCAGGAAGTATCGGGTGTGTTCGACTCTATTTACTACCGCGTTATCAAATACGTCCGGTCCTGTCCGGAAATATTGGGCGTCTCTCTACTAATATAACTTCTGCGGATACCAGATACGTCCGGGTTTGCCAGGAAGTATTGACTGTACAAGTTATTTATACTTGTGCCCGCTTTTAGCCTGCTTCCTATGTCTTGTTGCCACTTTCTTTCCTCCAGTTACCTTATTCTTTATTAAATCTTTGAAAATCATACATTGTACATGCATAGTGGGTCGGGGGTGCATACAATTATATACAAATTATGACAGATGCGCCCCCTACATGTGAAGAATTCAAGAAGGGGTTAGCCTGAGAGAATTCTGTAAAGTAAAAAATAATTTTGTGGGAAAATTAGTTGTGGGTATTGAGAGTCTATATACAAGCATTGGTGGCGATATAAGAAGTAAAATAGAATGGTGTTGATGATATAGGTTGAGTATAATTAATAGAAATCAAAAAATTTTTTAATTGTAAGAAATCAAAATGAATGCTATGGTACATAGTGGATTAAAAAGAAAAGAAAATGCCTAACTAATTTCTACTCGAAATTGGAAATAAAAACGAGGGAGTTCTATTAGGGCTTTTGAGAAATCAAAAAATAAAAATAAAAATAAAAGTTGGGAGAAACCAAAGTGAATGCTTGATGCATGGTGAAAAAAAAAAAAAAAAGGAAAAATGCCTAACTAATTTTTGCTCGAATTTTGGGAAAAGAAAACGAGGAAATTTCATAAGGTGTTTTGAAGAAATCAAAGTAAAATAAAAAGTTGGAAGAAATCAAAAAATAATATAAAAGTTGGAAGACATCAAAGTAAATGTTTGGTTGCATGGTGAGAAAAAGGAAAAATGTTTTGTTGCATGGTGGAAAAAAAGAAATAGGAAAAAAAAAGAATGTTTTGTAAATCAAAATAAAATATAATATCCAATTTTAAAAGAAAACCAATGAGTTCTCGTTGATTTGAAATTATGATAATATAAACTAATTGGTAAAAAAAATAATAATTAATGATTAAAAGTGATAATAAGTTTAATAAATTGATAAATTGATTATATATTTAAATTTTAATTGAGAGAAAATAATGAAAATGATTAATATGAAAAATAAGGTGTATTGGTTTGAACCCTTTTGTATATCTACATGCCCTATAAATGTTTTAATTGCTCAATTATGCCCTATAAATTTTTTGTCTTTGTGTGTGTTGTGGAAAATGTTAGAAGTCTGTTGTGTAAGAAATGTGTGTGCGTGTACCTTGTTTGATTTTCGAATGACAGTCGATTTGATTGACATTGTAAAAGTCGATGCGCAGGCTTGAATTGGAATCCAAAATCGGTGGCATAGAGAGGTTCCCAGTTGACCTCAATTTAGCTGCTGGTCGAGGGATGGTAATTAGAAACCGGACATGGAACGTGGGGGCAGCAAGACTTCCTCTCTATTTGCACGTAATTGGATCCGGAAGTGGGGGAACTACGTTTCCTGTCCGCCTAATTGATTTTGTGTGCTATTTGCATCTTGTTTTTGGAGTGTGACTTCTCCGACATTGGTTGGTCATCTTTCAGTTACTTCTATCTCCTCGGAATCTATTTAGATTTTCTGCAAAAATGTTTCCTAAAATTATGAGAAGTTTTATAAATGCTTGTCCAAAATTAAAAACTGCCTCTTGTAGTTCGAAAACTTTATGAGCGGGCATGGTATAGATAAACAAATAATTAATGAATAAAATTGGGATACATTTGTATGGTAGAACTAACAAACAAAGGATGAAAATCAGATGAAAGATAGGGTATTGCCCCATGTTCTTCCATATTTTTGTAAATGGGGACTCTGAAATATTTGTTCGAATCTTATATATTGTTGGTCGTTCAATTTCGCACTGTTTGATATCTTTAGGGAGTGGTGTGATATGATTGAACTGGTTGTCAGGTTTGCAGTTTTTAACATCGGGGAAGAGTGATGCAAATCGCCTTGTTGCAAAAATGGCAGGGTCTAAATGCCTGAAAGGTTCGCTGCTGGTGGGTTTGAACCTTAATGACTCTGTTGGGAATAATTCGGGTGTTAAATGTTTGAAAGGGAACGTGTAATTGGGGTTGTGCTTTATGTGATATGTGCTAACGGCGGGTGGTGATATATAACGGATTTTTTCTGTATACAGCTTAAGTTTGTTGACGTGGATTGTGTCAGTGTCTCTTTGAAGTGGTTGATTTGGTCGATCTATGCGGACCACATTTGGTGAAATAATTTCTAATATTGTGTGAGGTCCTGTGAAATATGGCGCAAGTTTCCCTGTATTTGGGTGGTGATATAATTTTACTAACACTAGATCACCTACTTCAAAATGTGGTTGTTTGTGTCGTTGATCATAAATGTTTTTGTCTTGTAAGTGTTTGTTTTGTGTGCGTGTGTGTGCAATTTTTCTAGCTTTGTCGATATCTGGGTAAGGTGTGCTATGGTCAGAGAGTTCGGGGGGTAGGATACCAAACATTAAGTAGATGGGTGGAAAACCTGTGGTAGAGTGTGGGGTTTTGTTATATATAATTGTAACTCTTTTGACCAACTTGGTCCATGCGATCTTAGGATTTTCTAGATGCAATAGCCTAAGTTTTCCCGTGAGGGTGGCGTTCAGGCGTTCACATAGACCGTTGGCCTGTGGATTGTTGCTGGTTGTGAGTAATGGGTGAATATTTCTATTAAGGAGGAAACTACGAAATTTTGGCGAAGTGAAAGCAGGGGCTCTATCCGTAAGAAGGCGTTTTGGAGAGCCATCCTGTAATACTCGCTTAAGTACCTGTTGGTAGGTGATGGTGCTGGTGGATTTAGATGGAAAAGTCCACGCGTAGCGCGAAAAATGATCGACTACCACATGGAGGTATATTTTGGTGTTGCCATATTTGGCAAATCCTGCTATGGTGTCAAGGGATAATAGGTCAAAGGGTTCTTTGGCTTCCGGAGGTTGACTTAATTCCCCGTAAGTGGGTCCCAATGGCCGTTTTGTTAACTGGCAGGTGGGGCAGGTCTTAACCTTTTGTTTAATATCTTTTGACATACCTTGCCAGTAATATTGTGTGGAGATGATTCGTGACATTTGTGAAATACCGGGGTGATTGTATTGTGTGTGTACTGTTTGTAAGAGTTGTTGTATGAGTGGTTTTGGAATTATAATCTTGGTTACACCTTTTCGGGAAACTGTATGTAATCCATTATGATCAATGGTTAAACTAGACTCTTTCGATGGAGGAGGTTGGTGTGTCTTGATAAGGGTGGTGTCCAAGAATCCACAAAACGGGTTACGGGATAAGAGATCTGCTTCATATTGTAGTTTTCCCTTTATGTAGCGGACCTCATATTCGTAACTCGATAGTCGTAAACTCCATCGAAACAGTCTGCCGGACGGGTTTTTGATGGCTTTCAACCACTGTAATGCGTGATGGTCAGAAAATATAGTGAATTTTCTGCCCATAAGATAGATGCGAAACTTCTCCACACTCCAAACGATTGCTAAGCACTCAAGTTCAGAGATGGAGTAGTTTTTCTCGTGTGGGCGCAATGTTCGGCTGAAATATTGAACTGGATATACGTTCCCGTCAGGGTGAACTTGTTTGAGAATGCCTGCTATACCGAGGGTGGATGCATCGCAATACACTTGGCATGGCAGACCTTCTTTGTAAAGGTGTAAGATGGGGTGTTGTGTGAGGTTTCCTTTCAGGTCAATGAACGCCTTTTGACAAACTTCATTCCAGTTCCACACGACATCCTTTTTGAGGAGGTTATTGAGTGGTGTTCGCAAGCGAGCGTATTCCGGAATGAATTTGTTATAGACGTTCACAGCGCCTAAAAAGGATTGTAGTGTTTTTCGGTTGTGTGGCTGTTTGATGGCGTGGATAATGTCGGTGTTGCGTGTGAGTGGTGTAATTGTACCAGCTGTAATGGTGTAACCTAGAAAATCTATGGACTGCTTAAAAAATTCGCATTTCACGAAGTTAAGTTGTAGCTTCTCCGCTTCGCAAAAGGCGAAAAATTGTCGCAGGTGGTTTTGATGCTCCTCCAATGTGTTGGAGTAGATGATGAAATCATCAAAGTAATGTGCCACACAGTCAAGTCCGTGTCTCTGTAGGACCTGACTTATGGCTCGTTCGTAAATTTGAGGGCTGGTTTTTAATCCGAAAGGTAATCGAGTGGGTTGGTATAACCCTTCGAGGGTGGTAAATGCTAACAGTGGTCGAGAATCGGGGTGTATCGGGACTTGCCAATACGCGGAGGATATGTCTGCCGTGGAGAAATATTTGGCCTGTGCGAGGCGGTCTAGGATATCCTCGATTCTCGGAAGGGGATGGACATCAGAGCTGATTAGCTCGTTCACCTTTCTGTAATCGATACAAAACCGTTTGGTCTTGTCGCGCTTAGTGACGAGGGTGACAGGGCTCGAGAAAGGTGAAAAAGATTGCTCTATGATGCCGTTCTCCAGCATTTGTTGGATTTGATGACGGATTTCTTGTTGGTCACATATCGGAACACGATATGGACGTATGGTAATTATTTTATCGGAATTCGTGGGTATTTTTACTGGTGGGATCCGTAAGCATGGTACGTTGAATTTGTTCTGGGTGAAAATGTGAGTGTATCTTTGTAGAAGTGTTGTGAACTGCGGTGTATAGTGAGTGTTAGATGTTGTGTTGTAGCATGCATGTGGCAAAGGATTTTGTTGTGTATTAGTGTGAGTGTCGATTTCGTTGTGTGGGTTGGTCATGTGGTAGTTGTGCGACGGTGTGTGATCACCTATGTGCTTGGTATGCGAGTTGTCCCGCTGTGTGGGTGCGTTTTGGGCATGTTTACAAGTTGAAGTCGTTGTGACTTGGTTATTTGAGGGCATGTAAAAAGGGCAATTGGCCTTAGTGAAGAAAGGGCATGTAGGTAAGGGGGTGTTTTTCAATGAATGCACGCAATGGTTGTCATAGGCGGAAGATTTGGTTGTATGGTGAGGCCTTTGTGACATCGCCTGACACTGCCAGTACGTGCATACATTTGGTACATTGTTAAAATGGTAGGATGGGGTAGACAATGGGACGCCCAGCTGGAATATAGTGCATTTATTAAAATCTATGGTTATTCTGAATTTATGGAGGCTATTGATACTAAGAATTCCAAATGGTAACGGTGCATTCACTACATGGAAATTCTCTCTTCGGGATATTTGTCCTATTGTCAGTGGGATAGACAGTTTACCCATGGTTTTTGCAAAACCGTTTAGGGTTTGGAGGTTCAGTGAATGTCCCTCAAGGGTTAAATTAGGCAGATGGGTTTTTAACATATGATAAAGATTATATGGCACTATATTCAGGCTGGCGCCTGTATCAATTAAAAAGGGGCATGGTATATTAGGGGCTAGAAAAAGTTTGATAGTCAGTTGGTTTAGGGATCCTACCTCAGTCTCGAAAGGGCTGCTCGGTTGGGGTGTCTCTGGCTTGACTTGGTTGTTGTGGAATCGGGACTGGTGAATTTGGGACCGTTTGCACTGTCCGAACCTTTTCGTGGGTCGCCGGGACTGGTCGATGTCGGCATTCGCTGTGCCAGTGCCTCGCGCCGCAGAACTTGCAGTTGGACGGCGGAAGAGGTGCATTCCATGCACCTGGGCGTCGGGGTGTGTTGTGATACGGACCCGACATTGTGGGTGGTTGATCTTCTCTGAGTCGCGTTGTCGGTACACTGGGCCCGTGGATCCGCTGTACCAGTCGGAACCACTCTCCTAGGTTCTCGGGAGACACTACGCGGACTAGGCGCTGGTCGTTGAATGGCAGTCCTTCTGTCAGCGTCTCGAGAATCACCTCCTGTGGAAGTCCTAGTTGCAATCCCATGGCGGTTTTCTCCCGGTAGTAGGTCTCTAAGTTGGCTTGTCCAGTGAGCTTCATGGCGAAATATTTCGCAAAGGATGCTTCGCTTGATTCAGGATAGAGATCTAGGAGGATTTGCCTCACCTGGAAATAGCTCCGGTCGGCCAGCCGAAGTTTCCTGAAGAGCTCCAGGGGTTGTCGCACCAGGTAGTTTGGTAGGCGGAGTAATTTTTCTTGTTCTCCCATGGATGCGTCTTCCATTTTTCGGTCGAACGCTTGGAAAAACTGTGTCGCGCTATATGTTCCATCGAAAAGCGCGATTGTCGCCTCAGCTCCATCAGAAATCTTTACTCGGGTCAGGAGCGCCGATAGCAGGGTGACGGCGTCCGCTAGGGGCGCAGTTGTCTCGCCCGTCTCTCTTACTTCTTGCCTTCTTTCCGTTGTTTCCGTCGGGCCGTCCGACTTTACGCCTATGGGATCCTGATTAAGCTCCATAATATCTTTATCCTGTCGACTTTATGTATTATATCCAAAGTTATTACACTGCAATATTTGATGTATTACACTGTTGTAGAATCCTGTCGACTTAACCGCTCTGTGACAATATCGTTGCGGAATTTCTTGTTGTTTGATTTGAATGGTGAGGATTGGTTGAAACGCAGTCGTTTGAGTGGAAGTTGAAGCATACAGTTAGGAATAATCAGGACACGTGATGGGGTTTGAAAATAAAAGGCAACTGGGTTGGAGGAAAGAAAGCTTGAGAAGAGCGGAGCGAGTTTTGATTGTTAATTATCTGATCACATGGCGGTGATTGAACTTAGCTGTGGGATGAGCAGAGGGAGAGAGGTCCAGAGCCGATGCCACCTCCTTGGGAGCCAAAGCACTACTGACAATTCTTGCTTTTCGATTTAACACCACGAGTTGTCTTCCTTCCCATTGGTCGAAGGATGGAACGTGTCCGTTTTTCTATTGGTTGACCTACTTAGTTGTTGCTTCCTAATTGGACCGGCGGCTTTCTTTGGTGTTAGTTACGCCCGGCCTGGTCAGGAAGTATCGGGTGTGTTCGACTCTATTTACTACCGCGTTATCAAATACGTCCGGTCCTGTCCGGAAATATTGGGCGTCTCTCTACTAATATAACTTCTGCGGATACCAGATACGTCCGGGTTTGCCAGGAAGTATTGACTGTACAAGTTATTTATACTTGTGCCCGCTTTTAGCCTGCTTCCTATGTCTTGTTGCCACTTTCTTTCCTCCAGTTACCTTATTCTTTATTAAATCTTTGAAAATCATACATTGTACATGCATAGTGGGTCGGGGGTGCATACAATTATATACAAATTATGACATATATATTCTGTTTAATAAAATGAATAAATATGAAATATAAATTTGAATTTGAAATAAATTAAAAATAATCGTACAAATTAAAATGAAATAGGTACATTAGCCATGATGCAACACTTCTCCCTCTCCAGAGGTCGTCACGTCTTCGTGGGTGACCACATCAATACTTTCAAAATAGGGTTTGAGTCTTGAGACATGGACAATCAATGGGTCTTGGCTAGGATTATCTTTCGGCTCAATTAAGTAATTTACGTTGGACAGCTTCTTTAATATTCGATATGGGCCAAATAATTTTCTCAATTTTTTTTCACATTTTCCGATTTTCAATACTGGTGTCCAAACTGCCACTAAGTGTCCCGGTTCATAGATTCTCTCATTGTGTGTTTGTCATAGTTTCTTTTCATTCTTTCCTGAGTGTTCTCTGTGCTGTTAATGACTACCTGTCTCGTCCTTGCTATTTTATATAAGTAATTTTCTATATATTCGTCGTAATCGTTCATGTTACTGTCCCTTGGGATATTCTCGTCGTCTAAGAGGGACATAGGTTCCCTCCCAAACAACAGGAAAAATGGGGAGTAGCCTGTGGTTTCTTGAATCGTGGTGTTGTACGCGTGGGTGATAAAAGAGAGAATTTCGTTTCAGTTCTTCTGGTCTGTGTTTACATACATGCTAATCATATTGATTAAAGTTCTATTTAGCCGTTCTGTTAGTCCGTTAGTCTGGGGATGGTAGCTCGTCGTAAAGCAGTGTTTAATTTTGCACATTTTCATAACCTCCTTCATCAAATTGCTAGTGAATTGTGAACCTCTGTCGCTAATTAGAAATTTTTGCGCCCCGTGGCGTGAAATAATATGAACGATTTAAAATGTAAAGACTTCTTCCACTGTTGCTTCTGATACTGCCTTTGTTTCAGCATACTTGGTATAATAATCAGTCAACACAATTATCCATTTCCTTCTTCTTTTCGTTGATGTCAAGGGGCCAACAAAGTCAATTCCGATTCTTTCAAAAGGGTAGGGGGGATTAGCTGGGGGGATAGGTTGCAAAAATCCAGAAGGCAACTGATTTGAACCTTTATGACTTTAGCAAAGATGGAACGTCTTTACAAATTCGGAAACATCTTTCAGCATGGAAGGCCAATAGTATTTATTCTTCAAGCGGTATGTGGTTATGGCTACGCCCAGATGGCCATTCAGCATATGATTGTGGTATTCACTCATGATTTCCTTTCTTATCTTCTTCCCTATCTACTAGCAAACATACCCTACCTTCAGAATTTAGATTTTTCTTGTATAAACACCCATTTTCTTCTTTAAAGTTATTTGTAATTGAACGCTTGTTTCTACTAAGGTTCGCCTCAATATTCTCAATAAAATCATCCTTTTCGTCCGTTATTTGATTAAGAAATAGTCTTTCATAATCTTCGTCCCATTCGTTTTCCAGCAAGGGTGTTCTTGATAGACCATCAGCGTCCAGGTGTTTTTTTCCCGATTTGTGTATAATTTCGAAATTATATTCCTGAATCTTCAGTGCCCATCGTGCTAATCAACCGGTCGAATCTTTCAGATTCTTAAGCCAGCATAGTGCGTGATGATCAGTTACGATTTTGAAGTGTCTTCCATAAAGGTAGGGTCGTAGCTTGGACATTGACCACACAACAGCTATACATTCCTTTTCAGTAGTTGAATAATTTTGTTCAGGTTTTCTCAATGTTTGACTCAAATATGAGATCACCTTTTCTTTATCGCCGAACCTTTGGACTAATGTTACACCCAGGCCTATGTTAGATGCGTCAGTATGAATATAAGTAGTTGCATTCGGATCAAAGTGCCCTAAGATTGGGGGATTTATCAATGCGCCTTTAAGGGTTTGAAATGCCTTTGCTGAATTTCTGTCCAGGTAAAAGGTACATTCTTTTTTATAAGACTGGTTAATGGGTCAGCAATTTTCGAAAACCTTTGATAAATTTTCTATAATATGAGCACATTCCTAAAATTGATTGGACATCTTTCAACTTTTTGGGCCGAGGAAAATCTCTAATAGCCTTGATATTATGCTTTGCCGGGTTTATACCATGTTGGTGGTTATATGACCAAGAATCTCCAGTTCTTCGAAAGCAAATTGGCATTTTTTGTTGTTCAATTTTATATTAGCCTCGCAAAAACATATTAAAACAGCTTATATTCTTTTGAGATGTGTTGAAAAATCCGAGCTATATATGATTACGTCATCCAGATAACAGAGGAAAATTTGCCATCTAAGATTACCAATCATATTTTCCATGCTCCTCTTAAACGTAGCAGGGGCATTGCATAGTCCGAAGGGCATTACGCTGAACTCATATAGGCCATGTGCTGTAGTGAAGGCTGCCTTTTTTTATCTTTCTCCTCAACATCTACTTACCAATATCCTGATTTGAGGTCTATTGCTTAAAAGTATTTGGATCCTTGAAGTGTATCCAATACTTCATCAATTCTGGGAATTGGGTAAACATCCTTCACTGTTACATCATTCAATTTTCTGTAGTCAACGCAGAATCTGTACTCACCATCTCGCTTCTTGACCAATATTACGGGAAAGGACCATGGACTCGAGGATGGTCTAATTATACCGTCTCTGAGCATTTCATCAATTTAATCTTTTATGATTTCTCGCGCCTTAGCGCTCACCCTATACGGCATGTGTTTGATCGGTTTCACACCTTCTGTACCAATCCGATGTTTCGCTAAGTTGGATCTTCCTAATCCTGAGGAAAACAAATCCGCGGACTTTTCCAAAACTTGTTTCAATTGCTCCTTTTCCTTAGATGATATATTTTCGTTTATCTGAAATTGAGGTTCTTCAGTATCCTGTTCACTTTCTTCCATAAGATTCACTTTGGCTGGCTGGCTTCCGAAGCACAATATTTGGTTTTTTTAATATCTTTAATGGACGAGGATAAAGGTTTGTTATCCAGATATATGTTTCCTTTTTCGCAACATTTATCAAGCTTCTTGCTAGTCGAAGTCCATTTGTTTGAAACATTTTATGGTTCTCCTCGATTATGTATTCGCCATCCTCTGCTTCTACAAATGCCTTAACAATTTAATAGAAAGTTCTGGTATATTTTGCACTTTTTATTTTCTTCTGTTGATATTTGATTACGTCACGATTTCCTGTCAAGTCATATTTGATTATTTCACGCTGACAATTCATTTTCTTTTCATTTTCTTAAGAAAATCTCGTCCAAGTATAAATATTCGCAAATTGATAATGAATTTTTTCCGTTCATCATTACTCTTCACAATTCATCCTTTCATACTTCATCCCTAAGGTTAGAAATAATCGTTATTTCTCCTTAAAATAAATATATTTCCATTCATTGCTAAAGGTTTATCAGAAAACAATCTGAAAAAAGGTCCTGGTTCAAAATCACATTAATAGGTACCGCTCAACAAGAGCAACCTAGTTCATGATAATTGAAACAGTGAATAATATGTGAAGGTTATTCACATAATAAACAAATTTTTAACGCGGGATTCAATCCCGGTTCATGACTGTCGGGAATCGAGGGAGTTACCCCCTCGTCCCATTATATGAAAAAAAGTCCCAATGGTATCAATTCACATTATTAATTGAAAAATATTACAACGGTATTTTCTAAAATGATTATCTTTTAAATACATATCTGGCTATCATATAAAATATTCACCAGAAATGAATGTAATGATGATATCATCTAACTTTCTTCAATTCGACAGAAAGCCCTGATCCCTTGGGTATCGAATTTAGGAGGTTATAGGTACCTTACAATGCATACATAGAGTAAAACCTAAATTATATAAGTTTGCAAAGATCGTTTAAAAAAATTCATACATATAGTCGCTAAGATTAATTAATGTGTAAAAACCAAAATTTCAATTTCAGTAAAAGATACATTTTAATTCAATTCAATTTCATGTCAAATCTGACTTATAACAGATTAGAAGACAAAATTCCTAGACACATAATACGAAAAATATACACAAATCAATTAAAAAGACAATTTGAATGTTCTACTTTGAAAAATAGGGGATAAAATATAAAAAATACTATAATACAATGCAGCGCTTGGACAAATCACATTTCATATTTATATATAATATTTATTTCATACCAAACTGAAAAAATGTATTTTATTTTAGAATTTTCACATGTATATATAAAATTTTAAAATATGATAATTAATAAACATTTTTTAAATATTTATTTTTACATTTTATCATTTTACCAAATACGTACACTAAATTTTAATATTGCTTTTTTATATAATCACTATTTTGAAATACATTTTTTTTTTCAAACTAGGGAAACTCGGTAGCTATTTGGATTGTTTATTGCTTTTATTTTTCAAATCTTGGCTGCGTGTTATTATTATAATATATATATATATATATATATATATATATATATATATATAATGTTATAAAATTAATATATTTTAGAATTTTAAATATTTTACGTCAATTTGAGAGAAATATGCTCTATATAATACACATAAAACCAAACAATAAGAAATATAAAATAGATAAATTAACTTGCAACTAAGAAAAAATTGATCCGGAAAAATACAACACGCTACATCAAACGCTAACTTTCCATGTTGCCTTTGATTGCTCAATCCCCAAACATTTCTTCATCAGCAACTTCTGTAAAATATTTTTTCCTTTAGCCCCGCGTTCCATAATTTCGTCTGCATTAGCTCTAATCAGTCCCACAAAAAGTTTTGTTTTCCTACTTTGTCCCAAAGTTTTGGTTTATTTCGTTTGTTATATTTTCAATTCTCGTCTCAAGTGACAAAATATTCTAAGTAGTGAACAGCTACATAAATAAATTTAGCATTCATAAAATCTATCCTATTAGGTATTTAATTTTTGTCTTATTGAATGTAATGCAGAATTAATTTAATTCCCATATTTTATTTTTACCTGAATAATTATATTTCATGTTAAACTCTTTAGAATTTATAATATATTTTATAGCTTTAATAGATAAACCTTTTTCTAAAAGGAAATTTACTTTTTAGAGTTTTTAACTCAATTAATAAAATATATCCATGAATTTCTTTATATACCTGGAGTAATTTTCATAAGATTAAAATAAAAATTTGGGAAAATATAAATTTATAATTACTCTTCTTTACAATTTGAATATTTATTTTATATATATTCAAGCGAAAATTTCATATTTATTTATTAATTTGCATTTTGTTGAAATAGTTAAAAAGTAATTTTGTCTATTTAATGAATCAAATAATTTAAAAATTGCTTATTTAAAAACATTACATATTTAAAAAGAAAATTGTACCCAACCGTAAGAAACCTTTTAAATAATAATTTTCGCGGTATTATAGAAATAAATCTAAAAATATTAAGAAAAACACAAATAAATCCATATCTAATTATTTCAAAATAAAATATAAATTGCGCTTGTATTTATGAATGAAGACGTAATAAATTGTTTTTTTTTTTCTGCCGGAAAATATATTTATTTGTAAAAAACGATGTCTGAGAAATCAGAAAGAAAAATATATAAATATTTTAATTATAAAATATACAGTCTATTGATAGAAGTGTATAAACCATCTTCTCTATTTATTTTTCATATATGCCTCCATACATTCTTTTTTGTTAGCTTTTGTTCGAATATTGAAAAATTGTTTCTTCATATTAATACACTAAATGAAATTATACAATATAAATAACTTTCGAGTAAAATGTTAATTAATCAGAATGCAGTGAATGGTTATAAAATTGAGATTAAGTATTTTTATAGTTTATTATTTCAAGCTTTTTGTCTAGTGGGTTTGTTCATATTTGTGTGAACGAGAATAAAAAGCATTTTTATATAGAATTAACAGCGACCCTGTATTATTATTTTTACTTTATAGAAGTA
Organism: Cordylochernes scorpioides; assembly: GCA_030710605.1. NCBI lineage: Eukaryota > Metazoa > Arthropoda > Arachnida > Pseudoscorpiones > Chernetidae > Cordylochernes > Cordylochernes scorpioides. The sequence continues at coordinate 37,902,211 of CP092883.1, forward strand.
TTTATCAATTTGATAAATGTATATCGTTTCGATATTTCAATTTTGAAAAATTTAATGACTCTTAATACTTTTTAAAACTGTTTCTCATTTACGTTGGTTGTTAAGTGCAAGTTAATCTATTTTATCTTAAAACCAATATTTTATTGTCTCTACTGAGATATCGGAACAGAATTACATGGAATATGTAGTAGGCTCGCGCTAAAAACAACGGTACATAAATCACAACACCTTTTTTTCACAAACAATATATATTTGTCAATGCAAAAATCTAAACATTCGACATATTCGAAGGGAGAAAACAAAACAGTGATTATAATAAATACCACATATTGCTTATATTTAAATCTACCACCATCATTACATTTATTTGCAAATTATTGTTGGTGATGAAAATGCGTTGAAATAATCAAATAATTATAACACAAAGCGCCCTTTTCAGAGGTTCTTGTGTTTCACAGTGTTCTTTAAGATTAGGTAACGCCTGATTGCATAATCGTCAAATTAGTATGATATTAATAGAAAATAATTAACTGAAAACATTGGATAAAACAAATTATTTTCAATTTAAAAAAAATAACTTTCAGAGAAAAATGTTTTTTTTTTTAAATTCATATCTAGTATAAATCAGGCATATATGCATTCATCGTCTGTTTAGAGATTTTGGCCCTCTTTAGACCAGCTCCTACTATCATTTAGACATTCCTGGAAGACTATTGTATGAACAATTAAATGTATATCAACTAGAAGCACATGCTTGGCGAGTGAGTGAAAGTGAAGGCAACAAATTGCTTAATTCCATCAAATTATAGAGATATAACCTGATAGAGTTATTAATAAAAAGGAAGAACTATTTGAATTTTGAAAATATGGCGTCCATGTATTTTTTAGCACTATACCTATGTCTTTAAAATCGAAAGAACATAAAGTAACAGATTATAATGAACTTTTTAGCTTTTCATCAAATCTCTGATATACGACAATTTGAAGGAAGAACATTTGATAATCTTGAATTTTTGAAAAATCGAAATATGAATTCACCTTAAGAATAAATAGTACATTTTTCTCTTTCCAGAAATTTAGCATTATAATATTGAAGCACTGGAAGATATATTTATAAAACAAAGCTTATTTCTATATCGCAAAACAAGTTGAGCCGCCTTGCGTTGCACATGCACAAGCTAAAAAAATCTTATATAACGGAATATAATTTGATATTTACTGAAGTCCTGAAAATGACAGAAACGAAATTACAGATTTTTTCAAGACCAGAGGAATATATTTTAGATTTTTTTAATTAAAATTTTAATAAAACATACAGACACAAAAAGAAAAAACATATTCCGATAAAAAAGCCGTCTATTTATCTCAAGGTATGTGTGTGTTCGTTCACTACAACACATTCATGGTACAAATTGGCATTTATAAAACTACAATACGAATGGAATATGTAACAAAAAAGAAATACCTCTATTGCGATTTCACCGCCACTCTGTGTTGTGACGATGATCTAAATTCTATAGAGGTAGTCACTCACCTCTATTCTTGGTCGGCGGGGTTGAAGGTTCAAAGTTAAGGCGTCGTTGTTTATAACACTTTTAAAATATACGACGAAAACAGGAGGGAAAATTATATTTATTACAATTTAAGAAAATAAGTAAAGTATTATTTAAACATTTACACTAAAAGAATCGGAGATCAGGGCAAATTCTAGCGTTCGAAAAAAAGTTGTTTACAAGTTCTTCCTCTATTGTTTCCTCATTTTTGCCGCTGCATCCCCGTAGCTGCCTCCGCCGGCCTCCCATTGGCTGCTTCGGACGTCTTCTTTTCCAACATTTCTCCCACCTTTGAGTTGGCGTCTCGACGACTCAAACATGGGAAGGAAAAGTTCAGTAGATCCAATCGGTTGGGTCTCTTGATGGGCCGTCCGTAACTTGACACAACATTCGGGGTATCAATGTGATGTTGCTCTTGTTGTGAAGTCAAAGGGTCCTCTTCAGTTGTCAATCGAACTTCTTGTGTGGGAGATCGCTCCGTTAGAGGGTCTCGACATCTTATCTCGGGCGTTATCTCTAAATTGTAGAGTTTTTGAATAGGTCGTATTTTATCACCTGATGAAGTTTTCACTTTCGCAACCCTCACAAGTCCGTCTTTTCCTGGATAGAGTTGGATTATTCTGGCTAACGGCCAGTGTAGTCTCTTTAAACTCTCTTGTCCAATGAGTACCATGTCTCCCACCTTGAGTGGTATGGTAGTCTTCAGGCGTCTCGTTTCTTGTCTCAGGAATCCAAAATATTCGATACGAAATCGTTCTCTAAGATCTTCTCGTACACGTTTGATATATTGATATTTGCGGGAGAGGGTCTGGTTATCAATCAAGTCCAGGTCTGGAACGCCAACCTCTCTGACCTCATGTAAGAACAACGAAGGTGTCAATGGAGCGAGATCCTCACTTTCTTCAGTTAGGTAGGTCAGTGGGCGTGTGTTCATCAAGCTTTCGACGTCACACATTACCGTGGAAAGTTCTTCATATCCCAAGGAGGTTTGACCGAGAATCCTAAAGAGCAATTGTTTCATCATTCCAATCAAACGCTCCCACCATCCACCCCACCAAGGAGCACCAGGCGGTATGAATTTCCAGGTGATGTTTTTCAATGTGGGATCACATTTTAATCTCGAAAAATCAATCTTCTTTAAAGCATTAGCTATACCTTTGAAATTAGTCCCATTATCCGAATACACAATCAATGGTCGGCCTCTTCGAGCAATAAATCGGCGGAAAGCTTGGAGGAAGGCTTCCATAGACAAAGATGTCACAAGTTCCAGATGAACTCCTCTATACACTGCACATGTGAAGATGACAATCCATGCTTTCTTCTTATTCTTTAAGATAAGATGTCCAGTTAGATCAACTCCTACTATTTCGAAAACTGCAGCATCTCGTACTCTGTCTTCTGGTAATGATGTTGACTCGACGGTAGCTGGTGTCGCGGTGAATCGTTTACAGCGAATGCATTGATTGATGATCTTCTTGACGGTTTTCCTGGATCTTAGTATCCAATAGTTTTCTCTCAGAATACCGAGGAGAGTTTGTAGACCGGCGTGCCCGTGGGTTTCATGGTTCCACCTGATGAGCAAAGAAACCAAAAAGTGATCTGAGGGCAATAAAATGGGCATTCTAAAATTAGCAAAATCTTCTCTTCTGCAAATTTTAGTTTTTATTCTCAAAATCCCTGAAGAGTCTACTAGCAACTTAAAGCCTTGTAGTTTCTTATCTTCATGCCCTGAAAACGATTCTCTCTGGATAAGTCTTATCAGTATTATTTCTGACTTAGTGATTTCCTCTGTACTGAGATCTTCTGAAATTATCTTTCTTCTATCAATCTTGGCGTTGTTGAAGAATCTGTATATCCAGGCGGTGATTCGTACTATTCTCAAAAAATGGGAATAACGTCCAAATAAATTTTCATTTTCTCTTGTCGTACACAAGGTGTTCAGGATGGTCTTGCGCCTTTCAGAATAAACAATCTCCAAATCAGGGATAATGGTTGATTTGGGCCACTCTTCTTGGGATACCTTTAACCATGCAGGTCCCTCCCACCATCTTGTCTCCTTAAGTGATTCTGCTGAACATCCCCGAGATGGGAGGTCTGCCGGGTTTAATCGGCCTGGTATGTGGCGCCAAGATTCGGGGGAGCTAAGATTATGAATTTCCTTAACACGGTTCATCACAAAGGCTGCCCAGTTGTCTTCCCTTTGGATCCAACAGAGAGCATTGGTCGAATCGGTCCAATAAAATCTTGGAATTTCCTCAAATTCCAGATCTTGTATGACGTTAGCTGCCAAACGAGCTCCAATCAGACAAGCCAAAAGCTCCAATCTTGGGATGGTGAGTTTCTTCAGTGGAGCTACTCGTGTTCGAGCCTGTATCAATTGGATGTCCACTCTATCTTCCTTTTCAATGCGGAGGCAAATACAGGTTGCATAGGCAAACTGACTGGCGTCGCAAAAGATGTGGAGAGTGGTTTTCTCTACATAGGAGTCCTTAAAACAAAGCCATCTAGGAATTTCTATGTTAGGCAAGTGTTTCAGTTTGCTAAACCACTTCCAAAATCTTTGTACTAAACATCCAGGTAGGACTTCGTCCCATGTCAACTTCTGTATCCAAGTTTCCTGTAATATCAGCTTGGGAATTAAAGTCACAGGACAAGCAACTCCTAATGGATCAAATATCTTGCTCGCTATTGAAAGTACTTTTCTCTTGGTGGTTGGTCCAATTAATTCAAAATCTTCCAAACCAATTGTCAGTGTGTCTCTATCAGTATTCCAGGTTATTCCTAAAATGTTCACTTCCTTATTCAGTTGGTTCATAAGAGAAAAGTCTGTAACGTTACTCACCCAATCTCGGAGATTGAAACAAGCTGTAGAGAGCAGTTCAGTAGATTCTTTCACGAATTTCTCCGTTTCTTCAACATTCTGAAAACTGGATAAACAATTGTCAACATAAAAGGATGATTTCAACTGTTCAGCTGTGATTTTTATATGTTCAGGAGCCTTATCTAAGTGGAGAGATAAGGTAGCCTTTAAAAGATACGGACTAGTGGTAATTCCAAAAACAACCCTTTTATGTCGATACGTGATTAATCTTCCGTCTTCTGTGTGCCACAGGAATCGTAAATAATCTCGGTCTTCTTCTTTTATTCCAATTTGTAAAAATGCTTTCTCAATATCGGAAGAGACACCAACTTCATATTTCCGGAATTTATTTAAAAGTCTTGGTATAATTTCTATCAAATTGGGTCCCTTATCCAGACAGTCATTCAGGGAAAGTTTACCTCTCTTCCGGGCCGACGCATTGAATACTGGCCGTATTCTAGAAGTTTGACTGTTCCTTTTATACACTGGTCGATGTGGCAGGTAGTGTACACCATCTAGTTTATCCTCTCTGGCATACTCGATTATCCCCTGTTTCATCCATTCTTCAAAGATTTGTCCATACTCTTTCATGTCTCCAACTTCTTCAAGTTTTCTTCTTACAGACCTTAGTTGGTTTTCGGCTAGATCTTTATTCGAAGGAATCCTTTCCTTGTCTTGCACCCAGGGTAGAGCTACCTCATAGCGCCCCTCGATATCTCGCGTCGTGGTGTGGGCGAAATGTTCCTCCATTTCAGCTTGTAATGACTGAGTCTTCTTCTCAACCTCCGCGTCAGAGACTCCAATTGCATCTAATTTCCACAAGTTTTCTAGATCCAAAGATAGAAGTGTGGTCACGCAAAGGGAGCTGATGTCATCTCTCACCTCCGTTGGAGGAATCTTTCCCATCACAGTCCATCCTAGTTTGGTACGGATTGCCACCAGTCCAGATGAGATCCTTCTCTGATCATCAGTTAGCAATCTCCCGGCGATGTCCGCGCCTATAAGGACTTCTATACGGTCTCTCATCAAATCAGACACGTCGAGTTCTTCACTCCCTTCTAACAATGATCTTGGACACACCGGAGGTATGCTTCCACAGATAAGGGGTTGACCTAGTGCTTCAAACTCACAGCGATAGGAATTATTGATGTCAGATAAATGAATGGTATAGACCTCATGTTCAACTACGTCGGTACTCGATCCTCCAAACAAGGAATGCCGGAAGAACTCTCTCCTAGATTGTTCGTATTCCATTTCCATTGCTGTGCTATGTAAAATATACGATCTTTGGGATCCGGTGTCTATTATAGCCCGTGCCGTCTTCTCCGTTCTGTTCCCTTTGAGGGTCACTCTCAAAGTAGGTAACAAGACGTCTGGGGAGGTTGATAAGTTGGCGAGAGTTTCATCTTGCACCGTTGGAGACTTGGAAGATCCACCTCTATCTAAAATCAGTTTTGTGCACATGACATCCAGGTGGGAAGACATGTTGCAGATCGAACAACGGACTACATTTCTGCAAAATTTACTTAAATGAGAAGGCCGAAGACATTTATAACAAACGCCTTTTTTCTTCATGAGTGATCTCTTTTCGTTTAAACTAATATTAGCTGCAAAGTCACACTTAGGGCTTCCATGGTTGTCTTTACCACAAAATACACATTCATTCGATTTGTGAACTGAATTCAAAAGTTCTGAAGCTGTCGCAATTGGTTTTTCATTGTAGAATCTTGTCTTTGGATGTTTGTTTACCAAATTAGGTTTAGAAGTTGATTCATTCCCGGTACCGATTTCGTTTCTAAAACTCTTCTCCCGTGCAGTTAATTGTCTTTCCAGAAAGGTAATCAAGTCATTAATTACATAACCTGTCGGGAGTTCTTTGTTCAATTCCAAATTAAGGTCTGCAGGTAGAAGCTTCATTATTATCGGGCACAACAGTTGTCCGTAAACATCAATGGACACGTTTAGTGACTCGAGACTTCTTATATGAACAGAAAGGTTGTCAAAAAGTTCGCGGAAGGTTCTTACATCGCTTGATGTTTTGAGTGGTCTCATTGACAACAAATTGTTCATATGTCGGCTAATCAAAATGTCTTCTCGCCCAAATCTGTCTTTAAGCAATTTTATAGCTTTCTCATAATTGTCCGCAGATAAAGCGAAACCTTCGACTGTGTTTAGTGCAGTTCCGCCGAGATGTGACTTCAGATAGTTAAATTTATCGATCGGGTTCAGTGAGTTGTTCTGGTGTATAGCTGCATCAAAAGAATTCCAGAACGTCAGCCATTCACTAAAGTTTCCATAAAATTTCGATATCATCAATTTCGGAAGTTTCACAGTCGTGCAGGAAGGTACATAATGTATCATTTCGTTTTCATCTATTCGTGAGTTCGAATTCGGTATATTTTCGCCATGAAAATCTGATTGGCGAATCTTTTTATTTGCCTAAATCTCCAAGTAATATATTTCTCTCGATATTCCTCTACGCCCTGTAATTCCTTCTCTAAATCGTCAGTTTCAAGAAGCGTTTCTATTTCGTGATCCACTAATTTAAGTTCGTTAAATGATTCATTCAATTGTTCTAATAATTCTTCAAGTTCAATTCTCATTAGCGTGTCAAGTCCACTTTCAATCTTATTGCATGTTTTCGTTAAATATGATCTGTTAACAGCACGCTTCTTTTTTAAACGTAGAATTATTTCTTCCGCCATCTTGTAAACAAAGCGGCAAGTAGGGTTAGCAAGCGAGTTCCAAAATGGTCAGCTTAAAATGATTCCTTTTTCAGGAATTTACCTTCAACGGTCCCGGCTGGGATGCCAAAAATATTGCGATTTCACCGCCACTCTGTGTTGTGACGACGATCTAAATTCTATAGAGGTAGTCACTCACCTCTATTCTTGGTCGGCGGGGTTGAAGGTTCAAAGTTAAGGCGTCGTTGTTTATAACACTTTTAAAATATACGACGAAAACAGGAGGGAAAATTATATTTATTACAATTTAAGAAAATAAGTAAAGTATTATTTAAACATTTACACTAAAAGAATCGGAGATCAGGGCAAATTCTAGCGTTCGAAAAAAAGTTGTTTACAAGTTCTTCCTCTATTGTTTCCTCATTTTTGCCGCTGCATCCCCGTAGCTGCCTCCGCCGGCCTCCCATTGGCTGCTTCGGACGTCTTCTTTTCCAACAACCTCCTTCTTTAATTATGCATTAGAACAATGTATTAGGTTTATCACTTAAGTAAAAACTATACATTGGTGATAAGGAATGAGTCACAAAATACCAGTTTCGGCAAATCCAGACAAAAAGCCAACCTGTATACAATGGGTTTGGGTTATGGCCTTCGTCAGTAATGGGGCGGCTTCGATTCCATAACATATGACGATAGGAGTTATGAAAGGGGTCGCATGTATCAAAAAGGTGTTCCTATTGGGGTAGTGGCAATGGCCGATTTTCAGGCTAGATTATAATATGAATCTGCGGGAGGATGATATTCATGTATCAAAAGAGGCATCTACCGGTAAAAAAAAGAGATTTTATTTGGCGATATATCATCCAGGAATAGGTTTCTTGTATACATATTTTAATTTCTGAATACAGAGCGAGCGATATTTAAATCTTTAGATAATAAAAAGGCATATATTGGAATGAAAAAAATATTTATTTGCCAATATTTCGGTTGGCTGAACGGCGGCCCTTGTCAAGGCATTACATTTTTGTACAAACAAACTCAGCGCTGCATAGTGTTATAATATCACAGTTGAAATAGTCAACCGAAATATTGAAAATGAATATTTTATTCAATCCAAAATATGCCTTTTTATTATCTAAATATTTTAATATATCTCTAGCTTTCAGGCCTTGACGACCTTCAACAGATATATTGATAACAAGCCATAACCAAGTCTTTTGTCACAGGTAAATTTCATTTTGTTCTCATCACACTATCTATTTGAATAATTAATTCCCGATTAAAGAACCTCTTTTGAGAAAGCATCCACAACCAAATCGTCGGCATAAATATAAAATTTACAATTGTTAACTTTTTTGAGATGTGTGTTTCTGAAAGATCAATTACATAACAAGAAAAACAGGCGACTGGTTTCTACCTAATTTGCTCCTACACTTTGTGTTATTAGCGAGAAACATATTCTATGAAATATTGTGAATAATTGTATATATATGGTAATTTAAGCCAACAACCCCATATTGTATATAACTTATAACAAGATTTTCATGTTGTATAATTGAAACACATCTGTAAATGCTTATACGCATGATTGACATGTATCATTACATCATCATATGTAATGTACTTTGTACAAACTGAGGATAAATAAATAAAACTCTGTAAAAGATTAAGAGTTGAGCTGAAGCAAGAGATAGAAATCAAAAACGTCTAAAATCGAGATAGATGTAGCAGTCCCAAAACAACAAAGTCTAAAGATGGAAACTGCCACGGCGCCAGTGTCCAATATTGCCCCTGATCCACCCTCGTGTGCATCTGCTGTATTGCAATACTTCTTTTCCTGTCTTAGCCAAAAATATAGTCTCTTGACAGTCACTTCAGCGTGAGCCCTCGTCGGTTGTCACCAAGGTCCTCCTCATCCACCATGTAGACCAGTAAGAACTCTTCTATCTCTCCATCTTTCGCTCCTAGCTCAACTTTTATCTGTGCACGGAACTTTCTTAGTGCAACTGTGTCTACGTTTTTTGTGTGGACATTCCCAAGCTTTTCACTCTGCCTCGACCACGACTGCCTGTACTCTGTGAGAACTGTTAAAGGTCTTACAAGGTGCAGAGAGATACTGGAAAACTCCCCATCCTGACTGTTCCTCTCGGTGAACACAGTATAGCGAGAGTCAACAGGATCTCATCACATATATATTATTTTTCTTCAAAATTTATTATTATAATCAAATCAGACGCGATATCCCTACAAAACTAAATTCAGATACTATATTACATAAACAATTGAATAATTACATGGTTTAAGTAGAGTTTAAAAAAAAAAAGAAAGGAAAGAGGACAAATAATGCTTGAATTTACAACCAACCAATGTAATAAATAAATACAAGTATACATGCATAGGTGAGAATTACGGTTTTTTAACCAAGAGGGAAAAATTTCTTCAGAATATTGATTATAATACCCATCAATTTCTTCATCTTTGATAATACTTTTTATTTTATTTATACTCTTTTACTACAGATTCTATCAATTTTTTCTAAAATCTATAAAGGCTGTTGAGATTAATTTAGGCTTATATGAACTCTTCTTAAATAATGCTTGAGAAATTAATCTGATTATATATTCTCTGTAAAAAATACAAGTAAAATGCATTATCGTGCGACTGAAATTTGCTGATGGCTGGCGCCATTTATCGGAATAAATATCAACTATTCGTTGATTTAAATTATTCCAGAATTGGCCAAATACACATTCTTTATTAATCAAGAAAAGCTAACCACGTACGCGTTTTGGGCAGTTAGCCCTCATCAGCGTGGTGTAAGCTGTATCTCAACGAATAAGGAGAAATCCCTTTCTTTTCCATAATTTATTAACCTTACCCAGTACAATATCACATTTGTACTATATTTTCACATTGGTTCGTGTTCTCACGCAATTCTGGCCTTACCAACCCGTTTCATGATTTTTCAGGATGCCTGAATGACCAATATTTTGGTTATTGAATACAGCTTGCACCACGCTGATGAGGGTCAACAGCCCGAAACGCGTACGTGGTTAGCTTTTTGTTGAGGGTTCAGGCGAGAATCCTCACGCCACCTCGCGCCTCGCTGCGGGTGAAGTGATACTTATGATCTAGGACTGGATATAAATAAAACCGGAACCTAGGAAGCTCCGACGACTCATAGTGGATTATTGACAAATCAACGGGCACAACGCAACATGGTGGCAGCGTTGGGATCGTGAAGAGCCCAAGTAAGTGCCTTTTTAATTAATTCCACTCTTGTACAATCAAACCTGACATGGAATCAAATTCTTTCCTTCCGCCTTCTAACTTCAGTTTCGACGCCAAGGATTGGCCAAGCTGGAAACAGCGATTTTCTCGATACAGACTTCTCCCTAACTTGAACGCCAAGGAACAAGACTATCAGATCACAGCATTGATATATCTTATGGGGAGAGGGCTGAGGAAATCCACTCTGCGTCCAATCTCTCAGCAGATGACGCAAAGAACCTCGACAAAGTCACATTGAAGCGTTCGACAACCACTTTATTGGCAAATGCAACGTGGGGTATGAGCGGGCTTTGTTCGGATTAAGGAGTCAACGGCCGGAAGAAACCATTGAGGAATTTGTAACAGTTTTGCACAGAATATCTGAGCACTGCGAATACGCTAATCTGCGCGAGGAGCTTAGTCGTGATCGTATAGTGCTTGGGTTAAATATAGGAAGTTGTCGGAGAAACTGATGCTAAACGAAAACCTGAACTTGGCCAAAGCAGTCGAGATCGCCCGTCAGTGGGAAGCTGTGATGCGTTAACAACAGGATCTTAACCCTTCTACATCGCAGGTCGACACAACGCGGAAAGTGGCCAAGCAGAAGCCTAAAACATCAGGTCATGGCAAGGACAATGGCAGATCAACGTCTAGACAAACAGAAAGTGCCAAGGAAACAGACGAAGGAAAAATATTCCCAAATTGCTTTAACTGTGGGACTACCAAACATCATTATCCTTACAGAGACAAAGTCTGTGAGGGACAAATTCTGTGGAAAGTGCGCGAAAAAGGGCCATTACACTAATCTCTGTCGAAGAAAAAACAATGAGGTGAACGCCATATCCTCGGAAGAAACCCCAGCGCGGGAGAAGGTCTCATTTGTATATGCTGTCCGCGAGCCTACGCTGGGAAGCAGAAAGAGCAGGTGGATGTCAACAGTAAGAGTCAACGGCACTGCAATCGACTTCAAGTTGGATCCGGGCTAGGATGTGACACTGATACCATTTTCCCTGTACAAGCGGTATTTCATCAACGTCCAACTGACGCCTACCGACGGTCAACTGATGGCGGCCGCTAACAAAAGATTGGAGAATGCTGAAACCTTCGTGGCGAAGCTCCGAGCTAACACACGTTAAATGAAGGATACCGTGTACGTGGTCCACCATTTGGAGCAACCTCTGCTGGGTGTCGGGGCCTGTGAAGACCTCCAACTCGTCAGACGAATTGATCTTTTCATCAACGGAACAACGAATGTCAATCCTGAACAAGAGTTCCCTAAGCTATTTGAAGGACTGGGGTTTCTTGAACAGCCCTATCACATCAAGTTGAAGGAAGGTGCCAAGCCCTTCTCCGTACCAGTCCCAAGACGAGTACCTCTTCCGCCCATGCCGAAATTAAAAGAACAACTGGATGCGATGGTGGCTCAAGAAGTCATCGGAGCAGTTGATGAGCCAACGGAGTGGTGCGCACCGATCGTCCTAGCTGGAAAGCCAAACGGGAAAATCAGGATCTGTGTAGACTTGTCCCGGCTTAACCTGAGTGTGGAACGTGAGCTCCACTCGCTTCCTGTCCTTGAACATGAACTAGCTCAACTCAACGGGGCCAAATTATTTTCCAAGCTGGATGCTAACAGTGGATTTTGGCATATTAAACTCTCTGAAGAAAGCCAAACGCTGACGACTTTCATTACGCCCTTTGGCAGATATAAATTCAAAAGGCTTCCCTTTGGGATTTCCAGCGCTCCAGAACACTTCTCGAAACGTATGTCTGCTATCCTACGCGGAATCAATGGGGTAATCTGTCACATGGATGACATCCTCATTTTCGCAAAGAGAAAGGAAGAGCATAACGAGACACTACGCCAAGTTTTGAGACGCCTGAAGAACTCAGGGATTACTCTTAACAAAGAAAAGTGCCAGTTCGGTGTAAGCAACGTCACATTCTTGGGACACGAACACGGTATCAAGGCGGAGGAAAAGAAAGTCAAAGCCATCGCCGAGATGAAACCGCCAGCTGACTTGCACGGGGTGCAACGTTTTATGGGCATGATCAATTTCCTAGGCCGCTTTGTTCCAAATCTAGCGGAAATCACAAAGCCACTAAACGACCTAAGAAAGAAAGATGTGAGTTTCATCTGGGGCTCACCACAGAAAAAATCGTTCGAGAAAGTCAAAGACGTTCTGGCCAGTGACTGAGTTCTGGCAAGCTTTGACATCTCTAAGAAGACCATGGTCTCAGCCGATGCATCGTCGTATGGCCTGGGAACTCTCCTCAAGCAAGAGCATGAAGCCAACGAGTGGCGCCCAGTGGCCTTTGCATCACGGACGTTGACGAAGACGGAGCAGGGATACGCTTAAATAGAGAAGGAAGCCCTTGCAATAACATGGGTGTGTGAGCGCTTCAAGGATTTGTGGTGTGAAAAACCTTCCTCATCGAAACAGATCACAAACCTTTAGTTCCCATCTTCACCACTAAAGATCTGAACGATCTAACGCCAAGGCTTCAACGGTATCGTATGAGGATGCTATAGTTCTCGTTTCATATCTTTCATACACCAGGGAAGGACCTAATCACCGCTGATGCCCTATCAAGACAACCACTTCCAGGTCATCTTCCCGAAGATGAAAAGCTCCAGGAAGAAGTTGAACATTTTGTGCGTAGCATCAATCCACGACAGGCGACAGACTTGCCAAAATAGCCCTCAACCAGAAGCTGGAGCCTACCCTTCAAAATGTGGCATTTTATTTCAAAAACGGTTGGCCCACCAAATGTCAGCTCTCTCCCTTATAACGCTCGTTCTACGATGTTCGCGACGAGATAGGGGAAGAGAACGGCTCACTAATGAGAGACTGCGAATGGTCATCCCCTCTAACATGCGAGAAGATGTTTTGAACCGCATCCACGCAGGTCATCAAGGAATAACAAAATGTCGAGCAAGAGCAAAGGATCATTTTTGGTGGCCAGGAATAGGTCAAGAAATCCAGGATATGGTAAAAAAACCTGTGAGAAATGCATCGAGAATCAACCCCTAAAGCACGAACCACTCATCCCCAAAGACTTTCCGGAACGACCGTAGCAAAAGGTCGGGATGGATCTCTTCCATTACGAAGGAAGTGAGTATTTAGTCGTCGTAGACTACTTTTCTCGTTTTATCGAGGCCGTACGTCTTACTAAACTTTCGTCGGAAGCTGTGGTAGATCACTGCAAAGCCATCTTTGCTCGTCATGGCATCCCTGACATTGTAATCAGTGATAACGGACCACAATTTCGCCCATCAACAACTTCAGCTTTTATGAAGTTTGCCTCTGAAGTTGGGTTTCGACACATCACTCCCAGCTCAAAGCATCCACAATCAAATGGTCAAGCAGAGGATGCTGTCAAAATTGTTAAAAACCTGATGAAAAAGAATAAAGATCCGGTCCTAGCACTCGTGGAGTATCGGGCAACACCTCTGGCAAACGGACTCCCCCCTGCAGAACTTCTATTTGGACGGAAAATTCGCACTATGGTTCCCATCATCACTAACTCCTAAAACAGTGGATAAATCCAAACTCAGGGGGGAAGAGGAGCAGCGGAAGATGGCGCAGAAAACGGCTTTTGACAGACGCCATGCGGCCACGAAAAGGGCGGAACTAATTGCAGGATAGAAAGTGTGGGTGAAGGATCTTCGAGCGTGGGGAAATGTCATCGAGAAGGCTTCAGCGCCCTGCTCATACATCGTGGAAATTCCTGTAGGGACCTACAGGCGGAACTCTCTTCTTCTGGCTTCTTCCCAACAACAGGTCGACCCCAGTGAGGCATCTCCTGACAGTCAACTCCCCGCTGAAACGGAGGAAACTCCGGGAAATGAACTGCCTGCAGAGCAGCTACAACAGCAGAAGCAATCGCTCCAGAGATGAAGCAGCTGTCTCCCTCACCTGGGAAAGTGTCGCGTTATGGGAGAAGATACAAGCGTGTCCAGCGCTAACCTCCTCTAAAATATTTGGGGGAGATGTTGAGGGTTCAGGCGAAAATCCTCACCCCACCTCGCGCCTCGCGGTGGGTGAGGTGCTACTTATGTTCCGGGACTGGATATAAATAAAACCGATACCTAGGAGTGGATAACTAGGACTCAGAGTGGATTATTGACACAAATCAACGGGCACAACACAGTTCTTGATCAATCAAAAATGGGTATTTGGCTATTACTGGAATAATGAAAAATCAACGCATAGTTGATATTTATACCGATAAATGGCGCCAGCTACCAGCAACTTTCATTCAGTTTCAGGATAAGGAGATGTCCCTTTCTTTTTACAAAATATATATTATCTATTTTAGAATTTTAGAAGATATTTTGTATATATATATATATATGTTTCTCGACAATATAGCGTATTAGCTCTGGAGTTGTTCAAGGAATTTCTTATTCTTTTTTTTTTGTTTGTTGTAAATTTCTGTGTTTTTTCCACTTGGATAGACATTAAAAATAAATAATTTATATATGCCCAACATTTTTATTAGTAAATGTTTACGTTCCTACTTCACTTTTATAACCCTCAACGACTGATTTTGAACATTCGCTATCGTTTATTGGTTATGCAGAATGTACCGGGGCCAATATTCTTCGTTGAGGATGCATTCAGTTTTGTCCCCCTTTGCAAAAATACATTTGAATTATCTCTTTGACCCATGACGAATAAACAATTGAATACACTCTTTAAATAACGTCACACAAAGTTTTCTATAAAAAAATCGCTTCATAAAAAAATTCCAGATTATTTTTGAATTGAAAAGCAATCCATATATCATCAAAATTTTATATAAAAACTATCTATAAAGAATGAAGACATTAAGACGCGAATTTTTCTTTTCACAAATAGATCAAACTTCTACTGTCCTTACTGCGATGAAAAAATATTGGGAGGGCTTGGCTATATAATTATAAATAGATGCGCACGTTATTGATTTGTATTAGAAAACTCTATGTCGATTAAATAACCGACAGTGGGATAGATTCAAAAGAAAGTTTTGAAAATACAATAAAAATCATCCAAGGCTATATAGAACAACAATAGAACAAATAAAGTCAACAAAAAGAAATTTCTAAAAGGAAATTTATCTCATAAATAAAAACAACAAATATCATTTAAATCATTGTTATATAAATTAAACTAGAAAATCAACAATCAGAGTGTTTGATAGTAAGTTTTCAAGGACTATCTCTTTATTATAAAAATAAAGAGATATTCAAAATTTTATTTTGAATCCATTTTTCTATTATTTTCATATGCTATTTTCAGTTTCCTCTATTTATATTTGACAACAAAAAGGATTCCAGTGACGGCGATATTTCTATGTACTTAAAGAGTACCAACAAGATGGGGGAACGTCACCACAGAAAGTGTTGTTGACACACCAAGGAAGAACGTGGTATAATTAAGAAAGAGCCGAGGTTGATTTAGTAGCGGTTGTCGCCCGCACAGCACCCCAGCACTAAATGTCATCCCCACCCCGAGTGAAATATCGGCCCCGGCCTTGTAAATAATGTTCATTACGGCCAATTTAATCATGGTCTTACGATTTATGGCCATGGGAAGCCAAATTTTAGGGCACTTATTGATTTCTTCTCTCCTACGGCAAATTCATCATACCAAGAGGATAAAAAATATCTATATTATCTAATCACTTGGTAAAAAATGGAGCGAGAAATTCCAGAGCGCTAAACTTTGTTACATTCTAACCTCGTTTTTCCATTAAGTTAGCTACCGCCTGGAGCTTATTAATGCTTCGATTCTGTGGTGG
Organism: Cordylochernes scorpioides; assembly: GCA_030710605.1. Taxonomy (NCBI): domain Eukaryota; kingdom Metazoa; phylum Arthropoda; class Arachnida; order Pseudoscorpiones; family Chernetidae; genus Cordylochernes; species Cordylochernes scorpioides. The sequence continues at coordinate 37,918,362 of CP092883.1, forward strand.
CAAACTACTTTTATTTATTCAATACCCCGGTTATAGAGAAATATGTTTATTTCTTGTGTTACGTAGCTCATGTATTTATATTTCTAATATGAAACATTAGCGCGCCATCTGTTATGAGAATTCGAAACTATTATAAACTCATATGACTCTTTTAAAAATTAGACAATTTTCTCTCTACTACCCTTACTGCAATGAAAAATTAATGGGAGGGCCTGGCTCATCAGTGGTGTATTCTATTTTTCATTGCAGTAAGGGCAGTAGATAATTGTTCAATTTTTAAAATAATCATACGAGTCTATAATAGCTTCGAATATTTATAAAATGGAGAGATGTATTTTTGGTTGCCATCTTATCGTCAGGAAAGGACAATTAATATGTATAATTAAGAAATAAATCGGAATATTAAATAAAATGAATTCTAAGTTGTCATTGTAACAGCTTCTGCTTTCTTCAGGTTGAGAGAATTGATTCGAGGCCGCTGCTAATGCATTGACGGCATGTTTATACCTATACACAAAGTACTTTAATTAAATTCTGGGAGAAAGATTAAAATTTTTAAAACCAAACCATGGACCAAATGGGAACATGTGTTTATAATTCCTGAATATTATCTTGTTCCAAAATCACTCTATTAGGTACCGCTCAAAAAGAGCAATCTAGTTTATGATATTTACAACAATAAATAATGTGTGAGGATTATTCACATATTAAAACAAAGGGTCCAACGCGGGATTTGATCCCGATTCATGGCTGTCGGGAATCGAGGGTTTCACCCACTCGTCCACTGACTCTTTCGTGAATATTTTGCACTACTAATATCTTCATTTTTATTTGCTTTTAGCATGTTAAGTCGAATTTTCATGTCAAATATTTCTGAACAACGAATATTCATTCGTTTCGCTATAAAAAATGAAATTCCAGTTACAGAAAACTTGTTAATGCTTCGAAAGGCATTCGACGAGAAATGCCTGAAAAAACGCAGCTTATGAATGGTATGCCGCTTTAAAAATGAACGAAGAGCTCAATTCAAGTGTCGGAAAAGCTATAGAGAGAGGAACCCCCACCCCAAATAAACATTAAACAAATTGCCGAAAATCGAAAATTAGGCATACAGGAATTTTCGGGGATAATGAGCCTTATGAGAGATAGGATCAGTTCATTCAATTATTCACGACAATCTGCAAATGGCAACGAAGTTCTCCAAATTTGTTACAATGCATCTCACACTCGCGCAGAAACAGAGACGCTGAGATATATGTGGGACCATGCTTCAAATGGTCGAAGATGATAATGAATGGTTAAAAAAAAAAGTGTTAACTGGGGATGAAAGGTGGATTTATGGTTAAGACCCGGAAACCAGACTTCAATAAAAATAATGATGCGGCAAAGAATAACTAAACCCAATGAAAGATCGCTTTATAAAAGTTATAAATTTTGGGGAACAAAAAATACTGATCAACCATTATTTTGTTCCTAAAAGACAAACTATAAATTATCCTGCCTATTTTGAAGTTTTGCAGCGGCTACGAGAAGCCATAAGAAGGAAACGTACAGAACTACGACAACCCAACTCTTGCATCACTGTTGCAGTTTTGAATATTTATTGGCCAACAACAAAATTCCTTTACTTTCTCAGGCCCCATACTAACCGGAACTTGGCCCAAATGACATTTTCCTACACAGTAAAATTATAAAATCTCTTGAATGGAAGCGATTCGGGTCATGAGAAATCATAAACGAAAGGAACCACGACAGCCTAGCCTTTGCATGACTTTTAAAGTTTTGAATTGATTGGCCAAAAGCATAATTCCATTACTTTCTCAGGCCCATACTAACCGGATCTTGCCCCAAATGACATTTTCTTACAAAGTAAAAGTATAACATCTCTTGAAGGGAAGCGATTCGAGTCATGAGAAATCATATTGAAAAAATCGCAGAAGTTCCTAAGAGGCTTGAGAAAAGACGGCTCTAAAAATGTCACGAATATATTGGGTAGCGTAATGTGTTTAGATGCGGAATTAATTTTTTTTCGAATATTATTATAAATAAAGTCTACTCTTTCGATCTTATGATAAAATATTACGCATTTTTAATGAAAGTATCTTGTATTCATGTTGTATATTGACATTTCCCTTCTATTCTTAGCAATCTCTCTGAGCAACAGAATGAGCTCAAAAGAGATAGTGGACTCTATTTAAAGGCCTAAAACTACTGTGTATCGTGTCAAGAAACAGTTCGAGAGGATGCTGGATTAGAAAAAGAGGGAAATCCTGCAAAGATAAGGCATTCGCGTCTACCCGGACAGAGTAAGAGAAGGAGAATTTGTCACGAATGTCAAAGAAAAGATTGATGTATACTCTGGAAAGAGAATGAGAGTCATAGGCATGGAAATGGACGTTAACCTTATGAAAAATGTCAGCACTGTCCATGTGATTATTGGCCTGAAGTCCTATACCCTTCAGAATAATAAGCTACTAACTGAAGGTTTGAAGGAAAATAGAAAAGGAAAGACTGTATGCCCTTTTCAACAAACACAAACACACGATCTGAATAATTATTATGTCATGCTGAGGTTCTTCTCTGGTTAAAGCCTTTCGATCAGGGCCAAATGGTGAATCTATGAAATGAACATTGGATCTGTGAAAACCCCTCAGAGGTACCAGTACACGAGCTTATCTGCTTCCGTGATCGTCCTTGACGTCATCAGCAGTGAAGGAAGTCATGCCCCCTCACGTCTTTGAGCAGGGCCTCATATTGAACTCTGCCACCTACCTCAATATATAGCAGTGTTGTGCAATATACCTGTTAACACTATAGAAAATATATACATAGTATATTAATCTATTTATTATCATCAAATCGGATGCGATATCCCCACAAAGGATTCTTGCGTCAAGCAACAACACTAATATCAGAGAACTATTTTACATAATCAATTGAAACCAATGCAAAAAAAAAACCCTATAAATAAAAGCAAATTAATTCATAGTTAGCAATTAAGGTTTTTATAACCAAAAGAGAAAATCACAGATATATTTACATAATTTCCTGAATTTTAAATACGAGTCCTTACTGTTTATAAACATAAAAATATCCTTGTATTCAATGTCTTCCCGATTTCTGTAGTTCTGGAAGATTGGACATTCAATAAGCAGGTGACTGGAATCCTGCCTTCTCTCTCCCTGGATCGTCTATAGCTCCTATTCGAAACAGAAAGTCTCCGAAGTTTCCATGGTTAGTAACGAATTGCACATTGTGAAAGTCAGGACAGAAAAAATATATAGTATATGATATGGAGGATATAGTACATAGAAAGCATATATATATGGCAGAGAAAGCAGCATTAATTATGTATAAAATATATTTATGACATAAAAGTACTGTATATATATATATATATATATATGGTATAGAAATTTATGGTATACAAAGTACTTATATATATATATATGGTTTAGCAACTTCTCGTCAGTCCTCCCGTTTTTGTCTATAATATATTAAAATTATATAAATATTTGTATTCATTATCACTCTATATCTATACACCTATATATAGAAAACTTTTTAAGAGTTAAATTTTAGAGGAACATAATATTAGGCGTGTTTATTCTTCGCATTACAGAGATCTCACGTCTGAATTCTTTATTCTGTATTTGGAGATTTTAGAGGCGTAAGAATCGTTCACCTTTATTAGATCGACCCCTTATATCTGTTGAAATATGCTCTCGCCATTGTAATGGGCTTACTTATCTACACAGTAAAAGATATATAGATATTGTATAAATGGTATATAAATTAGAGTTGGGTTATAGAAAGAGCCCACAACCAAGCATATTGTCGCGGGTTTCCTCTCTGGTTCTTCGCATTGACGCCGCTTCCTTCACCGTGGATCACCTACACTGGCTCTGTTGATTCACCTCTGCAGCTCTACCCTGCAGACCACCTAAAGACCCCTTGAGAATCACTCCTAACGTGGATCTCCTTTTCCTCGGTCTTACCACTAGTGGGGGACACGAGAGACTTCCCAGAAGAGTAGCTACTGTGATGTTGAAGAGAGAGTCACAACAGCAACCGGCAACAAGTCTGCCCAACCATCCTCTTTTATTGTCATCTTTAATCCACATATTACACAATAACTCGAATATAAATTAACAGGTATTTACAGTAATTTACATCACAGAGCCAATATAAACAGGTGTTTACAATTATTAGCCCCAGGAAACAGGATCACAACAGTAGGCGACTCCCACACTAGTCCCAGACTAGAAATAGGCCAAAGCGCCATCTATTGGCGGAGGTTGTAGCTGTTTTCAGGCGATGCTCGCGACAATATGATATTAAAGATCCTCCGAGGAGTCTTAAATACAAGAGGCTATTAAATTAGAAGTGTAATAAATTACATCGTGTCGGCTATTAATTAAATTTATTAATTAATTAAACTTTCAATTAGTGATGGTGGGGAATGGGTCAATACATATAAGAGATTTTACAATGTATACAGATTTAAATGTCAAAAAACTACCTAGTATCTACTATATGAGATGTTACAATAAATGATTTATAGTTATTTCCAATTGGATGACGTTCAAATATGGTTTGTGAAAAAGATATATCAAGCTAGTTTGTCCTTTCAAATTTGAAAGGACATATTTGAAAACTTTTAGTTAGCGATATTTTCATGTACAACACAAATATATATTTCTGTGAAAATAGACACTTTGGCCAGTTAGAATTTTTTTTCAACGTTCCAAAGAAAATATTTTGTCTTCGTCAGGAGAAATAAATAAATATTCGAAAATTCGAAAAATCGCGTGAGAACGCCCTTGCAAGCTCAGAACAATTTTTAACGCCTTGCCAAATGCTTTATTTTCATTTATTTCTCCTGACGACGACAAAATATTTTTGTTGAAACGTTGAGAAAAAAAAAAAACAAAAAAACTCTAACTGGCTGAAGTGTCTATTTTCACAGAAATGTGAATGCTGGCCAGACACAACCTCTATTTTCAACACAAATATATATGTACCAAAAGAGGGCACCCCATTTCTGAAAAAATCAATTGACGCCACTATGATACACATAATGTAAGAAATATCAAAGAGATTTATGAAATATAATCGAGGTGCAGAATATATTGTGCTACTTAATGATAAGGATCAAGTTCCTGAAACCAATCAATCTACAAAACTATGATGCCGGGGAAAAATCGAAGAGATTTATAAAATGAACAAAGCGCAGAAAAAAAGAGTGTTGAGAGAGAAGATTGGTTGGCGATCTGGCAGAGTGATCCTGTGGGACTGGTGCCATCGATCTGAAACACGGAGGAATCAGCGAAATTACATTTTACAAGAGACATTGAAAAATTTTATATCCCTCTGTCTTCATATATTGAATTTAACATGAAAATATAATCATGTTAAGTTATATAGACAATTGACAATTTAAACAATTAAATTGATTCTTCTACTCAATTGTTACAAAAAGAAAAATAAAGGAGTAAATAAAGGGTATATAAATAGTGTAGGGAAATATATACAGTTGTGTGTGTACAAACCTCTTCGCAAGGAAGGCTTCCCCACCTTGAGAGAGTTCTCTTCCAGACAACGTCATCTTGAACACTTCTTAGTTCCACGCCGAGGAAGTACTTATAGATGCGCGACTTGGCAGACGCCTGGATGGCCATGGGCGACATCATCCAGTCCTCGCCCGAAGACCCAGCTCTGGTCAAGGGGGCCGCTGGATAATGGTGAAAGCCTCCTGTTAAACTATATAGAGTTACTGCTACATTATTTTCAATTGGTTTGCCGAGTCCAGTTCGATGACTGTTATTTCTGAAGATGGTTTTTCACATTTCTGTCTGTTTTCTGATATTCCCTTCTGGTCTGTTTGGTCTGGATTCCTATAGTTGTATATGGAGGTATTTCGTGGTCTGCCTCGTTGTCTTTTAATTGGACCAGGCCTCGTATTCTAGAAGGTCTTATCCAGCGGTCTTTTCACCTGCATGGCTAGTGCTTTTTGGGTAAAAAAAAAAGAAATGAAATACGCATTCGTTAACATATGGCATTGGAAACAAAAGTAAAAAGCCAATGCGAGGGCCTAAAAAACGGACCCCATATGACACCCTGGATAAGGCATGTATTATAAGTATAAAATATGATTCTACCTAGCAATCAATAGTGGTAAACTCTAAACAAACAAAAAGAAGACAAGCAAAAAACTACATGTAATCAAGAAAAAAACATTATAAAAGAAAGACACTGAACTTTCTACCTTTCCATACACAATCTCAAGCACACACACAATTTTTCTAATATTTTATACAATAACTAAAACATATACAGTATCGCCTCATTCTGAATTATTAATCATTTGTCTTCTACATGTATGGACCTGTTATTTGAATGACTAAAGAGATTAACAAATTAGTTTTCTCTCAGCTTCTATTACCCAAAGACTAGATACACTCTATATTGCGAAAGTATAAGCAGTGTGTGTCCAATAAGTTCAGGGACTGAAGACATAAAATAGCATGTTTTTTTTATTTATATATATATTGTATCTATTATAAAGAATTGGGTACTCGATAGTGTGCGCAGCCAATTATTTAAATTATATATAATAAATTAGCATTATGGTGCGCTAAAACAGCTATATTTCGTGAATCCAATCTGTGAAATTATTGGAATAACTTTCGTAAAAAATAATTCTATTATCTTTGCTATTAACTTTTAGTTTAAAAAGAAGATTGTTATAGTTTTAGAAACACTAAATAAATAATTTGAAATTTGAGCAAAGCTTTTCAAAAATTAATTTTAGCAATCTATTTGGTACAGATAGACGCTCCCTACACCTAAGAGAATAGGTACATTAAGCACCTTACCCGTTACTGTCAAATTATATTGACAAACATAAGCAGTTTTATCTTATCTCAGTTTTAGCGGGAAGAATGTTGTTTCTGTTTGTTAAGTAAAACCGATCTCTCACTCATTCTAATTGGACGAATGTGGCCATGTTTGTATATAAGAGGGGGCTAAGGGAATGCGAGAGGCTAGTTTCACATGATATCTTTGCATGTATTACCTGCGAGAGGCTAGTGTGGTGGATTATTGTGTGGAGACGCTTAAAGTGTTCTCTGTGTGATTTATCTGTGTCTGGTGATCTCCTCTCATACCTGTGGGATCCCGGTCTGATCTCTACCAATTCTACAATAAAAGATAAGTGCTGTTTTTATTTTATTTTACAAATCGTGAGTTGTATTTACCTCATTTTTGTTGTTGGTGTTGTACTCTTGAGTATACACTTTACTGTGTATTAAGTTACATTTACTTCAGGTCCTAGTATATTGCATTATTGCCTTATAACTCGTAATAGTAACTTTTGTCATTAACAGGTACCTGTTGTGTAATATCTCTCAATTTAGATTGAAAATAAAAACTGACGTTTTAAAATATCCATAGTATCTATTCAAATCAATGATTCATCAGTTAAATTTAAAATTACTGACGGAAGGCAACAGCTCGAGATGCTTAAGTGTTGTATTTTCTTTTTTTTTTTCAAGCGAGAAAAAAAAAGGATCTGTTGACCAATTACCAAAATGTAGCTTCAGTTGATATTTATTCCAAGATGGCGTTCTACCATTAACAAGGTTTAGTTACATAAACAGGAGATGGTCTTTTATTATATCGTTTATGTCTTCTTTTAATATTAAATGGGTTAACATTCAACAATGAACATTTTTATCATTGCTCAAAATCAGGACAAAATTTTCTGACCTTCATAAATAAAGGGAAAATAGCAAAAATATAGAAAAAGGTAAATTTAATTAAATTTTCTGTACCTTCTTATGACAAAGCAAAACCTAAAAAGATACAGAAAAAATTCTTCTTATTATTATTATTATTTTTTTAACTTCAAGTATTTATCTACGATTGTCCGAACTTTACAGAAGTGAGACATTGATTATTCCCTGATCAAAATGATTTAACTCTCTTACATCAGCCACTTTGTCTATATACATTTTATGAACTCTGTTGAATAATACATGTAAATTTGTAAATATTTAATTTTAAGTTCTAATTTGTTTGTTGTTTTTTCCCCTCTGTAATAGGCGCAAATATTTCAATATCGCGCTTGGTTGATTGATAAATTTTAAAAAGTATTTGGTATATGTGTGAAATAGAACTATTTTTCATATTTTTATTTGGTATATGAAAAGTATCTTTAATCGTTGCTTGCGTTAACTGTCGGAATAAATATCAACCAATCGTTTATTTCTAAGATTTTGATGTTATTATAATATCTTAAATATATATTTTTAGCGACAATAATTTGATTTCAAACACTTTTATGCAACCTATATGCAGAGATGGCATTTTTACCTATCGAGGTGTTGGTTGATCGGGTAAGCTGTTTATTCTCCTATCCCGACTGCTGTCCAGATGTTCTTTCCCATCTGGAGTTCTGGGAATACACTGTTTACGCCTGGGAGAACGGAGCTAACCAAGCAAACAACGTCCTTGCTATATATAGCCCCGCTACCCTTGTGCTGGGGAGCCAGGATCATGGCACATTCAACATATTGTTACGTCGTACCCAGACGCTGGTCGTGTTCTTTGTCTAATCAGGATGTCACAAAGATACACACGTGAGTTAGTAAAGATGCAGAAAAAATGTATCACTTTATTATACTTGGCACTGAAGAGAAGAAATACAATGAGCGGGACTTGACTTCAACTCCCCGTCAGAAGGATCCTTGGCGACGTTGATGTCACTCTTGTTAAACCTCCCGTTCCACACTGTACAGGCCCAGCCTGGACTACAACGTCTTGTAGGCCGCTCCGATGTTTGGCTCTCCCGGGACCGCCTTGCAGGATCTTGCTTATTATGTTTTCTATACATGAATTTTGAAGCTAAAGTAAGGAATATACTTATGTCTGATAACCTTTGGTTTGGGATTTAAGATAGTTCTAAAGACACGCGTCTATAAGTATTTCCTCGGCGTGGAACTGGAGGAGGACTCTCTCAAGGAGGGGAGGCCTTCCTTGCTGAAGAAATGTGTACATATATTGTCAGATTACTTGACAAACATAAGCAGTTTTATCTTATCTCAATTTTAGCGGGAAGAATGGTGTTTTTTTGTTAAGTGAACTGATCTCCCACGTCTTCTCATTGGACGAATGGCATACCTGTGTGACTCCGGTCCGATCCCTGCCAACGTTACAATAAAATATAGGTACTGCTTTTTATTTATATAACAAATCGTGAGTTTTTATTTAACTCCTTTTGTTGCATTGTTGTACTCTTGAGTGTACACTTTTCTGTGGGTTAAATTCCTCTTGCTTTAGAACCTAGTAAATTGCACATTGGGTGTTATCCTGTAAAAGTTAACTTTTGTCAACATAACTGTTTACATTTCCCTATATTTTATTCACCCTTTATTCAGCCCTTTATTATATTACCCTTTATCATACTTTATCTTCTGTAACAATTGATTAGAAGAGTCAATAAAGTTGTTTGATTTGTAAATTGTCTAGGATCAGTCTCATGATGCCTTCAGGATATAGTGAGAAGGGCTTGTTTATTCTGCTTTCGATATATCACTGTACACTGGAGCAAGAACGTTAATTAAAGGCTAAATCATCAAGCAATAAACGATATCACAATCAGTATGAAGTTTGATATTCTAGTTTTACTCTCTTTTGGAAGGTAGAGGTTCCGTTGTCTCTATGGCATCGTAAACCAAACCAAAGTCTTTAAAGACCTAGATTCATTAGCAGGCGGGAACAATGAAGAAAGACACCCTGGAAGCAGTTGGCCTCCCAGACCTTTCGGTCCATAAGCCAGCATTGAAGAAAGACAATTCGCTTCACGATTTTGCGTGTCATCCTTGCACAGGGGCAATGCTAATATTCTTTGTATCGTTCCAATTTTAGTAAATGTACCGCTGAAAAGGGTGTACTTACAATAAAGAAAAAAGGTACAAACGCCAATGAATACTTACCAACAAGCGCACAATCCTGAAAAAATATGTTTTACTTCTCACTAATTATCATAATTTTATTGAAAAAAAAGAAAGAAATTAAAATGAAAATATTTGCATAATGTTTGATGCAGAGTTTTATATGAAGCATAGATGAGATCTATATATATTGTTACATCAATTTTAATGCGCCTTACATTTATTCAAAATATTCTATAATATTTAATATTTATTTAAAACAGAATATTTAGATTATCATCATTCCTTTTTATAGCTTCACTCCCTTTGTAATATTTATTGTACATATATCTTTATTGCTTATTAGAGCGGGAGAGGACCTAGACGAAGACTGCGGATCGCAACCTACGAGGAAGACAACGAATAAATAAACCCAATAACTTTGAAAGGTAATTTATTTTTATGTAATTTTTATTTATTTACTTTTAATATGGAAACCCGCTCGGGAAACGTGTATAACACCAAGAAGGAAGAAACCAAGGTCGACGACCCTGCAGAGCTTCAACTTGGTGCAACAATATATTATAAATAAAAACAAATGAGATTTGATTTTCTGCTTGAATTTAGATCATGTTGAAGATTATGGTATGTAAATGCAGTCGTAGTTAAAATCTTGAAAATATAATAAAAATAGTAAAGATTAGAAGTGGCTTTAATTGAGCTTTTGGAATATAGAAAACATAATTTGCTAAAAGTACTGCCTGACTTAAGGCGAGTAGAACAAGGTAAAAAAAAAAAGATTATTTACATAATGTACAAAAGGTTTGAGCCGACCACCGGGGAAGAACAACAACAACAACAACAACAACAACGAGTTTTTATAGGGGAAACTGGCGATCGATTTTGAGTATTTGGATCTATGAAATATAATTTTAAATAGAATAATATTTTAATATAACATATATATATTTATAACTATATATCTCGTAAATCTTTAATATTTAGAACCAGAACACAAAGAGTATTCTGCGGGAACATTTATTTTTACACACATTTGATCTATGAGAAATGTGTTTAAAGGTTAGTGTATTCCTTTATTTAATTACTTTCTTCTAATGTGACTATGAATCGTGTGTGATTCGAATTCTTTCCTTATTTGAGCAAAAACACACACGTCTAATAATTATTTACATTAAGAACTTTAAAAAAAGCTAATCAGATATGCCTAGATTTTACAATTACGGTTAAACCCTATCTTATTATTTTACTTTTTAAGAATAAATTCTGATAGAGAACCGTTTGAATGCCTATCAAATCTGTCCATCAAAGTCGTTTCTGGTTTTAAAATATAGTAAGGATAACATTTGGAAAACACCTCTTGGAAGTGGTAGTTTCCATTGAAAAATATAACACACCAGGCTGGTTCGTTTTTGCATGTCCTAGAAACCTTTTCTTACTTTTTACAGATGAAAAAATGGATTTTGAATTGAATAAAATGCAGATTTATGAATAAAAGTTCAAATTTTAAATAATTAAACTTGTGATCTCTAGAGTTTTCTTTTTATTGATATTTGTTATCCGAAAAGGAATCGGACATTTAGACCGTACACACACAAACACACACACAATAGAAAAATATAATTTCTTTCAACTATTTAGTAAATATAGATAGAGATTCAAAATTTTAATTGGTATTCGAGAAGTGTAAATATAATATTGCAATGACATCCTCCAAAAGATGTCATTTGTGGCTGGGTGATGCTCCTTTCTGCGACATGTTCCATAGGTTTGTCTAGAAAATGTCTCATTCACTCTGCAGATATTTAAAAAAGGATTGCTCTCAAGACAGAGGCGAGAAAAAAGGGCCAAGTAGAGTGATTGGTTAGGTAACAAACATGAGAAATAAAAAGAGAAAGAAAATAAATAATTGCACCGACGAAGCTTTCTCCGAAGTAATGTCTGGATCCTAACAGGAGCTGCAAGCCGCCTTGAGTGTGGACAAGCCCTTGCCAAATACAGATTTCTTATCCCCAACAAGCTCAATGACAATGTTGAGGATTTCGAAGAGAATTATCTTGTTTTCAGGCGAGAGTTTCTAGAGGAGTAACCAACATGGCATCGGTAGTGAGCTTTCTTACAGCATTTAGGATTGATTATTCCTGTACATCCTTGACTATTATTGACACAAAGGGGATCTCATATACCTATAATATTTATTTAGCTCACACAATAAAGGTTTTTCCGGCGCTATAACTGAGCGTCGTCTGTAGACCGCCTCAGTAATCTAGCAGACTCGGGCCGATGACACAATACCAGCTTTGGAAAATTCGCCTACCTGGAGACTATGGTTTCGGGCTATGTCCCGTCAGCCCGGGGCGGAGGATTTGATGATATCTACAAGGGTTTAATGAAATCTCCAAAATTTGCCAAAGATTTTGCGAATTTTTCATCAACCAGAGCCTGATAGTTTGAAAAGTTGTTCGATAGAAGGCGCACAATTTAGCGTCTATTTTGAGGGGCGAGGAAATCTTAACTTACATGATGTTCATGAAGTGTACTGTAATATCCCGCCCTGCCAATCTAGGTGCTAGCTCGCGCGACGGAGCCTGTAGTGATATTTATATTTAAAAGAGCTGATTAGCATAGTTTCTGATTGCCAGACTTGGAGCGCTGACTAGAAATTTATTCTCCAGCTACTGACAATTCTTTTGCTAGAACCGCAGTAACATCAACTCTAGAAAGGCTGTACGCAAATGTGACGTTATTGATTGAATGAGAATCATATAATTCTTCATTTTATGCGTTTATACCTGTGTTAATAAAATACTGTATAAAATACTGTAATATGAATTCTAATATTTCATTAAATTGTTGTAAAGGTATATATTTTGGTCAGTTTCTAAGATTTTATAGAATAAATAATATATTAGAAAATTTCATAGAAGATGTTAAAAATTTAAACATGGAATTTATTAAAAACAAATTTAGTATCAGACAAGTAAAATATTTCAACAGTATATCAATTATAAAATACTTTAAAAAAAATAAATGGAAGTATCCATTTATTAAATCAACTTTCTATAATTTCTTTCAATAATCAATACTACAAATTTATAATCTTTAAAAATTAGTTAAACTTAAATTAAATAGCTGATTTGAAGATTTTTTCACAAGATTTTTAAAGTAATATTGTATATAATTCATTTTGTTTAATCTCCAATTTCTGGGGAGGAAAATGGAAATTAAATAAAGGTGAATTTTCACAATTAATAGCTTTATTAAACTCTAATAATTTGCCTTTTTAAAGGAATATTGAAAAATGAATAAGTGTTGAATCAATTATTTTAAATTAACTGGCTGTAAAGATTATAAAATTTGGATTTCTTCCCTTAACTATTTTCTCTTTCTTCTTTGAATGTCTTGTTTTTCTACAACTCGGTCTAAATTTGTCCCCCCCCCCCACAACATGTGTCATCCAGAAATAGATGTTTACAGTTGAAGGCGTTCGCGGACAAGGTAGGTACACATTATATCTGTTCATATAAATGTTTCACTGAAGTAACTTTATATTAACACATAAAATCCGGTTGAAAGGAGGTCTAGACATAATAGAGAAGGGATGAAATGTTGAAAGCTGAATTTCTATTTGAAAAGTCCCGGTTCAGCAGACCTCTTTTTTCAATAATTACTCCAATTTAAGTTTTTTGTATATGTCTGGTCTACCATTAAGGTTTCAAAACATAATAACCAAACTTATAATAAAAGTTAATTCATAATATAGATATTTTACTAAATACAACTATTTATATTCATATTTTAAAATAAAAAAATTTAAAAAATCTTTAAAAAAAAAAAAGAATAAAATATAAAATTATAAAAAAAAATATATATATACTAACAATCTTATCTACCTTATTTACAAAACTTTTTGTTTTCTTATTATTAGTTTGATCAATAGTGCATGGTTCTGTCTTTCTCTCTTTTTTCTAACTATCATATATATTCTCACTTCTATTATTCTATATATAGGATTAGAGTATGTCTAAATGACGTGTAAAAGCCGATACAAAAGACGTTACGTTGTTAAATTTTATTGTTATTAATCATAAATATATAATTAACTAGAGGATGTTTTAGAAGTAAAGGATTTTTTTTCTCTATCTATACTAAATAATAACAATTTATAAATTTTATAATTTGAATTTAAATAATCAAAATAATGAAGATAATTTTAATAGAATACTTAACTATAAAACTATACAACTATTTATTTTTATAATTAATTTAGATTTAGCTTGCTAATCTAACCAAATCTACTTGATATGATTTATCATTCTGATCAATTTGCTCCTTAAATTTTAAATGTAGTATCACAGTTATATTTTTATTATATAGTTTTTACACTATATATATATTATGTTAACAGAAGAAAGAGAGATAATTTGCCTCATATCTTTAAAAAATTGCTGAATGGCAAAAAAGGCTTTGCCTTTCAAATTTTCAATTATATCTTATATAAATAGTATTTCAATTCCAACCTATTCCCTTTCAATATGTACATACTGCGGGAGGATATCGATTTTCCTGTGTAAACGGCTGTATTGGTATGATACAAAAGGTTCTAAATATAGCGTTTCAGTCGTTAATGAAATATTTTTCTAATGGCAATTTGCTCTTTGAAAATTGAAAAAAGGGCCTTTTCAACTATGAACTGAGAAATGAGAGATTTGGGAAATCGGTTCTTCGACTCATGTTGCTGTGTTTCTCACGGTCTCATCTATGTAGGCAGTATTGTAACGCGCCATTTCATTCTTGATTTCAAGTTTCATTTGTGGTTCATTTAGTAATAGAATCGAAAATTGTTGTTATCTTTCAGGAAGTTTTAAAAAGTGTAGGGATTCCTTATTTTTTAGTTTAAACAGTAAGGTCTGGTTCTTCGGAATATTTGGGATAAAACATTTTCGATTTTCTTTTTATATTCTTTGCGGATTAATGATGAAGGAAAACGTTAGCTTTTTGCGTCCTTGTAGGCGCTACCGCTCTGCAGACATTCCACACGGCTGGTCGAGGCATTTGTAGTGCGAGTTACGACCACATCCACCTGCGGCTCACATCCCGCACCGCACGTCGATTGCTGGAGCTATTTTTTGGTCCCAGTGGCTTCCTGAAAAACCAAGAAATGGGCATTTAAGGCCAAACCTGCGTAAATACGCTTAGCACATTAAAAAACGAAAGAAAAAAAGAAGATAAAAGATCAGGTGTTGAAATCAATATTGAAAATGACATATCCTGACCAGGAGCACATGTGCTTTACAGAAGGCAGAGCGCCATCTGGTGGAACAGAAATCAACTAAACATTGATTTAGCCTGTTTCCTGATATTTGGCCAATCCAATTTCTTGATAAACCAAGAAAAGCCATCCACGAAAGCGTTTCGCCCTTTTTGCGCTCGTCAGCGTGGAGTAGGCTGAACCACTGAGACCAAAAAATTATATTATATTTTATATATAATATTCTATATTATACTTGACTAGGCGTCAATAAACGTTGTTTAAATCACTATATATATATATATATATATATATATATATATGTAGTATATTTTAAGTTAGATAGTTTACAACCTTCTTCTAATATTTATTATAACCCCATATCTATATAAAAATATGTATCGACCTTGTAAAAATGGATGTAACAAATAAACAAAGAGGCAGAGGTAGACCAAACGACGACAATGAGTTCAATCACCCCGTCAAAACGGCGCCAGGAAGTGGCGTGATCACAAGAACCAATCAGGACTCTCCGCCATATGCGGGGGTCTAGTATAAAAGGGCCCAGAAAAGGAGGCAAGATAGTTGTTTTCAGAGTGACGCCGTTATACGGTCGGTCGGATCTCTCACCCCTTACTCTATCCGAGATGTAGGCTTAGGGCATCCGCGGCGCCCGTGGTTCGACTGCCTTCGTCCGTGGTCTACCTCTACCTCTTGGAGCTACCATCTAGACCTGCCTCTGTTCCTTGCTGTCCCCGTGCGGGAATCCCATCACGCACCCACGACCACGACTACCCAGTACATTCCACATCGGCTTGGTCGGGATTACTACAGAACCCGTTTAAGTCGACAGGATAACTGAGAACAGCAGCATGCAGTGGATGACGGAGGTCGGAGACGAATACGTCGCGGATGCCCTCACCAACATGCAACCCCACTGCGAAGACCTAGTAAGCCGCCTAACAGACGCCATTCGGGGACTAGCCGTGCCTCGTGCGGAGGAGGTCCTCATCTCCCCTTTCGACGGATCCTACACAGCAAACAACTTCATCCAGCAACTCGAGCGGACGAGCGAGGGACCGCAAGATGACGCCACCCTAAAAGCCCGGCTCCGCGCGCTACTCAAAGGCGACATGCCGCCGTCACCCAACAGAAGTTACAAGCTTCTACGAGCTCTACTTGGATCGTCTTCCCCATCAGCAGGACAACAACTAAAGACCAAGTCTCCTGACTGAACAATCATCAAAACTGTGAGTTTTTAAAAACAACTTGATTCTCCATAAATTTAATGTTTATTTTCACTGTAATCATTTTAAATCAAATTTTGCAATTTTTATAACACTTCAATTCAAATTTTAAATCTTGTACACCCTCATTTATAAATTTTTACTTATTTTAAATTATCTCATCTCAAAATGTGCCTCCCATTTTTCCCACAATTACAAATACAACTATAAATGTAATATGCGAAAACTAATATCATATCATAAAATTTCCATACCCCATTGCATTTCATTCCTGCCTGTGTTAAATTGTTATTTACGAAACTCTACCGAATTTTGTACCCATGCCATAACCTTTTCTCTTAGAAAAATTTCGTAAATTCATAATTTTATAATTTTTCTAAACCTAATCACCGCTAATAATCTCCAATCTAACGATTTGTCTGTACATCTTAACGCAAAACTTACTGGGAAACTAAGGTTATTTCACCTAGAGAATCCCGGAACCTCGTGGACGAAGTTAATTAAGATAGTTGACAACCAACTCAAGGACGCACTGAACTCCCCCTTAGTTTTTTTTCTACTTCGTCTCTCCTTCCCTACTTCTAAAGGGGTGGAATGACCTTTGTATCCACCATTAGCAGAGATATTCCTTCCTACTTCAACACTCTTGCCTGTCAATCATTCAATTATAGGGCTTTTGGGTACAATTTAATACGAACATACACTACATTACCGGCTCCCTTGTTAGTAATCAAAAAGGTTTTAACTTTTCTTTTTCTTTTTTTTTGTCAAATTTGTAGCCTCTCATTTCCCCATATGTAACGTAATGTTACATGGAGAAAAGATCTGTTAAGTTAATATTTTAAATGATGTTCCCCAAACGTAACAACCCGGCGTTTGGGTAGGCTCACCTAGAAATTTTGCAGACCAACTGCATAAAACGCTCTGCAATCTTTTTTGCGCCTAAGACATGCACTACATACTACACGTACCTAAAGTCCTATATTCCACTACAATGACATCATTTTATGGATCAAGATCGCTCCCCGTCTGGTCTCACATAATATAATTGGGAAGATCTGGCAAAGACCAACTTCTCAGACCGGACCAAAACGACATAAGGCCACATTGCCTCCCTGTAGGCCAAACTAGAACGACATCAGTAGTCTTGCACCTACACCTAGACATTGTGTGTAAATATGTTCCCTTTTTTCAGAAACGAATATTTTTGTTTTCTTTCAACTTTTATCTCATTTATTTGTAAATAGACTTACAGTTTTACTGGTTTTGTGGTGTTGGACTTTGTTTTTTAACTTACAGATGTAGATAAACATTTCAATATTAATCGATAATATCATTTTGTTTATTAACCATCAACATTAATGCCATCAACTACCAATCAACCTTTTATATATTATTACCTTTAATATTTTTATTTTTCTTCATCATGTTTAGACTTAGAATTTTACAACATCAACTATTTTAGGCACCATTTTAAAAAACCTACACCTAACAATATTTATAATATTTCTCAAACAGATAAAACATTTATCATTTTATTTTTCTTAATAGATTTTCAAAATGGCATTTTTGACGCTTCCCTTACAACCTCTAACTCTATCCCATGAACCTTTCCTCCCAACTTTTTACACCCATCTGTTGAAGAGTGAAAGCAAGACGACACGTGACGTCATTTTAGTTCCTGGCGCCACCGCCTGGAGGAGCCACAGACAAAAAGAAGCCACCCTAATCTTCCCCATGTAGTTGTTTTGTTTTGGTATAACGTCTTATCTTTTACCTAATAAATACTTACTTTAAATACATTTTCTCCTCTTTTATCTGCTTACCACAAAAGGTTATGGGCCCAGCACGCTTCCAATGCGCGGAATAAAAGAAGAAAATAATTAAATAGAGCAAGTAAGTGAATATTCAAATATTTCTTCCTATTGACGACGCCATAAGCTCGCAACTAGGCTTAAGAAATTACCCCACGTTTTGAAAAATTTCTGTAATAGTGTAATATCGTTTCAAAATGTCGGATAGGTTTGCATATATGGTAAATAAGTTTGATGGGACAAATTATCAAATTTGGAAATACCAAATAGAAATAATTTTACGTCAACAAGGATTATTGGATTTAGTGGAAGGCATAGATGTTAAGCCTGAAGAAGAATCCCAAAAGGTAGCTTGGAATAAAAGGAATGATAAAGCAATGGTCATAATCTCGACGGCCATTGTTTTCAAACAATTGGAACATTTAATTACATGTGAAACTGCTCAGAAACAGTGGACAAGGCCCAAGTCCATTTATGAGCAGAGATCTACTACAAGTTTGCTGGCTATTCAACAACAATTTTATAGCTATAAAATGAATGAAAAGGATGCTATGTCAAAGCACATATCCAAAACTGAAGGGTTGATTAAATAGCTCTGTGAATTAGGAGAAAAAGTGAGTGAAGCTGCTTTCATGGCAAAAGTACTTGGATCTTTGCCATCTAAATATGCTCATTTTTTAACTGCTTGGGATTCTGTCACACAAACAGAGCAAACAAAAGAAAATTTGATTGCAAGACTTCTTCAAGAAGAAATAAGGTTGGATCAGAAAGATCAACAAGATGATGTAACAGCTTTTAAGGCAACAGCTAACTACAATTGGAAGAAAATCAAAACATGCAACTATTGCAAAAGACCTGGTCATTTTTGGGCAGAATGTAGAAATAGACTGAGAGACCAAAAGCAGAAAAATAAGAACTCTCTTCAACCAGAAAACAGAGACATGAATAGATCAAGAAAACATGAAGACAGTGGAAGGAATGCATTCATTTGTGAAAATGAGGTTTTGTCTTCAATCAAAGATGTGTGGTACCTCGACAGTGGTGCATCCGAGCACATGACAAATCGAATAGACTGGTTTTCAGAATTCAATGAACTTGATGAAGAATACCAAGTCAAGCTAGGAGATAACCATGTCATCAATGCTTCTGGAAAGGGAACCATTTTGATCTCATGTTATGTTGACGGTGAATGGACAAAAGGAATATTAAAGAATGTGTTATATGTGCCAGAAATTCATAAAAATCTCTTCTCTGCCGGAGCAGCAACAAATTTGGGAAATAAAATAATAACAGAAAAGGAAATCTGTAATATCTTCATGAATGACAAGAAAGTTGCCTGTGGAACTAAAGGATCAAATAACTTGTACACAATGCTCTTCAAGGTAACACATGAAGCTGAAGCCAATACTGCAAATGCGTACTCTCTCACATGGTGGCATCGTCGATTAGGACACATCAATGTGGACACAATCAGGATAATGGCCAAAAATGGACAGTTTAGTGATCTTAAGCTGAGAGAAGAAAATGATTTCTTTTGCGAGGCCTGTAAGTACGGAAAACAACAATGCCAATCATTCCGCTCCATCGAGAATAAACAACAGTATGAGGTAGGTGAATTAATTCATTCTGACCTTTGTGGCCCAATGGAATCTCAGTCATTAGGAGTTTCAAATTACTTTCTTCTTTTTAAAGATGATCAAAGTGCATACAGAGTTGTTTACTTTATAAGGCATAAAAGTGATGTGTTCACTAAATTCAAAGAATTTGATGCCCTAATTAAAAATCAGTTTGGCAGATCAGTTAAAATTTTCAGAACTGATAATGGAACTGAATATGTCAATCAATCGTTTTTAGATTATTTAAGAAAGAATTGCATAATTCATGAAAGATCTGCTCCTTATACGCCCCAACAGAATGGCTTTGTTGAAAGAGATTTAAGGACTATTTTAGGACTTAGTCGATCAATGCTACATGACTCAGGGCTAGAAAAGAATCTGTGGGCAGAAGCTGTTAACACAGCTGTCTATGCTCTTAATAGAACACTTTCAAATAACGAGAAAACTCCTCTTGAACTTTGGAGTGGCAGAAAGTCAACTTTCAAACATTTCAAAATCTTTGGTTCTGAAGCCTATGCTAATATACCTAAACAATTTAGGTCAAAATGGGATAGTAAAACTAAGAAAATGATATTCGTTGGATATGAGCATACTTCTAAGAATTATAGACTTTATGATCCTAAATCCGGACAGATTGTAGTTTGTAGAAATGTAACTGTAAGAGAACCCAATCCTGTTGACACATGCGACACTCAGATGAAAATTGCACCTATATCAATTGAGAGTGAGGGATCCTCGCAACATCAAGATAAGGATTCTACTCAGGAGGGAACGTGTGGGCCAACTCACTCATACAATCTTAGACCTAGAAAGACATCACAGTGTGATGTTGATAGTGCATGGATAGCTGAAAGCCTAGAGCCAGTTACTTATGAGGAAGCAATGTCTAGTAAAGATAAAATAAATTGGGAAATTGCTATGAATGAAGAGAAACAGGCTCTTATTAAAAATAAAACATGGGAATTGATGGACCTTCCTGATAATGCAAACGCTATAGGATGTAAATGGATTTTCCGCATAAAAAGAAAAGGCAATGGTGAAATTGATCGTTATCGAGCAAGGCTGGTGGCCAAAGGCTTCAGCCAAAGAAGAGGTATAGACTATAAAGAGACTTTTGCCCCAGTTGTAAGATATGACTCAGTCAGAGTCTTGTTAACCTTAGCTACTGTCATGGACATGGAAATTATGCAATTCGACTTAAAGACTGCTTTTCTTAATGGTGATCTTGACGAAGATATCTATATGCAAATTCCAGAAGGAATAGAAGTTGAAAATAAAAACTTGGTTTGTAAACTAAAGAAAAGTTTATATGGACTAAAACAATCGCCCAGAATCTGGAATTAGAAATTCACATATTTCTTAAAACAATTTCAGTTAACCCAATCACAAGCTGATCTATGTGTGTTCTACCAAACTAAGACTGATGCAAAAATATTCTTAGCTCTTTATTCAGATGATGGTATAATGATGAGTACTTCTAACAACCTGTTGAAGGAATTAGCCTAATATCTGTCCTCACATTTTGAAGTCACCATCTCCACGCAAAACCAGTTTGTAGGCTTAGAGATAGATAAAGACAAAGAAAAAGGCCTCATATTTCTAAGTCAAACCAGTTATATAAAAAGAATACTTGATAAATTCAACATGACTTCATGCAATTCTTCAGGGACTCCTGTTGACCCCAACATGAAATTGACAAGAGAGAACATCAATGATACTCATGACATGCATAACGTTCCATATGCAGAAGCTATTGGATGTTTGATGTTTCTTGCCGTCTGTACAAGAACTGACATAGCTTTCGCCGTTAACAAGCTAAGTAGATTCATGGCAGCTCCTGTTCTCACACATTGGAATGCTCTGAAAAGAATCTTCAAATATTTGAAAGGAACTTTGGACTCAGGCATCCTATACAAAAGAAAAGATGTGATAAAATTAATTGGATACTCTGATGCTGACTTTGCTGGTGACATTGATACACGACGGAGCACTTCAGGATACATCTTCCTACTTGCAGGAGGACCAGTCACTTGGACTAGCCAAAGACAATCAGTTGTGGCTTTATCTACCACAGAAGCCGAATACATTGCAGCAAGCATGGCTTCAAGGGAAGCTGTATGGCTTAAACTACTGATCAAGGAACTGATACCCAATGATAATCCTGTTCCTTTGATGATTGACAACCAGAGTGCTATTAGACTGATCTTGAACCCAGAATTTCACAAGCGCACTAAACATGTTGATGTCAAGTTTCACTTTATACGTGAACAGCACAAAATGAAAATCATCAAGATATTAAACTGTCCAACAGAAGAACAATTGGCTGATCTTCTCACAAAGGCTCTACCAGCAACACGCTTTAAATGACTTTTTAAAGACATTGGAATGTCTGCCTTGCTTTCAAGTGGAAGTGTTGAAGAGTGAAAGCAAGACAACACGTGACGTCATTTTAGTTCCTGGCGCCACCGCCTGGAGGAGCCACAGACAAAAAGAAGCCACCCTAATCTTTCCCATGTAGTTGTTTTGTTTTGGTATAACGTCTTATCTTTTACCTAATAAATACTTACTTTAAATACATTTTCTCCTCTTTTATCTACTTACCACAATACCATCAAAAGATTATTGTTCGTCAGCCTTTTTTTTTCATTGATTAATCCGACTGGAACAATCCTTACTCGCTATACCATTCCCAATAGTGAGTTCAGGATATCCAGCGCGATCTTTTTTTTTCTCATCGTCCGGCTCATCATTTTTCCATTTTTCAACTTTTTTCTTTTCACCACACAAGTCGGACACAATCAAAATTGACAGCAATAAATCTCTTACACCCACCTTTCCTTTTCCGCATCCTTCAAACCTCCAACTACCTTCCAAGGGATTCCAGTTTGCCGAACATTTTTTTTTCATTGATTAATCCGACTGGAACAATCCTTCCTCGCTACACCATTCCCAATAGTGAGTTCAGGATATCCAGCGCGATCTTTTTATTTTCTTTTTCTCATCGCCCGACTCATCATTTCAATTCTCCATTTTTTCAAATTTTCACTTTTTTTTTTCATAGTTCAACCGGGCACAATCATTATGGACAACAGGGATCCCTCTTACCGCTACCTCTCCCTTTTACATCCATCAATCTTCCCACCTCTTTTCACTGTCTGAGCTAATGATGCAGACGGAATATCTTGGGCCTTCTGTTAATGAAAACAATGCCTCACTTAAACAAGTTCGCATTGCATTGCAGAATGCTTGGGATATTGCTTTGCAGAAACATGCTCAGATACCCCTTTCCCTTTCTCAACCTTAGCGTCACATTATACGTTCAGTCAATAAACTAACTTCATTATTTTTCCTCTCATCTTTTATGCAATAAGATATTATTTTCCTTGTACGATTCATTTTACCATATTTACCATTTTGTATTATATACTTTCTCTTAATCTTTTATCATTCATTTTGTGCGTTTTTATTTTTATAACCTTGATTTTTTATTTAATTGATACACCACCATTACAACATCTTTCTCTTTTTAACTTGTAGCTTAATAATAATTTTAACTAATTTGTATACAAATTATTTATTTTATTTTTTTATAATAGGTTTGTTAGGTTATCATTCATTACATGTCATTCCCCCAACCAAACCTTCATCACCGGGGACACATTCTGTAGTATATTTTATATAAGTTAGATAGTTCACAACCTTCTTCTAATATTTATTATAACCCCATATCTATTTAAAAATATGTATCGACCTTGTAAAAATGGATGTAACAAATAAACAAAGAGGCAGAGGTAGACTAAACGACGACAATGAGTTCAATCGCCCCGTCAAAACGGCGCCAGGAAGTGGCGTGATTACAAGAACCAATCAGGACTCTCCGCCATATGCGGGGGTCCAGTATAAAAGGGCCCAGAAAATGAGGCAATATTAGTTGTTTTCAGAATGACGCCGTTATACGGTCGGTCGGATCTCTCACCCCTTCCTCTATCCGCGATGTAGGCTTAGGGCATCCGCGGCGCCCGTGGTTCGACTGCCTTCGTCCGTGGTCTACCTCTACCTCTTGGAGCTACCATCTAGACCTGCCTCTGTTCCTTGCTGTCCCCGTGCGGGAATCCCATCACGCACCCACGACCACGACTGCCCAGTACATTCCACATCGGCTTGGTCGGGATTACTACATATATATATATATATTTTAAAAATAAAGAAGGCATCTCTTGACCACGAGCACATGTGCTTTTTAGATGGCAGAGCGCCATCTAGCGGAGCAAAAATAAACTAAGCGTTTATTTAGCTTGCTCCGTGATATTTGGCCAACCCAAGTTTCTGCGACCACCTTTACCCAATACCAAAATATTGAATACGCCTACCAGGCCCACCGTTCCGCCCTGATCCAAATGGGAGACCAAGCTCCTACAAGAGACTTCCCCGCATCGGCAATCTGATACGTTCAGAAATATTCGTCGATCGATTGGAAATATCATGAGCCCTATTAGAAAATCCTCCACCCCCGATGTTATAGGAACAATGGACCGGGATCAAGACGGATCGGATCGCAGAGATACGGTCACTTGCGCCTGCCGCCGCTGAGTCCGGCGGTGAATACGTCGAGAGAGAAGGCCACTTAGGCGGAGTCTGGAGCAATACACTGTCCGCTCCGACTATCCTCCTTTGTCGTTTCTCCGAAACGCCTCAGCAGTTGCTTCGCCCAGGCTTCTAGCTCGGCTGGAGCCGTCGCTGTTTTCTTCGCTAGGGGTCACTCCCTCGGAGTTCGACGATTGGAGCCAGCTCTTTCCGGCCGAAATCGCCCGCGACCAGATAGCGGCTGCCATCCAACCCCTGTCAAACGGCCGTGCCTCGGGATGGGACAGATTATCCTGCTAGTTTGTCAAAGCCTTTAAGAATTTCCGCCAAAGTTCTTTGGCAAGTCTATAAGGCTTCTCGACTTCTCGGGGCCTTGCCTATCTTCAAAACTCAGCAAGGTCATCCTGCTGCCGAATTCGTACGGTGGTCCGGGTCTACAGGCACTTCGCCCTATTACACCCTCAACGATCGACGACAGGATCCTTAGCGGCGTTCTCATGAGCCGTCTGCGCCGCCACTTCCCAGAACTCGTTCCAGAATATCAGACCTACGCCGTTCCGGAACGGCAATCCTCTATGAACACTGCGCGAGTCTCTGACAAAGTTCCCCGGGCAGCGAGACATGACACTCCGCTTGTTGTCATCTTTCTGGATCTCAATTTAGCGTACGAAAGCCTGAACAGAGGATACCTGCTCGCCCTGCTGGAAACTCGGTCTATCATCTGCCTTCATTGGGTGGGTTATTGTCCTGTATAGGGGAAAGCACACACAGACGCAGCCATTCGAAACGGAGATGTTTACACCAAGGCCTTCCCAATTCTCAACGGGGTGAGGCAGGGTTGCGGCCTTAGCGCAGCCTTTTTCAGCATCGGAGTTGGGTCTCTACTACGCTGCCTCGAGAGGATCTTGGGCCACGGATACGTGGTCGTCTATGCGGAGGACATCGTTTTATCATCAGAGACAACGCTCTGTGTGAGATCTTCGATAAGTTCCGCATGGCGCCTCCGAGGTGGCTGTCAACTTCAACTGCCTTCAAGAGCGACCAGAAGCCTGGTTCGGGGCTCCTTTCTGCGAGGCTACATGGTTATTTTCTATCTGAAACCACCATCTGCCGGCTGCAGGCGTGGCTGGAGTACTTCGTTTGGAAAACGAGCCGAGACTCGGGTTCCCAAGTTCATTCACACTTCGAGGAGTGGCGTGGGTCTTCTAGACATTGATGGACAGCTTAGGCTTGCCTGCCTGAAGGAGGTCCAGACCTCACTTTGCATACCGCAAACGGCTACTCTTTGCTGGTCCAGTCGGGAGTGGCTGACCCCGGCGGGTTCTGACGTCTGGCTCTCACCAAGTATTAGGAGATTCTGAGTCTCTTGTTTCCGCCACTAAAACCTCTGCCACTTGCCAAACTGAAGTTCCCTGAGTCCTCGAGGCGACAACAGATTCCACCGCCGTAGCAAAGCCAAGACTTTCCTCGAAGATGACGATGTTCTTATAGAAGATACGACGACAAAGCCGCTCTTCACGCCGCAAGAGAAAGAGCGCAAAGGTACTAGAAACAAAGTTACAAGACTTCGATGGAATCCTTGGCAGAAGCACGTCAGATCCATGTCATTAACCACAATAATTGCAAGCTGTGGGTCACAGCTCCCATAGGGAAAGGATTTAAAAGCACGAATGTATAGATGGCGCGTTATTGCTTTGTGTTAATTTATGCCTAACTGGCCTTGTCTCTATTGTTTGCGGAAGAGCATTGCTCGATGCAAATATTTGAATGTATTTCTACTGTCCTATAAGCTTATGTCCATATTTTCTTGAAAACCATTTCTGAGATTCCATCCTTCAGTGCTGCGTATATAAGAAGAATCGTCCAATACAGTATTAGAGCTCTGAGAAGCGGTCTGGTGGATTAAATTGACGAAACCGCTGGGAGGGTTCACCACTGATGAGCCAAGCCCTCCCAATATATTTTTCATCGCAGTAAGGGCAGTAGAAGTTTGTGTTATGTGTAAAAGAAACATTCGTGCTTTTAAATCCTTTCATTTTAAATGAATTATTGTTTTCTATTTACGATGTTTCCCAAACATCCAAACGAGGGAAACCTCCCCCGATGCTTTGCCAGTTCAATCAATCATATTTCTTTTGCTGCCATTCTCTGGTCCAATGCTTCTTTTCAAGGTTCTAAAACACTTTGGTTCAATAAATTCATTATATCCGGTTATCAAAACGCTTTTCAATAAAATCGCATTTATACATCAAAATTAACTCCGATGTTTCTTTTGTGGTTCTTTTGATGATATCAGCTAGTACTTCTGTGGACGCTCGACTTTCAACTTACTGTAATAGGATGATTTGGTGAGGAATTTGATTATCGGTAAAAAGCATTATTTTATTATAAATTGTATTGTTATTAAGAAAAGAAACACCATTTCCCCAAATAAATCTTAATAATAACTAAATATAGTTGTCGCTAGCGCCTCCGGTTTAAATCAGAAAATATTTGGCAGACTCGCTTTTAAATAGTTATATTAAGACATGACAAGGTGATCTATCAGCACGACAACGCTCGGCCACATGTTGCAAAAGTTGTCAAGGAGACTTTGGAGGCGCTTCAATGGGATGTCCGACCCCACCCGCCGTATTCACCAGACATTGCTCCTTCAGACTACCACATGTTCCGTTCGATGACACATGGCCTGGCCGAGCAGCACTTTACTTCTTACGAAGAGGCGAAAAATTGGGTCGATGTTTGGATCGCCTCAAAAGACGAGAAATTATTTCGACACGGAATCCGTATGCTGCCTGAAAGATGGGAAAAAGTCGCAGCTAAAGATGGACAATACTTTGAATGAACTATATTGTACTGATTTCTCTGAATAGAGCTTCAAATTTATAAAAAATAATCTCTCAAAACTTATTTGTACGCATAATAGTACTGTCTCTCAAAACGAATTTTCGTGATATAATTTTTCGCAAAAAAACTCTCGTGAAACATTTTCTTGTCTTATTTTTTGTGACATATTTTCGTAACATAATGGTATAGCACAGGGGTCGGCAAACTGCGGCTCGCGAGCCACATGCGGCTCTTTGGATATGAAGCTCCGGCTTTTTATATAGTTACATATGCAAATATTATTTATGTGAGTACTATTTTTTGTTGGCAAGAATAAAATGTTGTGGCTTTTTAAAAACATTGAAAATTTGTAAATTGTAATTTTTGGCTCTTCCGACTCAAAGGTTTGCCGACCCCTGTATAGCATTTTTCAGGTTTATCATCGGAAATGTATGTACCATGGTAAGCCATGTTAAAATGCTTGATAAATATTAGATTCTTGGAATGTTTATAATTATCTCTGCATTGGCCGAATTAGTTATACGTGTGCTCAATCATCGCATTTACCATCTTTAGGACAATTCAAGGTTACCCAATCCAACTTAACCTCGCCTCCCCCCATGTTTAAACTGTTTCTTTGCGTTGAATCATTCAAGTCGATAAATGTCAGGAATATAAAAGGTTCAGCAGAATGCTTTTAGCTATTCCCTTTACTTGAAACCCCATAACACATTATAACTGCATTGAATCATCCATTTATGAGTTCTACTCTTCCCCAGAAGACACCATCAAAAGCCTCAACAAGCTTGATACCCTGTTGTTGTTTCTTATCCCCTTGTGTAAAGATTACACGAGTTCCATGGGTTCATGCTTCTCAAGCTGGAATGGAGTGTAGGGGTGCAGCCTTCGTTGATCATGGCACCATGATCCAGGCACACTTTGGTGAAGTCTGACTTTGCCCCTATTTTGAGGCCGTTCCTAACATGGAAGCAGATGCCTTAGCTGCCGGCTCTAAAATGAGTACAGACGCAGCTCCTCCGTGTCCCTGGAGGTCCATCAACCGGATCAGTTGAACTCAGGATTTTTAAAGAGGTCTTTCTCCTCTTTCTAACTCTGCTGCTGTTGGTCCGCGACTGCTTATTCGTCAGAGTTATTCTGCTTGTTTTGCAGCTGGCCTTCATATTTGAAGGTTGTTCCCCTAACCGCCACCTGGGGACGCGCCCTGTAGCAGTCAACTCTGCTGAGGGCTTGATACCCAAATATGATTGAGTGGAGATAAGAAAGAAGAAGAAGCTATTCTCTAGAAACAATAGTAGATGCGCCTCAACATGACAACTTATTACATGGAATATTTATAGATATATTTAGAAAAATTAGAGACAATAATAAAACTTTTAGATATTTTGAGAATAGACAATAGTTTATAATTGTACTCTATTGGAAATAAAAGTTAGGATCTGTGTTGACAGAGAACTATGATGACAATATTAGAGAACCCTGCGACTGCAGGACAAGGGCCCGAGGGGCTTGAAATCTGTGCAGGGCCTAACGATCATCGATTGTATTAGAATTTGATGGATTGCCATGGTAATTACAGGCTGTTTTTCACTCTTATCATCTCATTTGGTGTGGTTGACGGAACACAAGATAACATTTCACATTTTAGTCATTTGCACTGCGCTTTCACTCTACTTAAAGACATGTGAATACCATCTATATCAAAATGTCCTTTATCGATTAGCGTTTTCTACAAATCGTTTAGGTTTATAAATTAGAATTCTATCTTACAACAATTTACATTATTCAATGTTATTTTCTATCTAAATAATCTGAATATATTTTCTCCATTTTAACATGCTACTGTTTGTATGGAATTAGAATAGAAGAATCAACTATATTATATAAATGTCAAATTTATACTTTATTGATCAATTTTAATACTTAAAATGGCAATTTTACTCTCAATTAAAATATATCATTTCGAATTTATACCATAATAACTTAGATATGAACGTTAGAATTTCAAATGTCAACTATAGAGTCCAAATTTTAAATATGAAATCTCAGAGATTCGTCTGATATTATCCATTAGATTAGAATGAAAGATGTAGAAATATTTAGGGGTTGTTTATCAGAAATGAATTTCTCTTTGACTTCATAGAAGATTGCTTTGTGGAATAAATTTCTGGAGGACAATAATAATATTTATTCAGAAGATCTTTACCTATTCAGAGAGATAATGTGTGTTTGTTTAATATCTATATAGAAATAAATGGAGCAATGACCTGAAGTGGACTAATCCACTTAGTACTGAGCAGGATGGCTCTCCATGTCAAACGGGAGTCCTGCATCGCCTGTGGATCCTGTCACTGGCCCAATGCTACTGGTTCTGTAGCGGGTCAAGCCTGTCGTTGTGGAGAGACCCTCAACATCCTCCAACGGACACCTGATTTACAGAGCTAGATTTTCGGGCAAGACCTGGATGAAGATGCTCTAGCTATCACATTGGTGTTCCGCCAGTCTTCGTAGCGTGGGTCCAGCCGCTTGGGCACAAGAGGCCGTGAGGATCGACAGAGCTGGACGTACTCCGTTGTTCTGTCTGCTTAACGGGGTGAAGCAGGGCTGCGCGTCCAGCGTTGCACTCTTTTCGATCTGCATGGGGCCTCTTCTTCTTCACTTAGAGCAGTTACTCGGGCGAGGAAACGTTTTGGCATACGCCGACGATATCGTTCTGCTTATTCACGAGGGGATGGGAAGTTGGAGATAATTAAAAAGATCTTCGTTGACTTCAGGCGTGCGTCAGGAATAAGAGTCAACTTCGGAAAAAGTCAGGGTCTCTGGTGCGATGGGTGGAAAAACCGTATCGACTTTCCATTGGGAATTTCCTGGAGCACAGAAAAAAAATCGCCATTCTGGGCACCATCGTCACCCCGGGACATGGAACATCGGTACAAGATCAGCACATTAGTAAACTACTGGAAGGACCCATCGCTAGTTGGTCCCCCTTTGTCCGCAGTCTCTCTCTTGTGGGGCGGGCGAGAGCGGCCAATAGCCTGGTTCTCTCATCAATCTTCTACCATCTTCAGGCCTACCTGTCCAGTGAAACTTTCATCTCAAGACTGCAGGCAAGACTGGCGCGGTTTGTTTGTGGTCTTGAGCGCACTGCGTGGCTTCCCGGCAGCGTTCTGGCACGTCCTGTGTCCGTCGGTGGCGTGGGGTTATTGGACATCAGCACCCAACTCCCTTCACCTGATTCAAGGGGGTTCAGGCTGCACGAAGAGCTGGAGGTAAGAACGCCTACTCATGGCTGGCGGACTCTGGAACCCGGATGGCCCACTTGTCTTCGAGTTCCTGGGTGCTTCCCCGTCGTCGTCGCCTGCTGGAACTTTGGTAACAGGCCTCCTCCATCCTGGGCCTGAACCACCGGGTGGTGCCTACTCCCACCCTACTGAACCTGCCCCTCGTCGGCGCCTGCAGGTTCCTGGCGACTCCATCGCTTCGAGCTCCCTCAAGGTGGGCTGGAGTGCGAGTCCGAGACATGGCGGGCCTTGATCTGCCGCTCAATACCAGGACGACAAGGAGTGTCCACGAGGGCGCAGCTGCCCTTGGATCATTCTGCCAGCGGCTGCTGAACGAGAATGCTAGGAGCGAATACCAGGAGAGGTCCTTGCATATGCACTCGCACGGCGCGACGCATGCTGGAGCATCACCTCCTGGCCGCCGTTCCCACCTCACAGTATCTCCGGCGCTGGGCGCCTGTGGTCGACGTGCCCTCCTCCGGTGTGCCCTTCTCATCTCTCCGTTGCTGCTCCTTCGGGGGCCACATGACGGACATCGCAATGCGACTGGCCCTGCACGCCCTGCCCCATCCGGAGCACCTGGCGTCGAGTCAGCCTGTCTGCATAGCCTGCAGCTCCATCGACCTGTCGCTGGCCCACCGCTACTGGTCCTGCAGCGCCGTTCGCCCTGTCATCCGAGAGGCGTTCTCCATCATCGGCCGGCCGCCGGACCTGCACTCCTGGATCTTTCTAGTTGGTCTCGAGAACCACGCCATCCATCACCATCTCCTCAGCGGCGAAGTACGCGATCTACGTATTCTTCGTAAATCGCCAAATGCGTGGTGTCGCTGGAGACCCACTGGCGATTCTCCACCATACTCTGCAGCGATGGCAGAGGCGCCATATTCATTGTGCATAGTAAATGGCTGGCGGACTCTGGAACCTGGATGGCCCACTTGTCTTCGAGTTCCTGGGTGCTTCCCCGTCGTCGTCGCCTGCTGGAACTCTGGGAACAGGCCTCTTCCATCCTGGGCCTGAACCACCGGGTGGTGCCTACTCCCACCCTACTGAACCTGCCCCTCGTCGGCGCCTGCAGGTTCCTGGCGACTCCATCACTTCGAGCTCCCTGAGATGGAGAGAATTAGGGAAGATCCCCTCATTGTATGGCTGAGACCTCTTCGACGTTGGGGAAGTATATTTATATAAAGGTATATATTTTTCATTTGTGTATATTTTCACCTTTTGGTTTATTTTCAAAGTGCCAAGCTGGCACCATAACTTGGAAAAATTCTGTGTTTTGTGTGTTCTTTATGTTTGTTTCACCATTGACCATGTAAGTCAATAAAGTATGTTTCAATCTCCATATCAAACGACCTTCAGAACATTTGCTGCACCTGGTGATTATACTGTAAATAAAAATGTTGGCTAATCATTGCAGAGACATTCCATAAGTTTTGTCTTTTAAACTACCGTCAAAATAGATGGCGCTTAGTTTTATATCAATTTGACCGAAGAGGTGACATTTCTTTGTATGGAACTATTGCATTTTAGTGATCGAATTGAACGTCCAGCATAGTAGTAGAACTCTAAGAAGCGGTTTGGTGGATTAAATTGGCGAAACCGCTGGAATGGTTCAGCACTGATGAGCCAAGCCCTCCCAATATATATTTTTTCATCGCAGTAAGGATAGCGGAAGTTTGTTTTATTGTTTTAAAGAAACATTCTTGTCGATGTTTTCATTTCCTATAGTTGGAATTTAAATGGAATTCCAGTTAAATGTATATATACCAGTCTTATTGACGTTTACCTTTAAAATAGTTAGATGAATTAATATTTTTGATTATAGCCTTATACCTTATACACACGCCAGTTAGATGTCAATGTAGCTGTATTTGATAGAAATCAAGTAAATTTCAAATGTGTCCCTGATTGAACTTTTGTGTAGTTTATAAATGTATGTAAGTATAATATTTCATATGTATTCACCAAATTTAATTTAAATTTATATATTTTATTGCCATCTATCGTAATAATTGTAACAAATAAATTTACTGGCAATGTGTTTCTTCTCAATAATATCATCAAATATTATCCCTACAGACCTTACTGCAATGATATGAGTTATTGAATGAGAGGGTTCACTACTGATGAGCCAAGCTCTCTCATTCATTAACTTATATCATTTTCACATACTCAATTCACAAAATAGAGGCAAAACTTTCAATTTTATGGATGGAGGGAGTGTTATATCTTATTGTAAAAACCATATTCTAATTGAAAATTGTGATTCTTTTCAGAGAATTTCGTATAGATTGGCTAATTTTTATTTTGTTGTGTTGTATGTTATGTTGAAAATGTTTTATGTTTATATTTTTAATATTTAAATAAAAAATAAAGAAAGATTTCCAAAATTGCTACATGGAATATGCAAAATTTACGGAACTTTTGATCTCGCAATATTTTCAATGGGTTCATCAGTTTAATCTATCGGACAGCTAGCGTATTGTCTATTCTTCTTATATAGTTAAAGGTTTATTATATATTGGTGTTTAATGAAAATGAATACAAACTTGATTGTGACAAATACTTCGAAAATACAGAAAGATACTTTCTAGGATCCTTTGTTGATAGAAATGGTTTACGTGCATCTTTATATTAAAGTATTTTTTAAAACTATGATATATATGCTTGCGCGCTAAGGCTGACAGTTTCCTTTAAATTCAGATATCGAGGGACCCACGTGGAGACAATTTCAAGCTGTAAAGGAGGTTCAGTAAGACGCCCGAAGCAACCTAAATTCCACACTGATCTTTATTTATCGAAATTTTTATTTTATCTTAACCTATTTTACATATATTTCATTCATTACTCAAGAACAATAAAAAAGACAATACATTTCCATAATACCTACAATTTAAGTGCGTCTGATATTAGCAGACAAAGAAAATAATTCTAATCTTATACAATATGTGTAAAATGGACTAGAAGAACAGGATATTTCAGAAAAATAGTTGGTCAATAGACATAGACCTACCTGTATCTTGCAACAGAGGAAACCGAATTATTCGAAAGGAAGGAAGAAAAATAATAGAGAAATTTTAAAAATGTGGTTTTGTAGGGCGTCGATAAAGGTTTCCAGTAGATGGCAAAAGAAACACTAACGACAAAAAAATAAAAATAAATAAATTATCAGAAAAATTCTGACGGAGCACAATCATCAAAGGCTGCAAAATCAAGTTAAGATTAAACTTAGTTATTAGCTGATAGATTTATTTCGCTCAGCTAAGTATAAGTCGATCTTTCTAGCTAATGGCTCATCAGAGGTCCAAACGATATTGTCTTTAGAACGACGTTTAACAAGTATTATCGCAAATGTTTCTTTTTACACAGAACTAATAATCGTAATTTTAATTATTTAAGGAAAAATAAAAACTATTCCAATTCTTATATATATCTTTTATATTGTCTTTATATGTCATTCTAACGTCTCTTTTTACCTATTTACACCGTAGGTGAGCTAGTAGCTCGAAACCCCTGAATAGAGGAAAAATATCGTTCATTAACTAGGATTATATTGGTTTTCAAAATGTTTTAATGATTCAGAGTTTATTTATTAAAAATATTAAAAGTTATTTTGAGCACATCATGAGAGAAGATTATTGGCTCGAGAAGATCCATCTTCGAGAAAACAGTCTAGAAAGGCCGAAAACTAGAGGAACGGACTATTAAGGAGACGACAAACTGTTGACTTCATTACCTAAAAGAGATGGTCAGAGATGGTGATATATGAGGAAAAGTTCATAATGTCATCAGAAGTCGCCTAGGACGTGATGGTACCTTGCAGCTTGTCCACTTTTATTTATTAAAGAAAAGTTTTGAGAAGCAGTAAATATATTAAAAAATCAATATACACTACTGATCATTAAAATTGCTACACTAAGAATGGTACACGCCAAACGTGAAATTTTCGCGATAGGAAAATTATTTTATGATTTGAAATTGTTAGATTTTCAAAGCATTTATGCAAAATAGGCGCCAGAAGCGACACATACAATATTTTGAAAAAAAGAAAGATACATTGGACAGCAGATTTCACATACATTAAATGCATTTGAAACGTTGCCTCGTCGTGATGCCTCGTGTAAGAAGAAGAAATGCTCACCAACATGTTTTGAGCTTGATGAGGTAGAATCGTAGTCTACTGGAATAGCGGCTTAACGTACCTCAGTAATTTCTGCAAGCCTATGTCGAGATCCCATGACTTTTAGCAGAATAAGGAATAAATGGGTTAAGGATAGTCAAAGGGAACGACGTAATGGATTTAAGCTGTCCACCATCACTAACAGCCAAGAAGACCGAGATGTTTCCCTCATGGTCTAAACGGATCGTAAAGCCACGTCAAGAGCCCTGAGTCAAGAAATGGGGTCGTTTACCAGCCAAAAGTGTCTTAAGGAACAGTTTGAGGGTGTTTTAAGTAGTATGGACTGTCAGCTCGGTGGCCATGGCTTCGGCTAACTTTGACGCTACATCACAAACAGGAGAGCTTTCAATGGTGTGATCAACGACGAACTTGGACACAGGAACGATGTGAGGTCGCGTTTACAGACGAATCCAGGATCAGTTTCCAGCACCATAATGATCAACATCCGTGTTGGCCCCATTGTGGAGAAGGAACATTACCAGTGTGCATTTGACACCGTTCTCCTAATTTGTTACCAATAGAAAGCGTCTTTTCCAATGTGTACCTGTATATACCATCCACTCTCTGTTTGACTCAATGCCGAGATATAGGTGCTGTTATTTCTTCCAGAGGTTTTTATTTCTGGCCATTGATTTCTTATAATCCATACCTCCAAATTTATTGAAAACTAGCCGAATGACCCGGGCAAAGCCCAGGTTTTACCCGATTAAATGTTTTAATTCAAATACTATTCGTTACAATTATAAATTGGCACCGTGGTTGTCACTTTTGTGAAACGTCCCGCTCCAAACTTTGTGTGTTTTTAAAATATAAAAATAAAAATGTACATTTTTCACAACGATATTTGAAAATTATATTATTTTGATTTTCAAATACTATTCGTTACAATTATAAATTGGCGCCGTGGATGTCACTCTTGTGAAACTCTTGTTACATAAAGCTCCTCCCTCTATAGAAGCCTTGACCCACAGCTTGCACACGTTGTTTCTGAACTGGATCTGTAAAATTCTGGTCAAGGATTCTCTCAACATTTTGAGAGTTTGTTCATTGTTTCTTTGCATCTTGTGTGGCGAAGAGCGGCTTTGTCTCGTTATTTAGTCTATAAGTAATATTTTCATCTTTGGAGGGACACAGCTTTGACATGGCGGTGGAATCCTGGAGTCTGTCACTGTAAAATGAGTCTACAGTCCCCATGGTCATAAGGTCTTCTTGACAATATTTTATCAGTTTGTCTTCCCCACATCCTAAAAAATGAAAAAAAAAACATATTAAGACTAAAACTTGACTTATTCTTTTCAACTTCACCAACATAAGAAAATCCACAAATTTATATATTTATAATCTCTTAAGATAATATCTATAACTTTTATTATATATAAACTATCTTTGTTTAAAATTTGCAGTAGACATGGGGGGACCGTGCAATGTTTTATTAAACGAGAGAGAAGGTTCTTTATTTTCTATAGTAATATCAATTAAAAATGGAAAAGAAATATAGAAGGTAAAAGGCAATAAAGCAATGGTGTTTTCTATGGATTAATATGGATTTAAGGCAAATTCAAAATTAGTTTTCAATGCGTACAAATATGATACACTAAGAGTAAAAGAATGATTACTTCTATGAATTATTATGGATTTAAGGCAGATTCAAAGTGAATTTTCAATGCATACAAATATGATACACCAAGAGTAGAAGCAATGGTTACTTCTATGGATTAATATTGATTTAAGGCAGATTCAAAGTGAATTTTCAATGCATACAAATATGATACACTAAGAGTATATATAGAAGTAATTCTCTGGATTAATATGGAAGGATTCAGTTGAGTGAAAAGGAGATGATGTAAGCCATCATCCAGACAGGTGCAGTCAGATCAACAAGGACAATGGCCAAGATAAGAGAGGTAATGACTGCCGTATTATCTCTTCTCACAATAGCCATGTAGCATTAAGGAACAACAAAGGAAAGCCCTTCAAGATGAACTTAATCATGCCTCAAACTGTTTGTTTCGTTCCTCTTGGTAGATATGTTATTGATGATTATGGATTCCTTTATTACCTCATCAATGTTGCCCTTATGATATCATTGTTATCCGCCTAATTAAATGATCTTGCAAGAAAATTGAATACCTCTTTTTCTATTTCCTAATAACATTTAGGAATGTTTAAATTAATATAAATGATTTTTTTTCAGATCAGTCTCTAAATATAGATGATATTAATATATTGTTACACCTTGAGATGAGTTGATTTCTGCTCAGCCGTTTCCATTGTGCTGTAGGATAAACCAGAACGAGTTCTCATTAAAAAGCTGACGCTTTATTTGGGTAAGCTTACAAAGAAGAAGAGCCGACGCGAGCGCGCATGGCTGCACGATGTTAACAAAGAATAAACGAAACAATAATATTTTTTAATAAGTGCACTTTTTATTGAAAATAATTACATGAGTCTATGTTGGCTGTGACAATATACTATACTTTTGAATATCTGTTTCATCCGGAATTTACACAAAAACCTTCTAACCAACCTATTTCGTTTTATATATCTTTATAGTCAACAACAACAAATAACAAAAAGGCTTTTATTAGGGCCCATTGCCCTGTATGGATTCGCCATACAACAACAAAACAATACAGCAATTCCTCTCCCTTTCCCCTTGTGCACGCGAGTCTTTGTGTGAAAAGGGATTTATTTAGGCATCTGTTCTAAAACTTTCCTCACTACCTCTTTTGTGTATGAATCTATTCACAATTGATCTGTAGAAACTTTAGAGTTGTATTGCTATATTTTTCTTTTCTGAAATAGTTCTCAGCGTCTTCAGTGGGTTGCTAAGTCTCCAGAAGGTGTTTTTAAGAGTTTTTCTCTTTCTTCACCTAAATATTGGCATTCTATGATATAGTGGGAGATTCCATCAGATATCATATTTCCACAAATCCTGCAGTGAGTATTTTCCTTTTTGATTATGAGAATATGACTTCACCTCTACCTAGAGTTGAAGTAATTCTAGTCCGTGCAATGAAGGCTATTATCTTCGATGACAGATTCCATGACAAGTATCGTTCTGGCATAAATGAATTACAGAGAAGTTTATAGTTTGAAATTTTTTTCGAATATTGTCGAGTCTAGCGAAGTCTTGTTGAGAATAAGCTGTTCTTTTTTAATTGTATCATGGTTCGGTGGGAGGTTCAGCCATGACTGACCACAACAGTTGATTATATCATTAACGGTTTTGTATAATCCTATGGAATTTTTTTACATTTGATGTACTTCTTTCAGTCTGTTCCAACATAATTTTGGCAGTCTGTACTCGTCCATTTCCAATATTCTCATGTAGTATTTCAATGTTAATTTTGTGGCGGTAGCGCGGTAGTGGCGGTGAGATTCTTCCAGTTTCCAATCTTAGTATGTGCCCCCCGGGATATATCTAGGTAAATCAATAAAGTTTTTATAAATGAGGTTTGAAGTTGCTCTATAATTTCCCCATTATCGCAGGCCCACACTTGGGCCGCGTAAAAAATAATTGATTTTATCGAATATTCAAATAGTTTGAATGCAACCACTATCGAATCGATTTTTTCTCTTATTAGAAAACCAATGGTTGAGTTTAGTGCGGTATATGCCTTTGCTTTGAAAACTAGCGCAGCTTGTCTGGTACTGTGTGTGTTTGTATAGGGGAATCCCAGATATGTTATTCTAGGGGTGACGGTCAACGGAGTGCCTCCCCAGAACCAGTTTTAATTTTTGCTCTTCCACCATTTCTGAACACCATTATTTTTGACTTTATTTTTCATTTAAAACTAATTTGTATTCCTTCAGATAAGTACTAAGTAAATTGATTTTGCTTTGCAAATTGATTTTTGATTCTCCTATTATTGCTATGTCATCTGCATACATGAGAAGATGAAGGAAGCCGAAGTCTGGAAGATAGAATACTGTGAGTGAAGAATTATTATAATATTCAATTAGATCAGATATATAAGTTATGAATAGTAGAGGTGACAGTGGCTCTCCTTGTAAAATTCCGGAATCAATTTTTACGTTGTTTGATTATTCACCTTTCCATCTAACTGAGATTTTTGCTGCCTCATAATAATTTTTATTATTGATATAAACCTTGGGCTTATTCCCATTTTTTGTAATTTATTCCAGAGTATTTCGTGAGGAACTGTGTCGAATGCCTTGGTCAAATCAACAAAGAAAACGTATAGTTTACCTCGTTTCTTTCTTAAAGATAGTTGGATAAGGGTATTCAGGGTAAAAATATGGTATAGACATGAGCGGTTTTTTCGGAATCCTTCTTTATTTTCTCCTATATAATGCCTTTTCTCAATCCACTTGTTGAGTCTGTTTCTTAGAATTGAGGTAAATAATTTGGATATATTGCTCCGCAGTGCTATTCCTCTGTATTTAGATGGGTTATTTCTGTCCCCGTTTTTGAAAATAGGGTGTATAATTGAATTCGTCCAAATCTCTGGATATTTCTCTGTTACCATTATCTTGTTGAATATAGTTCTTAGTTTTTCTAGAATAGGTATTGGTAATTTCTTTAAAAGTTCATTGGGAATATTATCCGGTACTGCGCTTTTCCATCCGATAAACTTTTAATTTCAGCTTTGATCTCATCAAGCGTTATTTCTTTATCTAGTTCTGTATCTTCCCACCTGATCCTCAGGTTTGCTTTATGGAAGGGTTCATTGTCGCCTTTATTTAGCAGTTTCTTGTAGAAGATAAACCGGTCCTTTATATCTACCAGGTCTATTAGTATGAAACGCAAAAATTTTCAGTGAATTCAAAAGTTCACCAATTCCATACAACAAAAGATTTTTTATTCAAAGTAACTGCCCTGATTAGCTATACACTCGGACCACTATTCAGGCAATTTTC
The DNA here is from genome assembly GCA_030710605.1 of Cordylochernes scorpioides. Lineage (NCBI taxonomy): Eukaryota > Metazoa > Arthropoda > Arachnida > Pseudoscorpiones > Chernetidae > Cordylochernes > Cordylochernes scorpioides. The sequence continues at coordinate 37,958,016 of CP092883.1, forward strand.
GAATTCCTTGTCTGGAAATTTCTATTCCTTTTGAGTCGAACCAGTCAACAAGTCATTTTCGGAGTATGTCTGAGTTCGATAATTCCTGGTCTTTTAGGGCGTTTCCTAAAGATGTGAAAAGGTGGTCGTTCGACGGCGCTAAGTCTGGTGAGTACGGCGGGTGGGGTTAGAGTTCCCAGCCCAAGTCTTTTATGGTGTTTTTGACCACCGTAGCGTTGTGAGCTGGAGCGTTGTCATGCTGCAGTATCAGGTTGTTGTGCTTTTCACGCCATTCCGGTCTTTTTTCATTCAACGCCTCTCTCAAACTGTGCATTTGTTATTCGTAGCGACTAGTATTGACCATTTTGCCAGGTTTCAGGAGCTCGAAATATACTACGCCGGTCTGGTCCCACTATATGCAAAGCATTGCCTTTTTTTCCGAAGCGATTGGGCCTAGGCGTCTGTTTTGGAAATTGGCCGGGCAGGCCCCACGACCTTTGGCGCGTAGGATTGCTGAAGTGGATCCATTTCTCATCAGAAGTTACGATTCGGTGCAAAAATGACTTCTTTTCATGCCTGGCGAGCAGCCCTTCGCAGGTTACCAGACGCCGTTATTGCTGCCTTTCGCTCAACTCGTGGGGGACCCATCTGGAAAGCTTTTGGGTCATTACGAGGCTGTTTAAACGTAGAGAAACAGCACCTTGAGACAGCTGGAGCTGTTTAACGAGTTTCTCCTGCATTTGGGTACTGTCCTCATCCAAAAAAGCTTGCAGTTCAGCGTCCTCGAACTTTTGGGGCAGTTTTCCATGTGGTTCATTATCAAGTTCAAAATCGCCACTTTGGAATTTTTTAAACCACCTGTAACACTGCGATTTGCTCAGAGGGTGGTCGCTGTAAACTTCCTCGAGCATTCGGTGGGCTTCAGTGGCACCTTTCTTCCAGTTGAAGGCGAACAACAAAACTTCCCGCAAATGGGCACTTTTTGGCTCGGAAATCGCCATTTTCCACGGGCTCCAGAAATTTTTCACGATTTGAATTTTTCTGAAACTGCACGCATGCTGATGCCACGTGAGTCAAAGAACAAAACGCCTACAACAGCGCCACCGTCGGCTCAAATAAAGTTGCACAGCGGCCTCTGGCGCCCATTTTCGCGTTTCATACTAATAGACCTGGTATATCAGCTGATAGGGTTACTTTTTTTCTGATAATAGATAGAGCGCTCCAGAAAGATTTGGGATCTCTAGCATTTTTTATTTTGTCTTTATTATATTTATCTCTTTTTGTTTTTAGTAATTTTAAGTATTTCTTCCTAACCTCTATGTATTCTTCCGGTCCTGTTCTTCGGTTGAATTAGTATATTTATGTGTTTTTCATTTGATAGCATTCCCTATCGTGCCAGGGCTTAGATATTGTGTTGCATTTATTTACTATTTTGGTGTAATATTTGATAGTTCCATTGCCTTGAAAATTTGCTCGGTGAAATTTGCAGTCATTGTATCAATATCTGTAGCAATGTCATATATTTCTTCTAGTGCATCCAGATTTCGTTTCAGTAGTTCTTCATTTTGAGACCAGTCGTATTTTCTGAATGGTATCACGTTTTTTTGTGTTGATTGCTTCTGTTTATGATCTGTATTTAGTACTAAGATTATTGGTAGATGGTCAGAATAGGGGAGTTCTTCTATCCACATATCAGATATGTTCTCTATTAGGCTTTGTGTAAACATAAAGTAGTCGGAGACTGATGAACCTCTATCTGACACAAAGGTAAAGGAATCTTCTGTGTCTCCTTTTGTTCTTCCATTTGCTATTGTTATTGAGTTTGAATCATTGAAGGCAATGAGTCTTTCTGTATATCTTTATAGTCATTATTATCATTAATAATATTGAAATTAATATCTTTCGATAAAAGGTAAAATGAATTCACAGTTTGAAAGTTGAAAATATGACAGAAATGATATAAATTGCTTTCATATTGATCTGTATGTTAAACAGCATTACTTCTATACGCTACTAGCAGTTTAAGAGATTTGTGAAGGAAACACAGTCACACTTTCAGTTTTACAATATATATTTTATAGATATATCTTTTTTCTTTTTCTTTTTAATTTTACATAGCTTTATACTTTTTTGTCTAGGAATGAGGTAGCAATGATAATGCTTCCTACATACAGAAAGTGTTCGGCTGCTGCCCAGCATGTTCTTCTTATCTGTCACCAATAGAAAACGTCTGGTCAATGATTGTCGAGCGGCCGGCTCGTCACCACACGCCAGTCACTATTGTTGATGAACTGGAGCATTCTGTTGAAGCTACATGGGAAGCTGTACCTATGCATGCTATCCAAGCTCTGTTTGACTACTCTATGCCTATAAGTGCTGTTATTACTGCCAGGAGCTGTTCTTCCGGGTACTGATTTTTTCAGATTCCATTCTTCCAAAATACCTGAAAATATAGTACCTCGTTATTATCAGTTTGATGTTTTTGTCCAATAAATATCTTTTTGTTATTAGCATTTTTCCCGGTTTAGAATTTTTAATAACAGTAGTGTATATATATTCCGGATAGAAACGTGGTGATACAAGATGGTTGATGCTGTGAAGTATGTATCTGAGGTGTGAAGGTTCAGGATAAATGGACACTGCCGTATGTTACAGAAATGTGATGGCATATAATAGAGGATTCCGTTCAGGATGATCCAGAGACATAATGGTACAGGGCAGAGGTACATTACTAGTATGTACCAGATAAATGGTGGTGTGTTCGTGTACAGGACAGAGAATGGAGCATAGTAGTAGTAATAACATTTTATTCGTTATCGAACGTTGTGTGGCCCATTGTACGTACTACATCCCAAACACGATACGACGCTAGCCGTCTCTGAAGCACAGTATGAACCTAAAACATGGTAGTGTGTGTACAGGACAGAAAATTATGTGAAGTATGTAAAGAGACGCGGTAAATGCAGTTGTGAGGTGTATTAAGCGATTTAACAATCCCCCGAAGTCGCACACGACGGACTGGCAAAAACAAGAAGCCACACATCGAGCGAGAGATAACCGCGCTGCCAAAAACCTCCAGGAAATTAAAGAGAGCGCCGCGAAGCTTATCTCGGACGTCCGGCCCCTGATACGCCGACGCCAGAACGCCCTTTGTTGGCGCCCGCACGGCCGCAATATTAAAATATCCGTATTTTCTACGTCTTCCGGTAGCGGGTTTATTAGGGCTACGATAAGCTCCACCCTGACATAAGACATGCTCAGCCTTCGGGGGAAGTAAACCTCCCAACCACTACCTACTTGGATCTATACGGCAACTTTCAACTTGATTTATGTATTTTGTAAAAGGCACAACTCAAAGACGAAGTCAGTATTGATATAACATCAAAAGAGACGATAAAATATATTATTATATTTGTTTTTGATATGCTTGGACGAGATTTAAAATGAATATTTTCTTCTACAGATTTCTTGAGTTTATACTAAAAGGATTGGATGCTCATTTACATATAGCTGTTCTCGAAAATGGTAACAGGTAAATAGGTGAAAAATATGTAGTTTAATTTAGTAATCTGTTAAAGGGTGAGTAGCCTAAAAATCGTCCAAAAATAAAAAAAAATATATATATTTTTTTTTCATTTCACCGCTTGTTTTAGATTTGGGAATAAACGACAAGATCTCAAAATATTTCCAAGTGTGTGAACATTCTCCAACTTATTTGGCAAATTTCATTTGAACTTCTACGGACATTCCATGAATGATATATGATTTACCTATATATAAAACCCACTAGCTAAACACCTCTACGGATAATTGTGAAGATTTCATGATTGATTTCCTTAAAGATCTCATGAAATCAAAACCCGCTCTCTGCGTTGGCGAGAGTCATTACCCCGAAATCATTGTATCCAGGTAAGTGTTCTGAATTTTATCCAGTCACCGACCCAAATCTAAAAGATTCTACTGAAATTCAAGAGCTGGCATAGTGTTGCGTCTATTTTCCACTGAAGAAACCACCTTTCTCTCCACACAATGCGGTTTTATATATTTTAAAAGTGTGGGGATATCGGTTTTTCTCTTCATTAGAATATGGGTGACGTTGCCACGTTAGTCACCTTTGAAAAGGGACAGAATATGATCGAATATTGCGACTGTTGTGATAGAAATGCATGGAGACATCTGAGGCTCTTCATTGGACACGACAATAACAACAAAAGTGCGGGAAGATGATATGTATGTGCCAAAAAAAAAGACACATTTACGTTTAAATAAATCTACCTTATACATCTATTACATTAAATAGAACAATGCATCTTTTGGTCTTCTCTGCTCAGAACGCGCATATTTTAGTGTACTTTTAAACGTCCAGAAAATGCTAAAATTCATGCATACAGTCATAGCCTAATTGAAAACGCTTCTAGAGTAAAACAGGAATATACATTGTTTTAATTATTATAGGATTTCTTATTTCGACAAGTTACAAAAAAAAAATCATAAAACGCCGCGCAACTCTTGATTAAAGGAAGCTTTCAGGCAAGCTCTTTTCAGCTAACTAAAACATATAAATAAGGCAATGGAGAGAGATATATTATATACCATTTTAAAAGAGGAATTTATGGAAATAGAGGATATAAGAATTTAATAATATTGTAGCAAAGTATTTATTATATTTATGTACAGATTATTATTTTCTTTTCAGAAAAAAAAAAGAATTATTACTTATTAAGAATTATTAATTAAAACTTTTCTACATAGCTCCTTTCCTATGGGAGCTGTGACCCACAGCTTGCAATTATTTTAGATACTGACATGGATCTGACGTGCTTCTGCCAAGAATTCACTTATAGTCTTGAAAATTTGTCCCTAGTAGCTTCGCCTATATATAAAAGAGTAAATTTGAAAAATTAACTAAGCTGAAGTAAGGTTTTTCCTCTAGCTACTTTAATAAAGTAAATAAAAGTATTTGGGTTTTTGAGTAATTGAGTAATTTATCGTTTTGTTGGAGGTTTCTCATTGAAAGTCCACTCTGTATTCACGGGTAATGTTGAAAAGTTCATTTGGAAAAACCTTCGAAATCTGTACTTCCTCCGTGTTATCAGGTCTTCGAGATATCCACATTTTCAATATTGTCGCGTGCAATGAATTCATTTTCTTATGCGGAAGTTATGGTGGTTGGTGATTTAGTTAGCCATCAGCAACACTTATATTTTAGGTTATTTTAGAGAGAAAAAAATATGATTTGTTTTTAATGATATCTTTATAGAGCCATTCATGATTATCATTTGGTATCAAATTGTCTATATTTTTTTTTCTTCGAATTGCTACTTCCTGGTGTTGATTCTTATCCCCTTGTGCAAAGATTACACAAATTCCATGACTTCATGCTTCTCAAGCATGATTTCGTGGAATCGGGTGTAGAGGTGCAGCTTTCGTTATTCGTGGCGCCATGATACAGGCACACTTTGGTGAAAGTCTGACTTTGCCTGTAACTAGAGGCTCTTCTTAACATGGAACTCTGTATCTCTGAAGAGGAACCCTTGCTTAGGTCTATCAACAGGGTCAGATTCTTAAAGAGGTCTTTCTTCTCTTTCTACGGTTATTGAAATAATTAAATATCAATTTTTAGTAGATATTTATTCCGATAGATGGCGCAACACATCAGAAACTTTTAGTTGCGTGATCAGAAGATGCCTTTTTTTTTATCAATATCCTTTTTTTGTCATTCTATATGTACTTTAAAAACATTTATCTCAGAGTTGTATTTATGAATTATTCTGATATTGGCTTTTATTCTTTGTATCATTTGCAATTTATTCTGAAATGGTAGATTGTAGCGATGTGAGAATTGTTCGATTTTATTAAATCGACACATTTATAAGTTGAAATATTCTTGAAATGTGTCAATCCCATGTGTGATGAGCTAATGTTTAGTATCAATATGAAATGATCCGTATATTGATTCTTATGCACCTTATGTGTCAAGATTATGAATTTATTTATTAATTTTATACTTTTAATACGGAGATTGGTGGAAGGATGGTCTAAACCGTTGGTTTTCGACCGCTATGACCCGGGTTCGATTCCCGCATTGGGCACTTTTTCTGATTTAAAAAGTAAATGCTCCAATGGCCCCCGATTATTGCAAAAGTTCAAAGAGTGCAAGTAACAAAACGGGTCTCTGGGACATTCGTAAGTACTAAGCTGAACTGTTTTTCACATGTGTAGACATGTGGTGTACTTACAGTAAAAGCAGTCGCCAACTTCTTCTACTAACCATGATTATCATGGCCTGTACCACGTGTACTAGGGATAAGCAATAGGGATATGCTAAGGATTCCTTCAAATTGTCTGTTACAGTAGAACCGTTCATGAGAAACTATACTATGAATACCTCTAGGGTCTTCTGAAAGATGCACGTTCATTGAAGGTAGGATCAGATAAATATGAGTCTCTTTTGGGAGGTATTGAATTGAATATAAATGAAAATACTACAAAAAAAAAAACTAGCGAAAATGCTAAATAATATTTTAGTGATGAGCCAAAAAAAAAAATCTTCCTAATTTTTCTCACATTATAGTAAGGGGATGGTGAAATTTGTTTCTAGATAAGATAAAAATTCATATAGCTCTCAGAAGGAAACATTTTGATCAACAAAGCACGCAAAATAATGATATTTAGAATAAAAAGTTCAATCTCAAATTCAACCAAAGGGTAAATATATTTAGAAAATTCAGCAGAGAAATATTTCGCACTCAGCCATTTGAGAAACATGCCTGCTATCTCTATATAAAATAAAGAGTTGAATTACTCTGAATAGCATTTAACCTTTTTAATAAACTTTCATAATTCTCAATTCATTCATAATAATGGGAATTTCAGAAGTTTTTATAATTAAGGCAGTAGAAGACTCGAGTTGTTTTTTGGACATGAGGAACAAACCTCAATACATCTTTTGCTGGATTGTCCTGTTTTTCAAGACTATAAAATCGACAATAATTTAATAGTAGCAGATCCAAGTATTTTTATTTCCAGTAAAGGAATGTATATTAAATTTAATACCTTTTGTAGATATATTTTGAATTATATAGCAACAAATATCTTTTGAGAAACTGATCATTTATATTATGTTGATTGTAGATATTGCCAGACATTTCTTTTGCACACAGATCTATGTTCCCGTTTTTTTCTCTCTCTTTCTCCTTGTTAATATCATCTGACTATTCTTTACAGCCGAAAATTTTTGTGAATATGTATAGACAAATGTAGAGGCATACATGTATGACAGCGGGAGATCCCTAGAGTAGACATAGCGCTTTAAATTGAAATAAATAAATAAATTCAACATTTTAAATAATAGTTATATATATTCTAACAAAATAAATTAATATAGCAGAGCTATTTTTAACACTTATCTATAAAAAAATGTGCGAATGATTTTTCAATATAAAATAAATAGCTGAATTTTTCTGGGTGACATTTAACTTTTCTCGTGTGATATCTAAACTGAAAGACTTAAACCAACCAACCAACTCGGGGAGGAAAATTCCCAAATCCATTAGAAAAGCACCCGGATTACGGATCCCTCTCCAGAGAGATAATCATTCCAATAACATCAGAAGAGGATTTGGTGGTATTGATTGGACGAAGTGACAAACAGATTTGTCAATAGAGCACCGGCTTGGTCAAATATTGTCGGTTTGGATCGCGAGCCTTTAATTCCAAACACTCAACGCTGTAATGTTAGATTTATCTCAACGCTGTAATGTTAGATTTGTCTCAACTCTGTAATTTTAGATTTGTCTCAACGCTGTAATGTTAGATTTATCTCAACGCTGTAATGTTAGATTTGTCTCAATGCTGTAATGTTAGATTTGTCTCAACTCTGTAATTTTAGTTTTGTCTCAATGCTGTAATGTTAGATTTGTCTCAACGCTGTAATGTTAGATTTATCTTAACGCTGTAATGTTAGATTTGTCTCAACGCTGTAATGTTAGATTTGTCTCAACGCTGTAATTTTAGATTTGTCTCAACTCTGTAATGTTAGATTTGTCTCAACGCTGTAATGTTAGATTTGTCTCAACGCTGTAATGTTAGATTTGTCTCAACGCTCTAATGTTAGATTTGTCTCAACGCTGCAATGTTAGATTTGTCTTAGCGCTGTAATGTTAGATTTGTCTCAACGCTGTAATGTTAGATTTGTCTCAACGCTGTAATGTTAGATTTGTCTCAACGCTGTAATTTTAGATTTGTCTCAACTCTGTAATGTTAGATTTGTCTCAACGCTGTAATTTTAGATTTGTGTCTCTACTCTGTAATGTTAGATTTGTCTCAACGCTGTAATGTTAGATTTGTCTCAACGCTGTAATGTTAGATTTGTCTCAACGCTGTAATGTTAGATTTGTCTTAACGCTGCAATGTTAGATTTGTCTTAGCGCTGTAATGTTAGATTTGTCTCAACGCTGCAATGTTAGATTTGTCTTAACGCTGCAATGTTAGATTTGTCTTAGCGCTGTAATGTTAGATTTGTCTCAACGCTGTAATGTTAGATTTGTGTTTACTAGCCATTTTTACAGAATGTGACAATTAGTGCACTCATTGAAATTATTCAAAACAAAAAATATCCTAAAATTGATTTAAAGGAAAGATTAACAAATAATTATCAACTCAATAAAATAATCCCTTGTTACAATATTAAGATGAAAATATCAGGTTCCCCAGGGATAAGTTATTTATTTATTTTTTCTCTGGAAGCCCGATGTTTCCACCTTATGTGAATAGAACTTCATACTTTTTCACTCGTAAATCAGCAGAATTGGTTAATATTGCGCATTAGACCACTTCTATATTTCTCTCCTGAGATCAAATTTCTCCCTGGTAGATATTTTAACAGCATGTTTTTTTTTTTTTTTTTTTTGATTGCGAATGATTCACGTGGACTCAGTCAATCATTCTTCCTCAGGCTAGAGACGCTATCAAGGCTGAACAATATCGGGACCAATATCAAGCGCAGACTTATTCCGTACATCAATATGCTCTATAATAATGATGGTTACATGCTTTGCCAAGTCAAATCTAGTATCTATTATTCCAAGATCGTCGCTAAAACATCTTGAGGCTGAAAAAATCGCCTTTGTGACGAAGAAGGAAACGTAGCCATCGTCCCAGAAGTTCATTGAATCGATGACCTTTGGTCATACTCAAGTTGCTGGTTTTCTTAAAGGGGCAGAAATCCCCCTCTCCCAAAAAAATCTGCTTATCAAACGATCCAGGATTGTTTGCGCAAAATTGATAATGCTTTGTGCAGAAGCTGACGATGTATACTTCGCCTAGAATAGACTCGATGCTGTGCGACGAGGAAGCATTATTTACGCTGAATATGTCCTTATATTATTCAGTCTTAGTTAATATTTGTTCCTTGTACCAAAATCACTTTATTAGGTACCGCTAAAAAAAAGCAACCTAGTTTTAGATATTTACAATAATCAATAATATGTGAGGTTTATTCACATATTAAAACAAAGGGTCTAACGCGGGATTCGATCTTGGTTCATGGCTTGTCGGGAATCGAGGGTTCTACCCACTCGTTCACCGACTCTTATATTCGAATTAAGATATTTAATTGTTATCATACATTTATTGTAAGTATAGAAATGTCACTTTGAAATGTGTGTCTCCAGAATACCTGTTAGATGCGACCCGAGTTACATCTCATAAATTTGCCTTCCTATTTGTAGTGTATTTGCATGCTTGGATATTTGGAGAAATTCAAATATTCTTTTTGCATACTCAATTGTGGCCTCAGGAATTCGTATATAAATAGCGGCACAATTTTGCTATAAGTCAGTCAGTAGTATGTATCTATTGTAGGGTATGTTTGCTTCTAATCAATTATAACACCCAAATCCGTGGCCTAATCTAAGCAACACCTTATCCTGCTACTTGGAACCGTCGCCCTCAGGTAAATCCGTCGTTACCAGAAGTCCACTGAGCTTCTGATCAACAAGCTCGCCTTCCAGCGCATTGTGCGTGAGATTGCCCAAAACTTTAAGACCGACCTGCGCTTCCAGAGCTCCGCTGTCATGGCTCTACAGGAAGCCAGTGAAGCCTACCTGTTTGGCCTGTTTGAGGATACCAACCTCTGCGCCATTCACGCCAAGAAGGTGACCATTGTGCCTAAGGACATCCAGCTCGCCCGCAAGATCCGCGGAGAGCGTGCCTAAGCTTTTGGTAACTTATCCTGGCTACTCTCTATCTAGCGACACAACATTAATGATACAAGTAGTAATGATATTTGTATAATAGAGACGCGCGCACGGCAGAGAATGTATTTTTCCTTTATCCCCTATTTTGTCTATGTTACCTTAATTACCTTGTATATAATACATTGTGTAAATATTATATTCTCAAAACTAAAAATTAGGAGGATATTATTAAATTGTCTTGTTAATCACATTGAACACACTCTCTCCACATTTCTGATTAAAATTCTGAAAGTGAAGAATGTATTTTGGAAACCTTTTACCAAAATTGAAGATTTTTCAACATTAAAAATATAATAATCTTAATTAAACGAATTAGCATGATTAATTTACATGCAAATTAGGAACGTAATTAAATATAATTTAATTAGATATTCGATTTTCTTAGAGAATTTTGATATCAAATTTAATTAAACAAGATATTAAAAATAATAATTCAAGTTAGCAGATAGCAAACAAAATAAAACCTGAATCGACCTGCTAACATCCCCCTTTTTATTTAATAGGGAGGGTTATGATTGAAGTAAAAAAAGAAGATTTGTTGTACCAAGCTAGCATTGCACAAGAGAAAAATGAAAAGTATTTTTGAATTTTATATTAGAAAAACACATGAGCTTATTCATTGTTGCACTACTTGTGCTGTTGTGTTGTCTGTAGACTGATCCATTAGGGGTTCGGTGGAAGGGTGGTCTAAACCGTTGGTTTTCGACCGCTACGACCCGGATTCGATATCCGCATTGGAAACTTTTTTTCTGATTAAAAAAAGTGCCCACGATTCTTGCAAAAGTACAACCCCACCAGTGAGTGCAAATAACCAAACGGAGCTCTGGCACATTTGTAAGTGAAAAATTCGAACTGCTTTTCACATGTGTAGACATGTGGTGCACTTACAGTAAAAGCAGTCGCCTAATTCTACCAACTATGATTATCATGGCATGTACAACGTTTACTGGGGATGAGCAAAACCACCTTCCTAGGTCGTTGAGATATAGCCTGTACCTTGTTAATGAGGGCCAATACAATTTTGCTTTTCTGAATATTTTTTAATAAAAATAAAATGTTTCAATAATATTTAATTAAGTTACATAATTATATTATGATGCATTAAACTGGATTATGGTGGATTAAACTGGCGAAACCGCTGGGAAGGTTCACCACTGATGAGCCAGGTCCTCCCATTAATTTTTCAATTGCAGTAGGGCAGTAGTAATTGTTTAATTTTTAAAAGAATCATACGCTTCTATAATAGTTTCGAAATTTAATAACTTACTTATTTTTTATTTTCACGATTTTTAGCGTAATTACGCAAATATGAATATAACTATCTATTTCTTTGATTTATCAGGAAACCTCTTGTAACAAATATTTGGTCGTTGAGGTAAAGCCTTCGCTACGTTGACCAGGGCCAACAGCCTGAAAGGCGTACGCGATTGATTTTTCTTGATTTATCAATATCAAAACGCTCTGCCATCTAAAAAAATGATATGTATGTGGTCAGGATATGCATTTTTAAATCTTTAATATTAACCCCTGATATTTTCTTTTTTCTTACTTTATAACATACTTGTTTTTATTTATTATTAAATATATATATATTTTTTATAATTTATTATCCTTTATTGTAGCAATATATATTTAGCTATAAAATTGGGAAGCAATGGTTAAAATATTTATATGAAATTTATAAAGTATTCGATTTTCTCAATAAGAACCGCACTATTTTTATATTAAGAATATGAGAAAATTCTGAAAAAGGAACATTTCCTTTGTTGGCATAAGTTTCATTTTTGAAGGTAATTTCACTAAAGTGGCCTAGGAATCCCAGGTTTAGTGTCGAGGTCGGGCAATCAAAGATCGATCAAACTATTTTATAGGCAACCCACAAAATGGCTTTATACCCGGGTTAACCCCCTCCCGGTATGGACAACAGCAGCTTTTGTACCTGCAAGGTGGTTCTGGACTTGTTCTGACTTTGTTAGGATTTCATTGTAGTGCTAGTTTTTTTATGACTTTGTTAGGATTTCATGGTAGTGCTAGTTTGTTCTGACTTGTTAGGATTTCATTTATTTATTTCAACGCACAAAACGAGATATCCCGGCTAGGGATAATTGCGTCGATTTACATTTTTTTTAAACATAAACAGTTATAAACATATTATACAAGAAAAAGTAATTAAAAATAAAAAGAGAAACAATAATATATATTAGGAACTTGAACCTCTCAGGTTTGAAAGATAATCATAAATATAATTACAAAAATAATTAAATCTATTATAATTCTCTCTGCTATTTACAAATTGATATAGATAGATCTACAGCATTTTATTGTCTGTTTTCTAGCGCTAAAGAAGAGTTATGGTTTTCATTATATCTTCCATCACTGTTCGTTGATATATGTTTAGTAAATCCGTGTTGCCTTGACTCATTTGGTTGTTCTCTTCATAATATTTATTGATTTTGTTTTTAATTATGTTTTCAAAAATTTAGAAATGTTTTTGACGTCAATGATATTGGTCTAAATCTTTTGCTTGTTTCATAGTTTATTTTATCAGATTTTGTAATGGTCTTTACAGTAGAGTCTTTCCATATATCCGGATAATAACCTAATTCAATACATTAGTTGAATATTTGTTGTAAAATCGAGATTAAAAGTGAATTGCATGTTTGATCATATTATTACTGATCAAATCTGGACCTGGTGCTTTCTTGGTATTTATATTTGAAATAATATTTTCAACAGCTTATATTTCCATAAAAATGTTATTTTTGTTTAGATTTACTAGTCCTTATGTCAGAATTCGCAAGTCTAGGTTACATCCGAATTTTATTTAATCTCTCTGGCCTTCATTGTTCTTCTCTGATTGTGTTTCCTTTCCTTTTTGGTTTCTTCATCACGAACTGGTTTATTTTAATTATCTTGTGACCCAACTGTGGCTGGTTTTCTCTGGAATCTCTAGTCTTGACAACTGAGAATTTAAACAATTTTATTGATTCTTATAATAAATTGTTACAAAGGTAGAAAAATATAATAAGATAGTAAATAAAGGGTAGATAAAATGTAGGGGAATATATATAATTGTGTATGTGTATAAATTTCTTCAGCAAGGAAGGCTTCTCCACCTTGAAAGAGTTCTCCTTCAGACAAGATCTTCTTGATTACTCCTCAGTTCCACGCCGAGGAAGTACTTATAGATGCACGTCTTGGCAGACACCAGGATGACATTTTCAAGCCTGGTTGCTCAGTGTGGAGGATACTTCACGTGGTGCTGTGCTGACGTGTCTCTGATCGACCAACCTATTAATAATTCTTCACGCGGGAGGTAATCAGCCTACCTAAGGCAAACAATAAAATGCTAATCAGGTCTCTTCTCTCCTCATTAATGAGAAACTCCCCCCTTGCTCGCTTGTAAATTGACCCGAGACTCGGTGGCAAGACGCAAGAGTTGCCACCCTTCCCGCAATATTACAGTAATTATACTCCACATATAATGAAACCATTTATTATCTAAACAATGGATGATATATATAAACATCTCTCACATTTCTCTATATCTCTCTTATTATATATATTCTATTAGGAAAGTGTTCTCCTCTAAAAAAATCATTTTTATTTTGCTTAAACTGATCTTTCTCTCTTTATATTTATATTAATTATATGCATAAATTTAATCCGTGAAAAACGTTTACAAAAAAATCAGAACATATGTAAATTTTATATTTAGCTTTATAGAAAGTTTATTTTATCTATGAATAATCGGAGCAGAGGAAGGTTTTTTTTTTGATAAAGCAATTTTACTTTAAATCTTGAAGACATTCGTATATTTCCAGGAGAAACAATCGTTGTTGGCAGTTAATAGACATATACATATTGTTGGGAGAACGCTGCTGGAGTCTTTTGTTCACATGTCACATTTTAGCTTACTGTCTACATCTTATGGATTTAATTGTAACTTTTACAACTTATTTATTTATATTAAATTTCATGTATAATTATTTTAACATAATTTTGTTTGTATAATTATTTCCCATACTTTCCTATCGTTGAATTTGCATACTTTCTGTTCTTGAAGATTGTTTAAGACAAAAATATTTAGTTAAAAGTTGCTTTTTCTCAAACTATTCGTTTTTAAATAAACGTCAAAAGTCTTCTCGGGTGTTTTCTCCCAGTAAATCAGGTCACCAGCGAAAAAATATTTAGGCAGATATTATCGGTCACCATATCTTTCCACGCGGTTGTGCAGTTTCTACAGACTTCGGATTGTATGGAAGAGTATTCTCCAAAGTAAATACTTCAGCCCATAGAATAGAGTTTGGTCTTCTTACCTGAATACCGTCGAACAAGTTTAGAATTGTGAAAAATAGTACAAAAATGCATTTTCACTCGGATCAGGTGTATAAATTAAGAAAAAAAGGCATTTCCTGATCGTGCAACTTAAGGTTGCTGATGGCTTGCGCCATCTAACGGAATAAATATCAACTAATCGTTTAATTTTAATTATTCCAGAATTGGCCAAAAATCGTTTCTTGATAAATAAAAAAGCTAACCGTCGTTGAGGTAAAGCTTGTACCACGTTAACCAGGGCCAACAGCCCGAAAGGCGTATTTGGTTAGCTTTTGTTGATTAATCAAGAAACGTTATTTGGCCAATTCTGGAATATTAAAAAATCAATGCTTAGTTTATATTTATTTCGATAGATAGCGCAAGTCATCAGCAAATTTTAGTTGCACGATCAGGAATTGCTTTTTTTTGTTGTTTTTTAAGTTCAGAATTGTTTCCTTCCAACCTCTTCGATATTCATTAGGGCTTTGATTAGCTTTACAAAAGTAAAGACATTTATCATTTATTCACAATTAATCATAAGAGTTGCAACTTAAAAGAAGACTAAAAGAAACTTACTGTTTTGTCTCACCACTAAAAGCTTGTGTAGCTGAATTCCTGTATATTTATTGCTATTTTCATTAATTTCAACTTTTATTCAAACCCGAAGACTATTTGATCAGAAACGAAAAATGTCTTGCAAATTTGCCTTATATATATATAAATTAAGAAAAAGGCATCTCCTTATCGTGCAACTGAAGGTTGCTAATGGCTTGCGCCATCTATCGAAATAAATATAAACTATTCTCGTTGATTTTTAATTATTCCAGAATTGGCCAAATACCCATTCTTGATTAATCAAGAAAAGCTAACCACGGACGCGTTTCGGGCTGTTGGCCCTCATCAGCGTGGTGCAAGCTGTACCTCAACGACCAAAAAAAAATTGGTCATTAAGGCATCCTGAAAAATCATGAAACGAGTAGTTAAGGCCAGAATTGCGTGAGAACGCTACACAATGTGAAAAAATAGTACAAATTTAATATTGTACTGAGATAAGGTGCATAAATTAAGAAAAAGGCATCTCCTTATCGTGCAACTGAAGGTTTTTCAGGATGCCTTAATGACCAATTTTTTTTTGGTCGTTGAGGTACAGCTTGCACCACGCTGATGAGGGCCAACAGCCCGAAACGCGTCCGTGGTTAGCTTTTCTTGATTAATCAAGAATGGGTATTTGGCCAATTCTGGAATAATTAAAAATCAACGAGAATAGTTGATATTTATTCCGATAGATGGCGCAAGCCATTAGCAACCTTCAGTTGCACGATAAGGAGATGCCTTTTTCTTAATTTATGCACCTTATCTCAGTACAATATTACATTTGTACTATTTTTTCACATTGTGTAGCGTTCTCACGCAATTCTGGCTTTAACTACCCGTTTCATGATTTTTCAGGATGCCTTAATGACCAATTTATTTGGTCGTTGAGGTTCACTCTCCTCAGAGAGACTCTCTCAGTCACACCTGTACACATCTCTGCTCTACTACTCCTGCCATGACTCCAGCTAGGAAGAAGAAGAAGAACGCCCAGGGCCCTCCTGTGACCCTCGCTCAACTGCAAAAGGAGAACGAGGAGGCGACGCAACCCTTCCAAAATGCCTTAACGTCAAGTTGCGGTCCGGGCAGATCAATGCCCTCCTTGCTGAGGTGGAGAGCCTCTCTGGCGTCCTTTAAGGAGCTGGACGAAGATGCCAACAAGCCCCAGACTGACTGCCACAGCACCCAAACCAGCCCTGCTCCCTGCTTAAAGGAAACCAGCTCCCAGACTGACCCCACCAAGCCCGCCACTCCTGCTGCAACCAAGAGTAGGTAGCCTGAAGCTCCCAACCCCGCTGCCAAAAGATCCAACCTGAAAGGTCCAACAAAACCTGCGCCTTCCCGCGTCCCCAAGCCTGCGGCCGCCCAAGTGGTCCTCCATGGGGAAAAATCGGCGGCCCACACAGTGGTCGTCTCTGATGACCCACAGGCTGACCCAAGGGATATTTACAAGGCTGTCCGCGCTGCCCACACTCTACCCCAAGGTGTTTGGGCCTCTCTACGCACCAAGGGGAAGCTGGTCCTCCACTCCAGCAATCCCGACATCATCCCTGAGGTGACAACCTCCCTGGCCAGCAAGCTAACGGGAATGAAGGTCCGCCAGCAGAAGAAGATCCTGCCAAGAATCTGCCTCTTCAGAGTGGATGAGGAGACCTCCAATTCCACAATCGAGGAGACCTTCCTGGCAACCGCTGCAGTCAGCAAACTCCCTGGAGAAAAAGTGGTGCGCGTGGCGCACCGTTCTGCGCCAAGAAACGGGACCTGCACCGCCTTCATCGAGGTGGACCTCAAGACCTTTGGAGCCCTGGGCGTTCGCGGAAGAATCGTGGTTGATGGTGTTATCCTCAACTTCGAGGAGTCCATCCGCGCCCGCGTCTGCTTCCGCTGTTGTGGCTTCGGCCACAACTCTGCCCAATGCACCAGAGCTCCTAGGTGCTTCCACTGCGGTGAAGACGGCCATGAAGGCCGCACCTGCCCATCCATTGCTGACCAGCGCACCCTCAAATGTGCCAACTGCTGCTCAAAGGGCCTCCCAGCCAAGCACGAGGCGAGAGCCTCGTACTGCCCCATCCTGAAGTCACGTTTTAGACTTCAAGAACCTTCTGCCCCCAACTCCACCTGCCATCTTCTACAGTATGCTGGCCTATGCTAGACTCCTGCCTCACTGCTCCCTGGCGCTGCTTCCCTCCTTTCCCAACGACTCCACCATCCCTGCGAGACACCTCCTGCCGCCAGATCCAAGGATCCCTTGCCACCTGACATCGCGTCTGCAGCCATGATGAGTCGAGAAGGGCTAGAAGTCCATCCAATTTGGACAATTAGCCGGAACCCAAATCATCATCATCGTTGAGGTACAGCTTGCACCACGCTGATGAGGGCCAACAGCCCGAAACGCGTCCGTGGTTAGCTTTTCTTGATTAATCAAGAATGGGTATTTGGCCAATTCTGGAATAATTAAAAATCAAAGAGAATAGTTGATATTTATTCCGATAGATGGCGCAAGCCATTAGCAACCTTCAGTTGCACGATAAGGAGATGCCTTTTTCTTAATTTATGCAACTTATCTCAGTACAATATTACATTTGTACTATTTTTTCATATATATATATATGTAGGTACATTCAATTTTTATTGTTTTTGGCTATTCATATAAATAACATTCCCTCGAAATTATTTAGTTATTCGAACTCTTATTTCTGATCGCGCTTAGAAAGTATTCAGAGCGAAATCAAGCAGAATAGCTGTATAAACTATATGTACATATAGAATGTGATAGAAACCAGAATTTTAGTTTTTTTTTTTTTTTGCTTATCCCTAGTACACGAGGTACAGGTCATGATAATCATGGTGTGTAGAAGTTTGCGACTGCTTTTACTGTTAGTGCACCACATGTTTACACATGTAAAAAGCAGTTCATTTTGCACTTACAAATGTGCCAGAGCCCCGTTTGGTTACTTGCACTCCCTGTTGGGGTTGGGCTTTTACAAGAATTGGGGGCCATTGGAACATTTTTTTTATCAGAAAAAGTTCCCAATGCGGGAATCGAACCCGCCGTAGCGGTCGAAAACCAACGGTTTAGACCACATTTTAGTATTGGTAGAGAATATTATTTAGCGTATAAAATATAAATGTGATTTAATAGAAATTTTGAAAATGAAATGCATCATGGAAATAAAGGTGACAAAAGACAAGGGATCCTATTTTATACACTGAGGTATTTTTACATTTTATTAATCAACCAGGCGCGATATTGAAATATTTATGCCTATTACAGAGGAAACAAACAAAACAATAAAAATATTAGAGCTTAGAATTGAATATTTACAAATTTACATGTAGCAATTGACAGAGTCATAAAATTTATATAAGCAAAGTGGCAGAGAGGTAAAAGAGTTAGAGCATTTAGATCAGGGAACAAACGATTTCTCACTTCTGAAAAGTTCGGATAGTCGTTGATGAGGTGAAGAGCAGTTTGTCCCGTTTCTCCGTAGGTATTGGTTTCCGATCTGTCCCAGTCCTTCAAATACTTCAGGGAATTCCTTGATCGGGTTAATTCTCGTCGCAACCACTTCAATCCGCCTCGCCAGGTTCAAGAGCTCACATGCCCGGCGACACAAAAGAGGTTCACTCAAACGACGAATGACATAAATCTTCTCCTTGATTTCATAATTGCCATTTCGCAGCGTTGATATAAACATACCCACAGTCTGAAGTTAGGAATATTCAGCAGCTCTAATGTTGATATCACTTTCCACTAGTCGTTGCTGTCCCATTATCTTCTTGAAAAGACACAGAGGAACACATGTAACATCCGCCTGGGAGTCGAGCTTGAACTTCACCTGTTTCCCGTTCACTTGGATTTCTGCTGTCCACCGCCTCCTGCACTCGCCTTCATCATCATCGAGATTAGATGAATCCTCCACAGCTGAGACCTCCAGGAGAAAACCAATTTCTTCATCAAGTTCAGACACAGCTTTGACTTCCGCAGTCTTCGCCTGCTTATCTGGGCAGCAATTTGCAAAATGGCCAGTTTTTGAACATAGTTTACATCT
Source organism: Cordylochernes scorpioides (assembly GCA_030710605.1). Lineage (NCBI taxonomy): Eukaryota > Metazoa > Arthropoda > Arachnida > Pseudoscorpiones > Chernetidae > Cordylochernes > Cordylochernes scorpioides. Next base: position 37,977,214 of record CP092883.1, read on the forward strand.
TTGTCCTTCCGCACGGTAAGCCTGTCCTTCCCTGTGGGTGAAACCTCCGCATTTTGGACATCGTGATCTTGTTTTGGCTGACTTCTCCTACATCCTCGAAGGCTGCTGTTGTTGTTTCGGTGATTGTTTCTTCGAGTTGAACTTCACCTGATTGACCTTTTGGCTTGTTGAGGGACGCTGCAGGTCGACTTGCTGCTGTCGAACGGCTTCCTGCTGTCGAACCATTTTCACCGCCTTTTCCAAAGTCAGTTCTCTGTCCAACTGCATTCTTTCAGATAAAGCTCTGTCCCTCACTCCAACCACTATTCGGTCACGGATCAACTGCTCATGAAGACACTCAAATTCGCAACTATCAGCCAATTTGTACAATGAAGTGATGAATTCGTCCACTGGCTCCCGATCCTCTTGGATTCTTGAATTAAATTTTGCACGTTTGTAGATAATATTCTTTCTGACACAGAAGTGGCTGTCGAACGCCTTGAGGACGGAATCAATTTTCGTTGCCTCTTCCTCCGTTGTGAACTTGAAGGTCCTGGATATATCATCCGCGCGGTCACCCATCAAGTACATGAACAAATCGATCTTGTCCGCCTCCTCTTTCTTCTTCATTCCACTGACCACGAGGTATCGTTCGAATCTCTTCCTCAATTTGTGCCATTCGTAGGGAGTTTCTGGAGGTTGAATCTGAGCCATGTTGAATTATCTTCCAAGGTCCACAAAAAATCGATATTTTGCAATATACGGGTTCGTATTTTATCCAGTTATCGCTGCCACCATGTTTTAATGTCCATCCATACATAGTTAAAAACAACAACTCTCTTCCCGTACCCCGCGCAGGCCCGGTCACGCTCCGCCGCGGCACGTGGGAAAACATACCATGTTCCCAGTACAGATATTGTAGAAAATAGTTTAATTATTCGAAAAATATTTATTAATCATTTTTATAAAACGTAACTCTAAAATTGATATATAAGATATTTAAAAATATGTAAATAAAAATTTTGCTTTATGTTTTATCGCCAGTATGATTTTAAGTATACTTTAAATTTGAAAAATGTTTAAAAAAATGTGTTTCAAAAATATAAGGCATCAACTATTTTTCATTCTGTTTGAAAATTAATAACTTTGCGGAGATATAATATTGATGTCAGCTTTTACATTTATTTTCGCACAAGTTTTAAATTGATGTAAATATATAAAAACGTGAATAGATGTGAATGCAAAAATACTTAAGACAATTCCCAAAAATGCCAATTAAATACATCAAAAAGTATAAATATTCTAAAGATGCCGTTTCTAATAACTTCATCAATATTTCAACAAAAGATAAATATCATGAAAGATAAAAAGACATTTTTATTTATCAGTAAGCGACTGTTTCCATCTTAAAGTCAATAAATAACAAATCAAGTCACCGCATCCAATATGCAACTAATGAGTTGGCCACACTGGATCTCTAATGGAAATTTATGCTTTAATAAAGCAAGTCATTCACTAACAGCGACACAATATTGTGTCAAGGTGGCAGAATTAAAATTACATTTCTTGCTTCTGTTTATTTTACTTGAGAATTGAAGTGAGGTTTGATTAATGTGATTGGATTCTCTGAAGGTAAATATTTTGATTAGTTTATGTTAGTTATTGCCAAATCCCATACGCTTTCATTGAAATTTACATATTTACATAAAATTTAAAATAACAAACGGTATAAATAAACAGAGAGTGTTCCGTTTTTAAATTAAATATTTTAGTACTCTCTCTTTATTATAAAAATAATTAACAAATGTTTGTATATCTTATTGTTTTCAATGTTTAAGCCTTGATGTTCAGTAACAGCTCTGCATCGAATTTACTAGGAAATAAGGATTCGTCTTAGAATATTTTGGACAAGACTATCCCAACAGTACTCAACGACTTTCTAGAAACTATCTAGAGTCTTAGGTTTTCTAAATCTAAGAGAATTTTTAAGCAAGCCAAAAACACAAAACTCCATAGGAGCCAAGCCTGGGGATTTGACAGGGATGTACGAAATGCCGGTTTCATTATTTTTTTTCGTCTAGGTATTGACGTGTTGACTCGTGGCTTTATCATTGTGCAGCCACACCGGTCTTGAGTCACTTGGAAACAAAAAATGGGATCTCATTGTCGAATAATGGGTCTAAGACAGGTCTTTGGCAAATTTGCGAATTTATCTTGACATTTGGTTCCACCTTCTTTATAGAAAGCTTTCCATTGTAGCAGAAACATGAAACAATCTAGAAGCCCTTTGAAAAACTTCCCTTGCAATGCTTGACCCAGTTATGAAAGGTGTTTATTTGAGAGTTAGCATAGTAAATGACACGGGGTTAGTTTCTATCATAAAGGTAAACCCATGCCTCGTTCAGTGTAACAACATTCTTCCATTTTTCACACCTGCCAGGTACTTTTCATAAAAGGCCTTGCTGTAGGTCTTGCGTCCTCTATATTGCGCGGCTTGAGAAATTGATCTTCAGCCTTTTAAAGTATTTAAGTCGATTTTTCTCTAATAATACGGTTAACGGTAGAAAGTGGTACGTTGTTTATTGTGGAAAGGTTCATTTGAGAAGGTGGATTCTCTCTGACAACCATTTCGTTTATTTTTATTTCGGTTGGAGTTAAAGGTTTCTTCACCTATCTTTTTTTTAAATAATATTTTCGCTTAATTTCATAGATTTCAAAATTGTCTTTGTTTTCATTTATTATAAAACTGATTGTTCACTAATAGTAATATTATTTTTCTCCTAATTACAATATTTTGGGTAAGCGAATATTTATCATCGGAAAGTCTGAAAACGTAACCTCTTACAAAATCACATATAATTTTAAGTATTTCGAATATTTAAAAATCGTTTTTTTTTCATGAAATAGGTTCTTTCGAAAAAATGAAACATAACTCAAATCGCGCGCTTCTTTTGCGAGCTATAGCGTTGTAAAATCGTTCTTTTAAAAATAGAACACCCTCTGTAATTCCAAAATGCATACTCTGAGCATTGGATCATTTTCTTAATTATAAAAGAGTGCTTAATCCGCGGAATTCGATCCGGGGTCGTAGCTGTCGAAAACCAACAATTTAAACCCCTCGTCCACCCTCCCGCATAATAAACGATTATAAAGAATAGAAAACTCTGGAGTAATGTCTGAGCTTAATCTTGAAGTTGATGGAAAGAATCCGTGTCGTAGTCCTGGAGCGGATTGGAGAAACGAATTCAGTAGGACAGCTATTGAATCAGGTCTGAAAGGTGGTAGTCTAATACCACTCCATTCCTTTGTTCATCGATTCATATTTTTATGAATGATATACCTTTTTCTTCATTTCATATATTTCATCTCAATTTTCCCCATATATACCCAATCGTAATAATCAATTAAATACCGAAAACTCAATATTTGCATGATTTTGAAACACTAGAAAAATCAACGTAACAATTATTTTTTACAAATGCAAAGTATTTTTACCTTCTACGTCAAATTACTCCCCAAATAATAATATAGAGCTCTGTGGGTAGAATACCAACGATTTAATCATGTATAGCTAGCCATTTACAAGAAGATGGAGCAGAGGCTCTGAGAATAATTAGAATGAGACAAATGGCCCGAGTTTCTTTTCCTTACCTTTCCTCATTAATGACTATTAATTGCTCATTAATTTGGCCCCATGTGCTCGTTAAGCCCCTTGCTGGTGGACTGGCATCTAAACAAGATGTGATGGTCAGCCCTGCCCTTCTATATACGTAGTTCTGGAATACAATTTATTCATATTCAATTGAACAGTAAATGGTTAAATTGTTTTAGAAACCTTTGTATTTCATATTTTTATGCGTGTCTCCTATTCCAAAATGGTTAATATGTTCTACTGTTAATACTTATTTATACCTAACTTGTCCTTATTATTTGTGGAAGAGCATTTCTCGATGAAAATATTCTAATGTAATTCTACTGTCCTAAAAGCTTATGTCCACTCTTCCACTCTTTTCCACTCTTCAGTGTAGCATATAAAATCGTAATGATACAATGCAGTATTGGAGCTCTAAAGAAGCGGTCTGGTAGGTTGAATTCGCGAAACCGTTGGGAGGGTTTCACCACTGATGAGCCAAGCCCTCCCAATATTTTTTCATCGCAGTAAGGACAGTAGAAGTTTGATTTATTTGTGAAAAAAAAATCATTTGCGTTTTAATGTCTTCATTCGTTATGTAGTACTATGATTAAAATATCATCATACATTCATTTTGTTTATCTCTTATATTTTTAATGAAATTGTAAGGCCATTAAAAAGAATACTAAATCTTTATATAGATATAATCTACAGAATAATAAAATTCCAAATGAATCTTTCCGTATAGAGTGTTATGATCCAAAATCACATTTTTGAGTTTTTTGTAAATAGTTATTGTTATAAAGCTCCAAAACTAGGCATTCAAACAAGCTTTGCATGTAGATGTTTAGACATACACCTATGTGAAAATCTCGCGCTAACTTTACTACGGGGTAACTATCTTCGAACTCATCCGTCGTATATTTGACGGTCTGGTGTCGGTAATTAATACTAACTAAAATACTAATACTAATCATGTTAAAATACCAAAATGTTATTTGCCAATTTTACGGAAGTAAATTGTAAAAAGTAAAAAAGTAAAGAAAAAATGCTCCAATGGCCCCTGATTCTTGCAAAATTCCAACACTACCAGCGAGTGCAAGTAATCAAAAGGAGCTCTGGCACATTTGTAAGTGCCAAAGTCGAACTGCTTTTCACATATGAGACATGTGGTGCTCTTACAGTAAAAGCAGTCACCTACTCTTACCCACCATGATAATCATGGCCTGTACCACGTGTACTAAGGATAATAATGATAATAATAAAAAGCGAAAGTAAAAAATTAGGATCAGAAGTATTTTTTATGTTAGACGGTATTGTGCCAACAGCAACATTCAGTTTTACAATGAAGAAATACTCTTTTTATCATATTAAATAAATAAACTCATAGACAAAACTTAAGAGGGTTAAACCTTTTAGCCTGTATATCGGGATTGAGACAATAATTCTGAAAGATATTTGATACACAGCGACTTTTATTGAAGACACACGACATAACCAAGTGTGAACAAACTTGTCTCTGTCTCCTTCAAAGTCCATTAGTGTATTAATTGAATTTAATATAAAATTTTAGTGCCTGTAATAACACATTTCAAAGTGATACTATACTATAAAATACTAGAGATTAAATATACAACGTTTGAGTGACGACGATCTTGTTGGAGACTGAAGGATGCCTTGAGAAAGAGGTAGGCATATTGCTTATCTTAATATTGAATTAAATAATTTCTTTCGAAGAAGGAATCAAAGTTAACGGCAACGAGTTCCTTTATTTATGCTGTATATTCTTGGGGCAAGCCTTCGGACTATGACGTCCCTTAGTAGCCTGTTGAAAAACGTCATAGTCCGAAAGCTTACCAAGATTATACCGCACAAATAAAGAAACTCGTCGCTGTTAACTTTGATTCCTTCTTCGAAATGATGTCTGGCGATTCTTTCTCTTTTAATAATGTCTTTACACCCAAAATATGCCTTTGACAACAGGTTTATTCATAAACAATTCTTTGAAAATAGTACGAAAACTAAATTGTACTGGAATCAGGTGAATAAAACAAGAAAAGGGAATCTCCTGATCTAGCGAAATATATACCAACAAATTGTTGATTTTTAAAGATTCCAGAAATGCCGAAAACCTTTTCTTGATTAATCAAAAATTGCCGAATCATTATTCAGCCAATTTTGGGGTAATTAAAAATCAACGATTAGTTGATATTTATTCCGAATAATGGCGTAAGCCAACAGTAACTTTCAGTTGCACGAGCAGTAAATGCCTTTTTCTCAAATATTTGAGTACCTGTAAAAGTTTATAAATCTTAATTTTATATGGATTACTCTCTCCTTCGTGCCGTTATATTGTTTGATCAAATACAAAGGTCACTCTACAAGTCTATGTCGAAGTGGAATATTCAAACACACACATACATCTTTATTAAGACCACCGGTCTTATACAAGTTCATCACAGGAAGGAAGCAAAGATGGAACTTCTATAATCCAGGCAGCACAGAGCCCAACAGCCGCCGGGTCCGACGCTTATCCAGTGGCCACAGAATCCATCGTGTAGGTTAGCGTATCACTGAAAAGGCGAGTGGTCTTTGCTTTTCTCATCCAGATGGACCACGACATTCGGCGATTCTAATCTCCTCCGAACGGTGACTGCAGTCTTGTAAAGTGAAATATTCATAAGATTATAGATGTAAAAATATTAAAGAAAAAAAATTTACCTTTTTTTTTTTTCAAATGCTAGGGCACTGGTCTCCACGGAGGTATTACATTGTTGCCGCTATAGACCTTACTTGACGATTATCTTTTGATTCGCTAAAAATTATTCCATTCATTTTTCGAAATAATTCCCCAATTATGATTTATTATGTCTCGATGTAGACATTATCCTTGAAAGAATCAAATAAACAAAAGAAGCTTGATTTGGAAGATCTTCTGGGTCGTTCTTTAAATATGCGCTTATGATTTAATTATTGATATTAGAAAAAAATGACGATAACATAAAAATTTTAATTAACACAGCAACTTAAAATAACAAACAATTTGAATGGGTGAAATTTTTTAAATCATCAAATGGCATCAGTGTATAGGTTCAATGCAAAATCATCATACGTTGTTGTATGAAGTATTGTGAAAGGCGGTAATGAAGTTGATATGAAGAAAAGATACAAAAATGATGCTCAAGATCCTTCCACGATTATATTCACCTCCCGGAGAGTGGGGAAAATGCAGTTTGCTTCTTCAGAATAAGCCGCTTTGTAACCTTAATCGACTCGAATAAATCAATTTTGCAATGTCAAAAAGATCATTTTACAAAATGTCTCGTTCTGCCTTTAAAAATTCTCCTAGCGTCGTCTGAAACAGAACTACGCGGAACCATGCTTTATCATGAAACCTCTATAGCTCACACAGATATTAGAACTTTTGATAATCAGATTGATATAGAAGTCAATTTATCCCTAATCTCTACATTCACCTCCTATCTCCTTGATTTTTCTTATTTATGAATATTCTACATATAATGAAGCGAACTAATTCCATCGCATTTGAAGATACTTTTCAAGCTCTTATTGATGGTATTAATACCAAAGAAGAGAGACTGGTCTGATTAATTAGAAGCGTGGTATAAAACTCCACCGGTGCCAGCCCAGACCGAAAATGAGAGGTAACAAGCTTTCATAAACCTGGGTTCAGCTGGCCAATCAGACACTACTCTGTAAAGGCTCTTCATCCTGTGACGCCAGATGAGCAGCATGAAGATTACTTCGAACGATATGAATATTCGCGTAAGTCTTCATCCTTTATATCTATAAAAATGAAATCCAAAATCAATGTTTGTTATTGCGTTGCGCAAAATCTACAGAATCAATCATTATGAAATTCCGCATTTAGGTAGCTGAAGATTTCCTTTTACATATAGGCTATTCAAAAAACTAAAATGGTTAATGTGCTTTTTTTTAATGTTCCAGCCTTTTACCGCTTGGCGCAGCACTGGTCGCGACGATAAATGAATTTGATTGGTTAATAATTTTACACGTAGTTTGTTTACACGATGAATGTTTTTAAAAGATAAGATGATTCAATCGCCGTGAAACTTTAGGAAGTTATTTACTATACTACTGGTAATTTCTGGTTTGAATTTGATTTGATATAAATATTCGTTGCAATTTTATTTGCAAATTTTCTACTTTCACTCACAAGCAGCGCCTCTCGCGGTATCGGGTGAAATTACATGTATAAATTGAAAAAATGCTAAAAAAAATTCCAAGTATAATAAATTTAAAATTTAATTTGAGGATTCAGTAATATAATATTCCAATGACGTTGTAAAAAAAACTTGGCATTTCAATATTAATATATATTTAAAAAATATATCTTATTTAAAATTTAATAATTGTTTTCAAAAAATTATGTGTTCCAAAAATATTTTTAAACGCATATAACAATACTTATGTACGTATATAAATCTATATATAGGTGGATTAGATGTTTTCTAGAATCGTTTTAACAAATGCTCGTTAGGCAAACCTTTACTCGGGTAAAAATCGGGCGAAGCTAGGTACATTCGCTAAATACAGTTATTTACATATTTTCGTTTGTGGCAAGATACTATTCCTTCAACTTCAAATTATCGAGTGGACCAATTAATATTGATTTTTTTCAACTTATCGAGTATTTTTCAAGGGACCGGGAAATTTTTCAAATTATCGAGAGTATAGACAAGTATAGATTCAGTAGGGATTGGATGTTTGCTAGAATCGTTTTAACAAATGTTCGTTAGGCAAACAAACCTTTACTCGGGTAAAAACCGGGCGAAGCCGGGAATATATGTATGTTTGTCGACTATGCACGTCCTCAATATGTAACTAATCTCGCTGAAATTTGAACAGGACAGAGAGTTAAATCTGTAAGAGTTTTTTGTCGCACTTTTAACCAAGAAAAATGATAATTGACCAGGTTCTGAGCAACAATACCTTTTGACGTGACAACGTCTTAAATTAGGTTGCGGCTGGGAGTCACTTATGAAAAAGTGTAACGCCCGGTAACGTCACGATGAGTCACCGAACGAGAGTGCTGCGCGCGCAGCGCTAGAGAATTAGGCGCATTGAATCGGCGCATGCTTGTCTCTGTCTTTGTCTTTCTCGAACGTTCTTGGCGTTGGAAAAACAAGAAAGCGTCATAATACAAGTTCACACGTGTGGTTAAAGTATCGTCAGCTGTGTCTGTAGTGAAAATGTGGAGTGCTTAGATTCGTCATTTACAATAACTACAACAATAAAGGTAAATAATTGTACACTGATATTTCATTATCGTAAACTATGATTGATTGATTAATTGTTAGATTGACACAAAAGTTGAGAAACTGAGTTTATAGGTTATGTCATACTATTGATAAATGTTGATAGTGTTAAGTAAATTATTAGTTTAAAATTAATTAATTAATTAATTATTATTTTACAAATTTTAAATAGTTTCAAATTTATTTAGCAAAAATTTGAACCTTCGATCTGAATAAATGTTTTGATTTTCGAATTGATTCTTTAAAATTACAAATATTAAGAAAAAGTGGCAGATATAAGAAAACTTTATTTAAACTGTGTTGAGCAAGAATTTTAGCATCTAATTTAAGTAAATGTTTTAATTTTCAACTTCATCATTTACAATTACAAATTTTATTTAATTTCAAATTTATTTAGCAAAAATTTGAACCTTCGATCTGAATAAGTGTTTTGATTTTCAAATACCAACGCGGCTGGTGGAGTGGCGATCTATCGTAAATTATCATCGACATCTACGGCGGAAGTGTTCCAAGTTGCGATTACAGACGTAACTCGTGTCATTAAAACCAAGGGTGACATGTGCATGACTGAAGTTACTTGCTTCGCCGCTAATACTAGCTTCAAGTTTATACTCGGTGCTGTATATATTCATCCAGGAGCTAGTATGCAGGATATTGGAATGTTACTATGGCAAGGACTCGGTCCGTACATTCACAACAGCCAGTACGTGCGACCGTTCGTGCAAGTTGATTCTAGTATACCGATTCTTCTGTGTGGTGATTTTAACAAAAACGTAAAGCCTGACAACTCGTTTCTTAATTTCATGAAAAATACGTATAATCTTGATTGCGTATCAAACGTTTCTAAGTCAACTACGTTAAAAGGAACAACTATCGACTTGACTTTCGCAAGACACATTACAGCAGAAACACTTCCTTTCATTTCATATTTCTCCTATCATCGTCCTATCCTCAACAAAATCACTCAAATAGGAATTAGTTATGTTTAAGTTTACATGTACAATGTTTTAGTAAACAAAATATATTTCTATAGTTAAAATTTGTGCAATTCTTATTTTCATTCAATTCCTTGTTCCTATTGTGCAATTTAATTATATTCATATCAATAAATATTCTACCGTTGTCACGTAAAATCTTCGCCCGTAAAACCGACTTTACAGGCAACCATTGTTTTTTTTAGTCAGAAATGATAATGACACTATTGCTGTATCATGCTTGATTGGCATAAACAAAATTCTTTAGGGGAATATTCACTAAAGCAGACCACGGGCGAGGCCAAATAATAATTATTAGTAGGCAGGAACAAAATTCTACTAGCGAAACATTCACTCGATCAGAAGACACACGAAGCCAGGTCATCTCTATATATAAAATATCGTTTCTCGGCCTTTTGCCTAAGATCATTTAGTATATCTCTAGATATTTTCATTTATATATATCTTTTTAAAAATCTATTCAGTAGAGAGAGTGGATATGTTTGCTCGAAAAATATATTTTATATATTATATAAATATATTATTATTTTAATAGCATAATATTTTGTGTGTTCCGGAATATTATTATCAATAGTATTCGTTAGGCAAACTTTCACTCGGATAGAGCTCGAGCGAAGCCGGGTATACATCCCCTAGTACTTTTATATGATTGTAAAGGTATTTTAGTGGTTTATTGTATTTTAAAAATAGTATAATTTGATAACAAACATTATTTCTATTCTTTCATATCTTGCAACATAATATCCTTTTGCTTCATTTCCTGTATTATTTTCACTTAAACTCTTCGTGTTTAGAATGATTATTCCCTAGCTTTAGAATATTTATGGTAGAGGTGTCAAATTATATTGAAAAACATAAGCAGTTTTAACGTATCTCATTTTTTAGTGGGAAGAATGTTTTTGTTCGTTGAGTAAACCAATCTCTCATACATTCTCATTGGACGAATGTGGCCATTTTTGTATATAAGAAGAGGCTAAGGGAATGCGAAAGGCCAGTGTGGTGGATTATTGTGTGGAGACGCTTAAAGTGTTCTGTGCGTGATTTATCCGTGTCTGGTGATCTCATCGCATCCCTGTATGACGCCAGTCCGATCCCTACCAACGCTACAATAAAGATGAGTACTGTTTTTATTTTTTTTTAATAAATCGTGAGTTTTTTATTTACCTTTTTTGTTGTGGTTGGGGTTGTACTCTTGTATGTACGCTTTTCTGTGTATTAAGTTACTTTTACTTAAGGCCCTAATATATTGCATTTTAGTGTGGTAACCCGTAATAGTAACCTTTGTCAGAAACACTATCAGCAATTCTTACATATTTTATTGTAACAGACATTTAGGCGACATTCTGTTGTTCTTCTCAAGGCTTCGACTCTAAATTTGATGATGTTTGAATATCCTGACCTCTCAAAAGTGAATTTTAGACGGAAGAGCGCTCTGCCATCTGAAAATGCTCATTTAAGAGGTCAGAATATGCCTATTTATTTCACTACCTGAACTTCTTATCTTTATTCTTACTTTTTATTTCCACACGGAATATTTATTAAAATGGAAAGAGGTTAATTTGACTTGTAAATTATTTCATTGTAATCTAAAAATGAAAGTATAAGGCCTACGCGCAAAACTCGTAACCAACATAAAGACGAAACATATTTTAAAGCCTATTGTTGTCTTTCAATACTTTGGAATGTGCCACCATAATTACTTGTATAGAAATTGAGCAATTTGCATTGAGATACTCTTCTTACTTGAAAAATATTTTGGAAGATATTATTTTGCTTGTTTGGCGCACACATTAAAATTGTGTTGTAGCGAATTTATCTTATTTTTCCCTTATGTACACTGGCCCGCAAAATTAAAGGAGCAACATTTTTTTTCATTTATCTCAATTTTTTTTGAAAAATTATCAATGAAATTTTATACACAAATTTATTATTCCATTATTGATTAAAATACCCATAATCAAAGAAATCTAACACGTATTTTATGCAAAATTGCCGGTCAAGCAATGATCTTCTTGTAGTCATTGCATAAATATCTTGGATATTGTTGTTAATATTGGGTGTGATCGCCTTTAACTGATAGACAGGTTCCACAACGGCGGCCCATACTAAGAATTAGAGAGTTTATCACAGCTCCTGTGGAATCAACGCCCACTCTTGTGTTAAGGCTGCTTCTAGCTCATGAGTGTTTCTAGGAGGGAGTTGGAGGGATGAGATCCGCCGTCCTAGATTGTATATAATATTTTAGCCATCGGCAACTAAAGTGGCACGATGAGATGCCTTTTTAAAAGGCTTATATTTAGCTTACTTCAATGTCAATGTCTACATATGTGCACAAATCCTATAACCAATTTTAATTTACTTACAGAACACATGGAGGTCTGAAATTTGGTACTCTTTATCAAACCTGATTACTGTGCAATTTGACAAAGTTTCAGACTTGGTCGTGTGGTCGATATTTAGTTATTTTCTATTTTTTCTTTCAATTTCATAATATATTTTAAATATTTGAAAAAGGAACAAAAATCAGGTAAAAAGTTTCTTTTAATTTTTGTTTTGCAAGCTTTCGAGCAAATTTTCTGCTTTTCAACGGGCAAATATTTCTAAGTAAAATATCAAGATGATATTTATTTTTTATTTTGTATAAAGATCATCTTTTCATATTGTACAGGGTGATCCAAAAGTCCCGCACAACTTTAAGAATTAATAACTCCGCGAATATTTGCGCTAGAGCAATGCGGTAAACACCATTGTGTTCAGAATGCAATGGGATTTTTTATGGCAAATATTGAAAATTTCGAAATTGATTTTAGTTACAATTTCATTATCTAGATGGCGCTGTACCAGAATCAGAAATTCAGCGGCCAAATTGTTTGATTAATTGAAAAATTTAACTGATCGACACGTATTTTTCCTTTTTGTATACCAGGAAAGAATCCTAATAATATCAAATCGTTAATTAATAAAGCACCATTTCGCCAAAAGTTAGAAGAAATGGTTAACGATTTTTAAATACAATCTGAGATATGTAAAATAGGTATATGCAAATTAAAACATGTAGCAAAAAATATTTATATTTTTGATAGAGTTTTGTCAAATATATTGAATGTTTGAAAAACATAGCTGAATTCAATACACGATTTTTTGAAATGTTAATATAGTACCAAAAATTATGATGGTACTACTAATAGGATTTCTTGCTATAAGGAATGTGTAATTTCTTGAATAATTGGCGACACTCGACTATTTAACTGGAAATTTGTCATGATCCAACAAATGAAATATATATGGGAGTGACAAAATACATTTGTCGTACTTTATTCCAAATATCCTATGGGCTTGTCAAATGTTATCATTGTTTATTATACTGTACACGATTTTTTTAAATGTATCCCCTCAAATAAATATAATTTTTAAATCAACCTTTTGCGTTGAAAAACGTGGTAGTAAAATCATTTTGTATTATTTTTTTTGCCCAAAATTTCTAAAGGTGGGGGTTACAGAGAATATTCCTTATGCTATTTCTTTTAATGAGCGAAAAGCGATAAATTAAACATAAGGGGTAAAATTGTGTGTACATTGTTATTCGAGAAGTTATAACACTTTGGTCTGCACGACATAATATAAGATGTGAGCAAATGACAAACAAACAAAAATTACTTTTCATGAATAAAAAAGAGACAAGATATGAGGACAGAATTTATTTACCCATAACCCAACACAAAGAGCTGCAAAACATTGGTAGATAATATAATACATGGAAGCTTTTATAATACATGAGGTAACTGCCTTCTCTCTTGTATTAGGTCAGAATCCTTGTTCAATGTGGCTACCTTCATTCTCAAACACCGCCTGCAGACGATAGATGACAGATTGGACAGCATTAAAGAACATATCTGATGAAATTGATGAAACGTGCCGTCTGATAGAAGCCTTCAACATGACCAATGTGGTAGGCCGACATCGATAAACACGCGAATTAATGTACCCCCATATCCAAAAATCGCAAGGCGTTAAGTCTGGTGATCTTGAAGGCCACTGGTGCATAAAGTGGCGACTTATCACACGATCTTCACCGAACGTATCCTTCAGCAATTGTTTGGCACCGCGGGAGATATGAGGAGGTCCTCCATCTTGCATGAATGTTATTTCGCTCAGTGCTTGTCTGTCCTGCAATATGGGGATAACCTTTTCTCTCAAAAGTTGAACATAACGTTCACCAGTTACAGAAACGGTTTTAAATGTTCTTCCATTTATTTCTTAAAAGAAAAATGGCCCAATAATAAAAGAAGAAGTGAACCCACACCAAACTATAACTCTGGGCTGATGAAGTGGCATTTCTGTAAAAATACTAGGGTTTTCTGTTGCCCAAATTCGGCTGTTTTGAGTGTTAACTTCTCCGTTCAGAGAAAATTGAGCTTCATCTGTCCACAGAACATTCAACAGCCAGTTTTCATCAATATCAATTTGCCGGAAAACCCATGAAGCGAATTCTTGACGCTTCTCAAAATCGCCGACTTTTAGCTCGTGAAGTCTTTGAATTTTTTTACGGGTATTTTTTAAGACAAATTCTTAGTGCTCTCCAAACTGTTCCATACCAAATCCCCGTTTGCCGAGCACTTACTTCTCCATACGTGGATAACATTTCAATAGCTTCAACATTCTGCGAAACCGTAGCAACCCCTGACTTGCATGTCGATGGTCTTCCACTCCGAGATTTTGCTTCCAGAGATCCAGTCTTCTCCAAAGTTTTTATCATTCGCCTTAGAGAGTAGCAACTCATGGGTCCTTTACCGCTTCGAATACCTTTAAAGGTACGAAACGCTTGTAAAGCTTCAGTGGTAGATTCTGAATTGCAATAAAAAATTTCACCAAGAGTGATTTATGCTGTAGTGATGGTAAAATAAATTGTTGTGCATGTAAATAGATGAAGATTATTTGCATTTTTCAAAACCTCATTATGTAAAAATATAAGTGTATATAAATTGGATATTTGTTGTTGGCCGAACCAATAACCATACACACCTCATCTCGTTAACGGAATAATGTTCTTTGTCTGGTCTGCCTTTTTTTTACTCTCTTTGGAGTAGATTTGCTTTTTGATAGTTTTTATTTATGGAGCTGAACCAGTATGATGGCGGTGGTGGAGGAAGTCAGCAGGCCAACAAGCGGCCGCGTTCTGAGGACGAAGACCTCCTCCCGTCTTCCCATCACCAATTTAAATTCACGGCGAACTTGTTCAACTTTGAGTGCCAAACCTTCGAAGCGATCATTGCCGACACCAGCCTGGACTCCCCCGAAAAAATACAGATGGCCACCAAAGGACTGATACTGACTCTCGTCCAAGAGGCAGAACTTCTTCTTAAGGACGCCTTCAAGGGAGCCAGTCTAGGAAGACCCAATCCCACAGCCAACGTCCCGATTCCCTCCACCTCTTTCGCCTCGGTAGTGGCAGAGAAAGACAAGCCGGTAAAGCCTGCACCTCCGAAACCCAAAGCGAAATCCACATTTGTGAATCTGGCTCCTTCCTTCGAATCGCATGTCGTCGTCAGGTCGGCTAACCCCAAAGCAACCCAAGGGAATTTTTGAGGGAAATTCAAAAGATTCATCCTTCCCTAGCGTCATCAAAACACGTGGTGGCGTCCATCAACACCAGCAGCGAAGTGGTTTTCCACCCCAAAACAACCCAAATGGCAAAGTAGCTGGCCACTGGGCTGACCTCCCTGCCAACGGGCTTAAGCTGCCCCGAGTGCCCGGTTATCCTACCAAGATACTGCCTCTTCAGAGTGGACGGGGAGGTGCGGGACGATGAGATATGCGAGAGCTTCCGCTCCAACCACTCCGTGCAGTCACTCCTGGAAAAGCGTGAAATCAGGGTAGTCCATCGATCGAATAATGCGGCACACAGCACTAGTACAGTGTTCATCGAAGTGGACAACCAAGTCGCCGAAATCCTCGGTCAACATGGACGTATTCCTGTGGCGGGTCTAGTGCACAGGTATGAGCGCAGTCATACTTTAAAGCAATGCTTCCGTTGCTGTGGCTTCGGCCACCGCGCTTCTGCCTGTCCAGCTGCCCATCCAATCTGCTATCGCTGCGGCTCTGCAGAGCATGAGGGCATCCGATGCTCGGTCGAGCCAAGCCAAAGCCGCTGCTGCCGCTGCAGAAAAAAAATCTGAAGCTCCCACAACCACTTTGCCACATTATCTACCTGTCCCTTTGTAAAAGAGAGAATAGCCAGAACAAGAAACAATGTCTAGGCCATTGCGTGTCCTGCAGGTGAACGCTAAAAAATCATCAACTGTCATTCTTGAAATTGCAAATTTGGCAAATTCGACACAGGCCGACATCGTGCTCCTGCAAGAACTCTCAACTAACTTCTTCTGGCCCACACGTGGGTTTCAGGCTTTTTTTTTTTGTCCCAGGCGCCTACATCCCCTCGGGAATTGTGGCATGTAGCAACCTTCACCCCATCCCTCTAACCTTCCCAGACACCGCCATAACCTCCATAGCCATATGTCTAGAGCAGAGCATCATCGTGGTGCACTCGGCCTACTGGCACGGCCTTAGAGCTGCCGATGATTTCATCCCTCTTCTGGAAGATACGATAAGACGGGCGTCTCTTCCAGTGATCCTGGGTATGGACACTAACGCCCACTCTCCTACCTGGGGCATCGGTGCGAGGTTGGACTTCCGGGGTGCTAATCTTGAAGAGTTCGCCAGCTTCAATGATCTTCATTTCTTGGGACCTCCTGTGGACTCGACCTGGTCAAATGGGCCATTATCTTCTTCTATAGATGTAACTCTGGCATCCAGCTCACTGGCTATCCATGTCACTAGAGGTTTATCAGATGAGATGGCCTTCACTGACCATATACCTATCTGGACTACATTCTTTGACATGGTCAATAACGAGACAAAATCCTCCTGGGTTGAATCCTCATGTAAAGAACAGACCTTTAAATCCTTCCTCAACTCTTCTCTCCACCAGGTAACTACCCTATTACAACAACAACAACAAAAACCTTCATTAAGACACTATTGTCTTACAAGGGGATTCCCCTAAGAGGTTATATATGTACATGAGTGAGGAGGAAAAGCAATTTAGAGGGGAGGTGGAGCAATCAGCCGTTGTCTGGGGAGTTGAGCACTTCTTCCCTCATTTTGTCAATCGCCTTGAAAAATTTTAAATATTCATAAACAAATGTTTTATCCAGCTGGAGAGTAGTAAAAATTGTATATACATGTTGTTCATTATAGTGAGTTAGCCCCGAAATTTCGCGAATTTCCAGTCTCTTTTCCTGTGGGAATGGGCAATGGAATAGATAATGAACCAAATTTTTTGGATGCCAGCATTGCAGAAGTAGAAATTTAAAGGGTCGCTGTTCCAAAATCCCGTGATATCCTCGGGGAAAAATAGCCATAGCATCCTTTGACGGGCTATTTTCAAAGAGAGGTTTGATAGTAAGTAGTCCTCCGTCATAAAGGAGCTACTTAGAGATTGATAGTGAATACAATGAGTTGAGTTTTGTATCTTAGCTCGGTCAAATTGGAGTAGCTGGTCCACTGTGGTTTGAACTATTCTAGGCATTTCTCCTCGCAAAACCATATAATCTTCACAGTTCTTAAAAAAAGAAAAACCCCAAGAGTCAATGATGTTATTCAGGTTATAAATAAAGTTGTTTCCCGCTTTTCCCAAAATTGAAACTTCCTAGAGCTGAAACAAGCAAACATAAGGTAATCTTGTAAAGAGAGTTAAAATCCTCTGAAGGATATAAGTATAAGAATTTAAGACATGCGAGGATGTGTTTCTTAAAGGTTTTAATATGGGCGAGCTTTCGGGCTATTAACCCTTCTACAGGACATCATATCTGAGTAAAACTGCATCTTATATACATATCCATATTGAGAAAATTAGCATATATACAAGAAAACTATAAACATATTAACAAAATTGGTGAAAAAGTAAAAATAAGAAAAATCTGCGTGTTCTGAGTATGCTAAGAATTAAAATCAAAAATAGTTGTACAAAAAGGATACGGTTCAATTTAGGGCTGCAATAGTAAAACGATCCAAAATAAAACTCTCTGGCAATGGTCACCTAAGGTACACTATGGCAATATTGCATTGTATATATCAGGGATGTCTATGTGTCTGTTAATACTGTTATGTCTTAAAGAGAGCAACGCCTCGACGACCAACCTTCTGTATTTGTTCGTGATTCCTGAATAATATGCCTGTGGTTGAGAGGTATCGAAAGAATGTGCTGTCTGTCTAATGTGTTGTACTATAAGGGATCTAGGTTCACTGTTTCTGATGTTTCTATGGTGTTCATCCATCCTATCTTTGATTCTACGGCCTGTTTCTCCTATATACAAACTATTGCAATCTGAGCATTTTAAGGAATATATGGAGTTTGTAAAGTATGGCAGGGTAATGGGAAAACTATTTCTGGTGATGGGGTTTCTAACTATTGTTTCTAATTTAGGAGTGTTGGTATAGAAGGTACGTATTCCGTGTTTGTTTTTTAAGTATCTAGCTATGTTGACACTGTGGGCAGAGTAAGGGATGATGCAAGTCGATCTATAAGTCTGACTGCTTAGCTGTTGTTGTGGATTGTAAAAGTGTCGGAGAATGAAGTTTCTGGGGTAGCCTGAGTTCATTAGGTGATTGACCACGATCTGGGTCTCTGTATGTTTAAATTCAGACGTTGAACAGTGAGTAAAAATACGTTTTGAGAGGGTTTTTACCGTATTAATTTTATGGCTAAGGGGGCAGTATGAGGTATAGTGTATATAGGAGGGATGAAAGGAGGGCTTATAGTATACGTTGGTAATATACCTGCTATTTTGTTTTGTGATCATGATATCCAAGAATGCCAAGGAACAATTGTTTTCTTTTTCGTATGTGAATTGGATGTCCGGAAATAGTGAATTTAATTTAGTATGAATACTGTCCAAGGATTCTATATTAATTATGCAGAAAATATCGTCTATGTATCTAAACCAGGTATGAATATCTGCTGGGAAGTGACTTGTAATTAAACTGTCAATTTTTCGCATAACTATTTCGGAGAGTGGTGAGGACAGAGGGCTACCCATGGGAGTACCCTTGGTTTGCCTATAGTAACATTTATTAAAATTGAAAATACTATTGCTTAGACAGATCGAAATTAAGGTGGATAACTTAGATATCATATCTGCTGTATACCCATGCGTCCGGAGGAATTCTTTGGTGCATTCTAAGATGAGGGAGTGGGGGAGACTGGGGTATAGATTGATGACATCAAAAGAGATCATAAGACTGTTGGGGACTACCGGTAATTGCTGTATATGGTCTAAGAATTTAGGTGTGGAAGAGATGGACGTCGAGGCGGCGCCCTCTTTAAGTATGGGTATGATTATCTTAGGTAAGTACTGAGCTAGCGAGGCTGTGGGGGAGAGGTGAAAGCTACTATTGGTCTAAGGGGGATATTTAACTTATGTACCTTAGGGAGGCCGTAGATGTAGGCCTGACCATGCAGATTCGAAAGGAAACCTTGGAGTTCATCAGTTGTTATGATCCTGTTCCTACATAGGGTCCTAAGTTCTTTTTTGTATTTGGAATTCGAGGTAGTATGTTCTTCCACTGTGGCCGGGGTGAATACATCTGAGTTGCTCAAGATTTGATTCATTCCTGAGATGTAGTCCGAAGTGTTCATAATGACGGTTCTGGATCCCTTATCTGATCTTGTGATAACTATGTTATTATTTTTGGACAGAGTTCTTATAATTTGGTTGGTATGATGGCTGTTGGCTAGGTTGTTTGTAGGACTATTTAAAACAGATATGACGTGGTTCCTAACGGAGTGTTTATCCTGCATGTTTAGGCCGGTGATGGATGTCTCTATACCTGCTATTAATGGAATTTTGTCCAGTTTTGATGGGTATCTATGTTTGAGCCCTTTCGAAAGTATACTGACCTGATCAGGGGATGGTACAAAGCTAGATAAATTCAAAAAAGATTGTTGCTGATCCTGGGGAGATAGAGGCACTTTGTATTTCTTAGACCAAAATGAGAGCTTATTACGATGTCTGATGTCCAGCATGGAGTCTTTGGCTTTTATATCACTAGTGATGCCTATTAGTAATTCTGCCATATTTCGTGCTGGGATGTGTTGTGATAGTATACAAATCAGATCTTTAACGGTTTTTGACAAGATGCGGATTTTTGAGTAACAACCCTTAGTTCGGGCTCTTAGTAATTTGACATGGGTATCTGCTATGGCCATCCTTGAGTAAACGTTTCCGACGGGATCCTTGATTCTGAGGGAAGGAGGGATGAAGCTATGTGATTCACAAGTTTTGTTGAACTGTAGATGTTTCCTCCATCTTGCCAGAGCCAGTGATTTAAATCGGATCATTTTCTTGTAATAATCGAGATCAGAATTCATAATTGCTACAGGTATAAACGAATAACTTTGATCAATTAAAAGAGAGTTAAAATCCTCTGAAGGATATAAGTATAAGAATTTAAGACATGCGAGGATGTGTTCCTTAAAGGTTTTAATATGGGCGAGCTTTCGGGCTATTAACCCTTCTACAGGACATCATATCTGAGTAAAACTGCATCTTATATACATATCCATATTGAGAAAATTAGCATATATACAAGAAAACTATAAACATATTAACAAAATTGGTGAAAAAGTAAAAATAAGAAAAATCTGCGTGTTCTGAGTATGCTAAGAAGTAAAATCAAAAATAGTTGTACAAAAAGGATACGGTTCAATTTAGGACTGCAATAGTAAAACGATCCAAATAAAACTCTCTGGCAATGGTCACCTAAGGTACACTATGGCAATATTGCATTGTATATATCAGGGATGTCTATGTGTCTGTTAATACTGTTATGTCTTAAAGAGAGCAACGCCTCGACGACCAACCTTCTGTATTTGTTCGTGATTCCTGAATAATATGCCTGTGGTTGAGAGGTATCGAAAAAATGTGCTGTCTGTCTAATGTGTTGTACTATAAGGGATCTAGGTTCACTGTTTCTGATGTTTCTATGGTGTTCATCCATCCTCTCTTTGATTCTACGGCCTGTTTCTCCTATATACAAACTATTGCAATCTGAGCATTTTAAGGAATATATGAGTTTGTAAAGTATGGCAGGGTAATGGGAAAACTATTTCTGGTGATGGGGTTTCTAACTATTGTTTCTAATTTAGGAGTGTTGGTATAGAAGGTACGTATTCCGTGTTTGTTTTTTAAGTATCTAGCTATGTTGACACTGTGGGCAGAGTAAGGGATGATGCAAGTCGATCTATAAGTCTGACTGCTTAGCTGTTGTTGTGGATTGTAAAAGTGTCGGAGAATGAAGTTTCTGGGGTAGCCTGAGTTCATTAGGTGATTGACCACGATCTGGGTCTCTGTATGTTTAAATTCAGACGTTGAACAGTGAGTAAAAATACGTTTTGAGAGGGTTTTTACCGTATTAATTTTATGGCTAAGGGGGCAGTATGAGGTATAGTGTATATAGGAGGGATGAAAGGAGGGCTTATAGTATACGTTGGTAATATACCTGCTATTTTGTTTTGTGATCATGATATCCAAGAATGCCAAGGAACAATTGTTTTATTTTTCGTATGTGAATTGGATGTCCGGAAATAGTGAATTTAATTTAGTATGAATACTGTCCAAGGATTCTATATTAATTATGCAGAAAATATCGTCTATGTATCTAAACCAGGTATGAATATCTGCTGGGAAGTGACTTGTAATTAAACTGTCAATTTTTCGCATAACTATTTCGGAGAGTGGTGAGGACAGAGGGCTACCCATGGGAGTACCCTTGGTTTGCCTATAGTAACATTTATTAAAATTGAAAATACTATTGCTTAGACAGATCGAAATTAAGGTGGATAACTTAGATATCATATCTGCTGTATACCCATGCGTCCGGAGGAATTCTTTGGTGCATTCTAAGATGAGGGAGTGGGGGAGACTGGGGTATAGATTGATGACATCAAAAGAGATCATAAGACTGTTGGGGACTACCGGTAATTGCTGTATATGGTCTAAGAATTTAGGTGTGGAAGAGATGGACGTCGAGGCGGCGCCCTCTTCCACGTCCATCTCTTCCACACCTAAATTCTTAGACCATATACAGCAATTACCGGTAGTCCCCAACAGTCTTATGATCTCTTTTGATGTCATCAATCTATACCCCAGTCTCCCCCACTCCCTCATCTTAGAATGCACCAAAGAATTCCTCCGGACGCATGGGTATACAGCAGATATGATATCTAAGTTATCCACCTTAATTTCGATCTGTCTAAGCAATAGTATTTTCAATTTTAATAAATGTTACTATAGGCAAACCAAGGGTACTCCCATGGGTAGCCCTCTGTCCTCACCACTCTCCGAAATAGTTATGCGAAAAATTGACAGTTTAATTACAAGTCACTTCCCAGCAGATATTCATACCTGGTTTAGATACATAGACGATATTTTCTGCATAATTAATATAGAATCCTTGGACAGTATTCATACTAAATTAAATTCACTATTTCCGGACATCCAATTCACATACGAAAAATAAAACAATTGTTCCTTGGCATTCTTGGATA